>JAJSRV010000018.1:478759-704257 GCA_021527715.1 Neoseiulus cucumeris | reverse complement strand
CCCACCTCCTCTCCTCGGCCTCGCGGCCGATTCCAGGTAACACTATAAATGGCAGACCAGGTTGGGTGTTGACATTCCCGATCACGCCTAGCGTCATCAAAGCGGAAACCGCAAAGTGCTAACTGCTACAGTCAGCTATCCAGAATACGGAGTCAGGTGAGTGGCCAAAATCACCGAGAGAAAACCATCTTAATGGGCTATCCACCAGAAAAGAAGCATTCAGCATCATCCAAGAATGCCTGGTCTACGGTAATCGAGTAGTCGTTCCAGAAACCCTGAGGGAGGAAGTGTTGCAAACGCTCCACGAAGGTCACCCCGGAATAACCAAAATGAAGTCACTCGTCCAGGAAGACACTCGTTCAAGCGTTCGCTCAAAAAGATGGAACAAGGAGAGGGAACCATGACTGAGAAAATTTGCAAAATCCTGACGACATACCGCAATAGACCCAACCGTTCCGTGGTGCCTGTGTGCTTGGAGGTCGTAGTAGCTTTGTTCGAGCGATTATTTTCTTTTTGGTGGCTCGCATTTTTCTATCTGGCTCGGGAAAGATCTCCTCTTCTTGATTTGTTGACGCTGTCGAGTTTGGAAGTTGTTCGACTTCGCTTAGCTCAAGCGTTGGTACGGGCTGAGCGGTGGATCAGATTCCAGCGTACACAACACAGTCGTTTCACGGTCCCATTTTGGAATCAGAGCTTTGAACATAGTGGCAGACTGGAATCTCTTGTGCATGGATGCCCACTCTCTCTCTGGATGTCCACTCACTTCTGGGCTCTCGAAGGTCCGGCTTGTTCGCCGGTTGTGTCGTTTGTTATTTCACGGGAGCTATGTTGGCGGCATCTCGTTTATGATCGTCTTTAACTCTTGACTCTTTGTGTCGGGTTGTCCGGGTGATTTCTTTTTTATGGAATATAGAGTTTTTCCGTTCTTTCTGTCCTCTGCTTGCTCTGAGAATGGCGAAAATCAAGAAAATGAAAACTGGGTGGAATAAGTTTCGAGATCTGGAGTCGTCGTTTTGAATCATTCATTCATCAATTCATCGAAGTAAAATCAAGCTTAGGCTGCATTATTGACTGATGACAATTTCAACTATTATTATCACAGAGTTCGGCCTCAAGGAGCCTCTTAAATCTATTCAATCGCCCTGATTTCATCAGAGAGAGAATTCCAGGCAGTAAAAATTCGGTAAAGGGGACCCAAACTGGCAATTGAAGAGCGGCAGGGGGGAACGGTTAAGTCAAGCGGATTGTGTCGCATGGCCGAAGTGACACTTTCACGGGCTATAGAAAGAAAGCGAAGAGTATCTGATCGAAAGCCGAGAAAACCAAGGCGAGCAGTTCGGTACGAACAGCATTGAGATTACTCGTTTGTTGAGATTACTGAGTCATTCCTCTCCGCGATCTGTGACCCTGATCTCGTTTGTGTTTTCGAGCGCGAATACTCCAGGTTCCATGAAAAAATATGGATGCTGTCGTATTCCTGTCTATCTCAGAGTCATCGTAATCTTTCCAGTTCGTACATTATATATGTAGGGTAGTCCTGCACGCGCATGTTCCGAGATACAGAGAGTCAGTCGGAACCGCGCAAGAGGCGGCGGCTGCTGTTCTGAATAAACGAATTCCCAAAATTAGACGTGTTCCCACTGTGAGACGAAACCACTTACGAAACATGCTCATAAGAAGCGACGACAAAGCATTTTCTGGCCTTAAGTTCTCCGGGACAACAATATATGAATTTGAATTGAAATCATCATGAACGGAAGATGGAAATTGGACGGGACGATAAAAATTACCCGTTGAAGACATCTCCTGTACGCGAAAATCCAACGCAAAAGCTCCAATTGACGGAGAGTCTGATCGTTGATGGGCGGGTTTAAGGAGCTCCGAAAAAATAAACGGGCAGTCCGTCTATTAGAGAAAATACGGTATGCACAAAAATATGCAGTTCATAGAAATCCCAGCCCAAGTTATTAGTCACCACGTTGACGTCCACCGAGCAATTTTCATCCAAAAAACTGCGACGAGCTCAGATCGATCGCGCTCACAAGTGAACATTTTTTTTAAATAATCGGAAGGTACCCCCAAACCTATTTTTTCTGAAAGTTCTCAACCCAACTAACACTATGACACCTGGCAATCCGGCAGGCTTCTACTTTTTGGGGTGAAAAAAAAATTTTCAAAACCGAAAAATAGCCCATTTTGGCGTGGGATCCGAATTCTGTCATTTTGTTTCGCTGATTGAATCCAACATCGATGGAGTGAAACTGGGCTGCGAACATGAACAAGGGAGACTTGAAAACTTTTTACTCCGAAGTGTTCTGGCCGAGTGTACCTTCAGATCAGGAAAAAGTTCTTCTTCTGTTGGACTCGTGGTCTGCGAATCGGGATGACTCCCTGTCAGAGACTCTCAAGAGACCGAGAGTTGATTTCAAAAAGAGTATCATACCGGAAGGCTGTACAGGTAGAATTCAGCCACTGGAAGTTGCAACGGATGTGAATGTTTGGCATCGTGACGAATTGGCTCTGCAGTCGTTTGTTGTACATCACTTCGGGGCTCCACGCTTCTTTTTGATCCGCTATGCATTCTACAAAGCGGGCTATACAGAATATGAGCCGAATTCATGGATTTCGCCACCTGAATTCTGGTTTGATTCGATCAATGCAGACGATTGTTCATGCGTGGAGTGTCTGGTTTTGGCATTCGTCAAATGTGCGTACTGTGAGAACGTATTCTGTGCTGCCCATGCAATTTTCGTCAAGCTGCACATCGACTGTAATCGATAATTAATCTTCTTTGAAAATAAACATATTCACTCCAGGGACGAGACCGACGCAGAGCGATCTTTATCTACGAAGCATACTCTGAACGTGATAGACTGAAGCGGAGTGTTTTTTCTCTCGAGTGTCGCCCAGTTTCACTTCATCGATGTTGAAGTCTGCCGGTTTTCCTTGTATCATATTGCTTGTTGAATTGAGAACTTTCAGAAAAAATAGGTTTGGGGTACCTTCCGATTATTCAAAAAAAATGTTTACTTGTGAGTTCGGCCCGTGCTTAAATCGGTCCGCGTTCAAATCAGGTAGTATCGATAATAATTGATGTCCCGGACAAAGAGGAACAATGTTCCACAACTTCGCCACAGAAGTGATCTAATCCATCGGACCGACTCCCAGGGTCAGATAGGACTAATATCAGTTGCTCCTGGTACGAGAATCAGTTCTTGTTACACGCGCAGGGTAGTGTAAGGTTTCAGAACAGGGAAAACACTATTTCTTCTTCGATCTCTCATTTCCGAACCGTTTCCCAAGAGCGCTCGCGATTCGACTGACACTCGCTATTTCCACATGCACCTCTATCTCACTCTTACTCTCGCATGCTTTCCTCATTCGAATCTATGGCGCATCCCTCCTGCTGACTCGGAATCTTCTGGGTACATCTTAACGCCAAAGAGTAGAAACCACGAGTTCACATACCTGATGAAGAAATTTGCGAGGAAACTCTTTCCCTCGTGGCTACTCCCGGAGATCGAGATCGGAACAAGCTTGAGGTCCTCGATTTCAGGAGGGAACAACTTCTTCAGTTCAGAAGTTAGATCGGGTATCAATTCATTTGGAAGGAAAATGCAAATCGGATCAGTCATCTTCAACGTGAGTCTAGGTCAGTCCGGGAAACTGTTCTCTAATGTCGGTCGATCTTTCGGACTGATGGTGAGTGGAAAGGAGAGGGCCGCCGAAAGCAGCGTCGCGTCGGTTGCTCTGAAGCAACCGCGGAACACGAGCGAATCCTTCTCAGCAGTGGAATCACATTATTTTTGTCGAAGCTGAATACTTATTGATTTGCGAGACCATCGTAGATTAGGTTACTCCGCCGCGCCGTCTTCGCCTATGATGGGGAGCCGCACTGAATCCATAAATTGAAACTATATCTATTATTATGAAATGATCGAGGTGCGGAATCCGCGACCGTAGTGTCAAAGTCGTCGTATATAAAAGGATGGGGCTCGTTTTGTATATGGAAGGAACATTGCTGGATGCGCCATGAAAAGATATGATCTATGAGCTCAGTACAAGCGATGGTCTTTGTCCGAACGGAGCAACCGCTCCTGAGCCTATTTGATACGATGTGGAAAAACAATTCCTCATCTCGTTACTCAAGTATTTGGGTAAGCGCCTGGAGACCGTTTTTCGCGAGCAGAACTCCAATAGCAGGGAGCAAATCAGAGGGCCCGATGGGGCTACCAGGGTAGGCCAGTCGATTGAGGAACGTTCTTTGGATCATATGAAGCAGTTTTTCTCTGATACGGGTACCAAAATCGATAGAATAGTTGTGAAGGAGGGAAGACCGAGAATCTGCGAGAACACGGCATTTAGTTGGTGACAAGATCATTCCATTTTACTTACACCAGCGCGCACCAGATATACCGTCTATAAACTAGCCCCAAAAGTGATGACGAACCAGAGTTCCTTGTACAATAGTTGACATTTCGTGAATAAAACATTTGTCTCTCTTTCGACGATTCCTTGTTCGTGCGAGTTGTACATATATACATTGACGAACCAGAGAAGTCTGCGGAGCGGGACAGTTCCGTCACAATCTTTCGGAATTCGAATCTCTCTCTAGATGAAACTCTCACTGGAATCGAATTCGAGCTTGCTGGAGATTTCCAAGAGAAAGAGAGAATCATTTTCTGACAATGAAAAGTTTTCGAAACGCGAACGCTATGTAGGCCAAATCATCTTCGAACGATTTCTGTCGACATATTTCCAGCTACCTGATTCAGATCCGACTTTCGAAATGGGCCTAAAAAAATATTCTTCGAGTCCGAGGTGATTTCCAGACATTTTTCGAGTACCCGTCTACCCGTGCTTTGCTACGGATTTTCCTGGCCTTTCCTGGTGATCCCACTGCCTTTCCGGCGATCCCGCCGTTTTTCCCGTCGTTTCCGCTGCCTTTCCCGTCGATCCCGCTGCTTTTCTCGTCGATCTCGATGCCTTTCCCGTCCACCCCGCTACGTTTCCCGTCCATCCTGCTACCTTTTCCGTTACCTTGCTCGGCGATCCCGCTGCCTTTCCTGTCCATCCCGCCGGTTTTCCCGGCGATCTCGCTGCCTTTCCCGGCCTCTTTCGACGATTACCGGCCTTTCCTGGCGATCCGGCTGCCTTTCCCGACTTTGACTCCGATCCCGCTGGTTTTCCGGGCGACCCTGCTGCCATTTCTCTGTGTTCGGTATTCTCAAGGATGCCGATTTTTCCCGGGAGATTTCAAGATATCCCGAGAACCGCGGGGAATCCCGGTTTGAGGAAATCTGCTAATCTTTTGACGGGAAAACGTCTTTCCAGAGACCACAGATACAGAAAGGCTGTACTTCGTCATCCATGCAACGTTTTGTAACAAAAGATCCGGACAGGAATCGCCTCTGTGCGTCATCAGTATTGAGCCAATCAAAGTCGNGTTCCCACTGATGCAAGAGATCCTCACTCAAGGCATCCTTGCAATTGTCCCAGAGGGAAAGCGGGTCTGACGGGTAGCGCGTGCACAGAATCATCGCCAAGAGCGTACGGATTTAAGGTGGCCGAACGGTCTCGGCAGCGCACTTTCTCCTTTCAGGAGTTGAGCGACCGGGAGCTGAACTACGGTTTGCCTTTTATATGTTAGATAGTATAGATTTGTCACCATTATCGGTAAACGCTTTTTCTCAGCGTAAAAAAGTTGTGCGACTGGAATATTCATTGTCAGTGAGTACTCGCGATCAATCGAAGCTACAGAAAATCACTTGATTCAACTTGATAGAATTTGTATAATGTCATGTCTCGATAAAGTGGACATGGTCCGGCACCAGAAAATGTCTCCTATTGGGAGTTGTTTACTGTGTTAACAAGCTGTCAATTCCGACAAGAAGTAACATTTCTTCAAATCGAGGACAAAAATGCCTGCAAAGGAGAAGTTGGACGTTTCGAAGCAATTCAACGAACAAACGCAGAAGCGCCAATACGACTCGTCAATTTCCGCGGATGACAAAAATTAGAATAGTTTCAATGCACGTCAAGAGAGGGGATATCTATACGGCCGAGACCAACCTGGCCCGATGGGGAGTCGACTCAAGATTTATTGGGCGTTCCGGCATCCTTTGAATGAGGACGATGGAGGCTCCTAGAGGTTATTGATTCACACCGTTTTCTTCTCCTTCGACGACTTGACATCCTCATGACGGGAACCGCCAAAAAGCTTACCGCATTGCCTGCACAGTCGCTTCAGCTTATCTGGTACATCCAATACGGCAGCCCCAACAGCTGCCCCGACAAAATGTCCCACAATAGCCGTCACAGCACCTCCTACACCACCTCCGAAAAAAACACCTACAGAACCTCCTATTTGAACTCCTAAACGAGCTCCCACAGCGGTTCCTACAGCGACTCCTGCTAACCGTCCGGTTTGTTCTCCTGTCCTGGCATGTTTATCACGCTTCTGCCTGTAAGCTGAAAGATTCGTCTCGATGAATTTTCTCGCCGCGACGGCAATTCGGTGCCTCAGCTTTTCTAGATGAGCTTTGACAACGGATGGATCACCCATCTTCTTCGAGTTATTGAAGCGAGCCTCGACTTCTTCGAGCAAGTCTCCATGCAAGTAGTCGAAGTACGAAGGCTCCAGTGGCTCATTATCACAGAGCTTCGACATTCTCTTTTCATACTCGTCGAAACATTCGTTGACAATTGCAGTATTCTGAGCCTCGACTGTGAGGGAGCAAATTCGTTCGATATTCGGATAATTTCCGCTGCGTAACTCCTGAACGTAGTGGTTCACCAAATCAGCAAAACCGCGGACCTTGAGCTCTTCGCCGTTGAATCTTTTCGGTTTTAGGTTTTCTGGCCGGAGAATACGTTCGATGAAGACTTTCAGGTTCTCCTTGAACGGCTCCTCGATATCTGCAAACGAATCGAAATCGAAGAAACAGAACTCGGAATGGAAGTATTCGACTCATCTAGGCGTGGATGAAATGCACCAAAAATCGTTGAAAAATGTTCCCCCACCTGAAAGTTGGCCGTGAAAATCTATGGAACCAGCCACTTTCAGCCCGGGATGAGGCATCAAGAAGCACTTCGTCGAGTCAAAGCAGTCCTTGATGTTTCTTCGCATCGCTGCAAGCTCTTCGTCGACGACATCGAGTTCAAAAAGTCTGCGGAGAAGCTACACATGATCACAGATCGCCACGGAGGTTTCCATGTGACGCATCGAAAGACTGTTTTCATTTAGATCAGAAGAGCACATACTCACCCTCTCAGTTTTAGTTCACCTCCTTCCCAACCGTAAGGTATCTCATGAGAATTCATCCAATCTCTGACAAGGAATATCAACTCTTGGAAAGGTTTCTCTTGATTCTCAGAATACTGCTCCGAATTCTCAGAAATGCGACGACTGAATTTCGTGAAAAGCTCCAGATCGTTCAGATGATTCGCTTTGATATTTTCCTTGATGTTAAAGATTTGAACGGAGGAGAGCAATACACTCAGTGTGAAGAGTGATGTGCTGTCGTGGATTGATGTGTTTACATCGAATAGACCTTGTGTGTCCATTAGCAGGACCACGATTTCTTCGCCAGTAGAGTCTTTGATCTGGAATAAATAAGCTCTTGGAGTCGATCCGAAAATATGCGTGGAGATTTTCTGAATTTAGCTGTCATCAGATGTGCGCGAACGAACCTTGAACGCCTCTGGCCAGATTTGAATGCCTTCAGTGACACGGTCTTTCGTTCTTTTCCAAGGAAACCCGTCGAGTAGATTTTGGGCGTCATGCTCCAACCAATCGGGCGCACCAGCAGACCTCAAGTACCTTTAAGAACAACAGAAGTGGAATCACACGATTGTTTCAAGCGATATTCCGTTTCCCTTTTCGGCAGTGAACAGATTCCAAAGTGGCGGTGAAATTACGTCGAGGTGGCTTTGTTCAGGTTATGGAAGTCACGGGCACTGTTTAGCTTTTGTCGGAAGAGCGATGTCTCTGCAGTTTGTTATCCCGAAAACGACACCCACGAGGTAAGTACCATGTATGTACTTCTTTTGCTTGCTGATGTTCCACGATAATTTTGCATCCCTGTCACATACAAACGCTTCTCAAGGCCGCGCTCGACGATTTATGAGGACTAATAACGAGATGGAAGGCTAGCATTCGGCTTTCTCAAACTCCACCTTCTACAAAATTGTCTAACACCTCCAGCTCGAGCCGGGCACCACTGATTTCGTTGATCGCTCACAACACACGCTTTGAGGAATATGACGCCGTTTTCTCACGATTCTGGAGTTCCTTTGGTCTAGTTTTGAATGTTTCTTTATGGAATGAAGCGTTTACCAATGCTCTCTGTCTTCCATTTGCTCGGAGTGTGACAAAAATGAAGAAACTGAAAATGGGTCGAAGAGGTTTTGGGATCCACAATTACCGCTTCGATCGTACCGAGAGAACGAGAAATGTCCGCGACGGACAACTCCTATAAATTGGCGCTCGTTGCGTCACCCTGTAGAATTTCGTGAATGTGAGTGAGTGAGTGAGTGAGGGTTTTCAATCCCGAATTTCGCTGGAGGATTCGGTCGAACTTGTCTCGGATTCGTGCTCCGGTCGCTCCTTCAGTTGCGTTGATTCCTCACGTGACATCCTGAAGAACGTTAATCGCAGATCTCAGCAAGAAATAAGAGAAGAAACCAGAAGAGAAGCAACGGCCAGAGAAAGTGGACCTAGAGGGCAAGATCGGCAAAATGCCTGTCGATTCGCAGAAAGAGGCAAAATGAGGAGAAAAATGCAAAAACAGGCATTTTCAGGCATTTATGGCATTTTGTCTGAACATAGAATCTCTAGTTATGACTATGACTACGTCCAACACTGAGGAACAACGCGCCACAAACCACAAGCTCGCGGCAGCGGCAGCGGGGACGGTGGGACCAGGGGGCATCAAGGGCCCAGGTCTGGAATCTGGGACAGCAAATCTTCAAAATGGGGCAGTAAATCTTAAATCTGGGACATCAGATAGAAGAAAGAGGGTCCGCCCCGAGCACCACGAGGGCTCAATACGCTATTGCGCAGAGGGGATCAAACTCATCGAGCTGACTCCCAGGGTTCTATAGGAGTTGTATAAATCGGTCCTGATTCGAAAATCGAGAATTGTTCTGATGGAACTGGGAGTTCACATACCTGATGAAGAAATTTGCGAGGAAACTCTTTCCCTCGCGGCAACTCCCGGAGATCGAGATCAGAACAAGCTTCGAGTCCTCGATTTCAGGAGCGAACAACTTCTTCAGTTCTGAGGTTGGATCGAATGTCCTTGCCTTCG
Organism: Neoseiulus cucumeris; assembly: GCA_021527715.1. Lineage (NCBI taxonomy): Eukaryota > Metazoa > Arthropoda > Arachnida > Mesostigmata > Phytoseiidae > Neoseiulus > Neoseiulus cucumeris. Next base: position 694,946 of record JAJSRV010000018.1, on the reverse strand, counting down.
GCAAGAATATGCAAATCGGATCGCGCATTTTCAACGTGACCGGTTGTTAGTTACTGAAACTGTAATCTAATGTCGGTCGATATCTCCAAGTGATCGTTGCGAGGGAAGGAGAGGGCCGTCGGGAGCAACTTCGGTGTCTCTAAAGGAGTAGCGGAATGAGTAATGAGAGACGGAATGAGTAACCGATACTCGGCACGATGGAGTGATCGCATTGCGGAATTGGCGACGATAATGTCAAAGTCATATAGGGAGACGAAGGTTGCAAAGTAACGACAAGTGTCCCACCTACAGGTTTGTCGTTTTCTTCACAGATTAGAGATGTTCAAGTAAAATCCGAGAAATTCTCCAGCTACTTTCGGGCTCTCTGTGAGCTCTTGAAACATTTGATACTAAGCCTTGACAAAACTAATTTGCATCCTGGAGGATTGACTTTTGATCATTTACTGTTTTCTTTAGATCAAATTCAGATCGTCGTCGATAATGTGCCGCACAATGAAAGGTTGGGAATCCTCTCGAGCCTAGTATTAAGCAGCGATAACAGACGAAATATTCGCGTAGTCTAGCGTCACAACAGTGTGACAGCCGTCCTCTGCCTTCGTGTTTGCGACTTCAGAAATTAGAAGCGGCAAAAGAGATGAATCGTGCGAGAGGGTGAGAAGCAGTGCGAACTATCGCAGTCTTTGACCCCGCCCCCAAAATTGATAACGAGCCAGAGTTTCTCGTACAATAGTAAACATCCTGAAAACAACGGGTATGTCTAAAAGCGGATTCTGGAAGCATGCCGGTGACCCGATTCCATCAATCAATCAATCAATTCGCGGGAGGGAGAGAATTTTCCATTTCTCTTCTTTATATAACATTTGTCACCGTTATCGGAAAACTGAGATTCGAGGCTGGGATTTGGACAAGAGTCCCCTCGACGTACTTTGCCCGTCTCCTCGAAACCATCAATTTGGTCGAGTTTCGACGATTCTGAAGACGTACATAGGTTGGTCTTGATGGAAGGTTTGGAGGACGATATCTCGAACTAAAATTTGTCCACCCATTTCTACCACATTTTCCACGGAGTTATATTCTCATACTTATTCTATTCGAGACGGTTTCAGTGCTGATTCAAAAGCGTTTCTTATTCAGATCGACGCTCGGGTAACTTCTCACAAGCCACATCGACCATTGTGCCGACCAGCCGCCCGCTCAAATTCTCTTCCTCCTTTCGTGTTTGTTCGTTGATTCATCGGACTAACAGAAGAACAAACGCACGGTTTCCCAGGTGAGGCTTTGTTTCCCTGGTTACGAACGGCGTCACCGATGGTCAGTACGCCGTGCGCGCAGTTCCTAGCGCGGCTGGGGCCGTGGCGAGCCCTGTAATCTTGCGTCTGGGAGGCCGGCTTTTGGGGTGAGGTCGGAGAGTTCGCCGTCAGAACTCAGCTGGGGACGGCAGCGCTGGGTCCGGAAGTTCCTCTGCTATGTTTCTACGGCGGGGTTGCTCCCTCCGTCGCAGCTACTCGGATTGATCAATCAAGAGCGCGTGGTCAATCTAGGCATCGAGTGGAAGCTTTCGATCTTAACCGGGTTTCAGCTGACGACCCTGTACGTCGCTGGATTCCCGACCCTAACCAAGAGCCCCTTTTGCCTTCGGTCGGCTCTGACGTTACCCTCAATCAACAAGTTGCTGGTTATTGAGTTATTTTTTAGCAGCGGCTGAAAGCATTGGTTCGAAGAGCAAAGATGCCTCAAAGACTCTGGTTCGATTCCCAAGCGGACCCTCGACTCGGTCAAACGAAGATTCGATACTTGAGATCTCTTTGGAGCTGAAAATAATTTGAACGTTCAAATTTCTCTCTTTTTGAACTGTCGACCGCGGATCGAACTTTTTCATCGCACAGACGGTTTTGTTCCTTTGCGTATCCTGAGGCAATCTCCATGAGAGCTGACGGAAGCGACGACGTCAACACACAATACGACAAAACACAGCCCACAACAATACGACGTTCAGTCCACCATCACAAAGAACGGGATGTCCGATGAACTCGTTGATTGTGATGGCGAATATCAAAACAACTAGTGCAAGTACTCCGGAAACGGGACAATGCTTCAAACTGCCCTTGTGGGAGGCTACTGTAGTCCGGAAGTAATTGCTTTGCCGAGAGTTCAAACATCGGCGATCACGGTTTTCATCACTTTGCGACATGCTCAAGTTCCATTTTGTGCTGCTCTTCTCGAGCTTGTTTCGAGTTTCAACCCTCGACGAGATGTTCAGGCAAAAAGTTCAAATGAAAGTGGAAGGAATATTCTCGATGTCCATGCTCCCGAATCCACCGATTCTCATCACTGTCGACTGTCCACTCGATCCCACGTTCCTTCAGCGACTTGTTGCTTCACACCTGACGTTCACTCTACTAGCGAAGTTCGACAAAGATGCTTCCACAGAACAGATGGCGGCGTTTGCGAAAGTGTTGCCGGTCACGGGAAGGAATGATCGTCTACATTTGGGACTCCACTGCGATCCGACTTTTGACAATCTTTTCTTCTAACATATCAGTACTTTGCTCATACATCTCATGGTTCCAATACAAAAGTTTGCTTTCCTCTCGGTGGTCAACGAGTGGAGAGTCTTGGAATTACGTTCTGATAAGATCGCCGGAGGTTTCACCCAAATATACGCCTACTGGAATTACCAAACGAATGAAATACTCGTACATCATGCTTACGGTGCGACCGAAAGATGGTATAACAGCTTCTTAGAACTTCATTTCAACCCATATGAAGAAGATTTCGATCTGAGCGACATAAAATTCGGTGTGACTCCGGCTCGCAATCTCAAGATTGAAAGAATCGAGCTTGATAGGACATCTCGTTCCCGACGATGGGGATTCTCCGTTGCGCTCCGCGATTCAGCTGGAATGAATTCCTGTGCTCTCATTGAAGTCGGCATTTCCCTCCCGTGGGCAAGTTCGAACGCGCTCGACATGTCCCGGGTTTCGTCATATTATCCGCTCGTTGCCGTCGCCAGGGTGCCATCCGCTAACAAGATTACGCAGATGATGAAGTCGCTCCTGCGAGCAGACATCTTGTTGTACCTGGTTTCGGCAGCATTTTCGGCGGCGATGGTGTTGCGCTATTTGGGAGAGGATTTCGGAACCGTATTTTTCCGATTGATGTTCTGCGTTATACTCCCGTTGCCTTTTGAAAGCCGCTCGAAACCGAAGCAGTTCTTCTTGATTGTGGGGATTTGGACCCTGTTGGTGCAGATCATCACTGTTTGTTTTCAGGGTGATTTCGTATCTTCAATGCAGAGACTGCCGGACGAGCGCATCAAACGGATCCGCAAGTGTGAACCTCTAAGTATCCCAGTGGAACCTAGCTAAACAATAGGGTACACATTCAGTGACAATCTTATATTTTTCTTCAGATATGAGCTCGCATCCATTTTGAGAGGGAATGTCGTCTGCAGAAGTCAAGAGGGCTTCGGTTACATGCACGAAGAGCTTTTGGGGAACATCCGGATGTATAAACTCGAGGCCGAGACAGAGACGTTCACTTACTTGATATTCCGAACGCTGCGAATGAATTTCGTGGCCGGTCACGCGATATTCAACGATCCTAAAAATCGACTCAATTCCTTCGAAGACGCTTATGCGTCGACAAAACTTTGTTGTATCCGGCTCGCTCATTTGGCTCTCAGTCACGATTTGTTCAAGCGACCCTACCTCGAAGAACCCAGAGGAGTGGATCGTGATGACTTCCGATCTCGACTCAATGAAACCTTAAGCCTCAGCTTATCATCCTCATACGGCGAGGAACTCTGCTATACTCATGAAGTGATGAATAACAGTTTCAAAATCACTAGATGCTTCACTTCGGACGATCTTCACCCTAGAAATGTTGGTCATCAAGCGATTTACTTCAAAAATTACGTCCTTCCCATGGAACTGTTCTCAATAGTCATCCTAATCAGCTCTTCGAGTCTCCTTCTCGAATTTCTTCTTCACACTTCTTCAAACAGACCCGAAAACAGAGAGAATGGTCGGCTACGATGGACCTGATTGTGAAAAACATTCTTACATGGAATGTTTCCAAGGAATGTACATGTGGAAGCAGATGCTCTCGTGTGAACTTCGAGGTTACTTGATTCGAAGCCAGAATTGCCGGCGAACCTTGAGTGTATGTTCAGCCAAACATGAAACTCCGTGCTTCAGACGATGAAACTCTTTCGCAGCTCATGTCAGGTATTATTATCAGGTATGTGGTTGCTGTGTGAGACGCCTGCTGAGGGAAACGGAGAAACGTTTGGTTCCATGTACGGCTCCTCCGGGAGGTTGAGACCTCGCCGAAAATTCCATCACCCAGGTGTATCTCGGCACGCCTCCATAGCGAGCAACTGGGGAATAATAAAGATTCATTTCATGTATTCGAGCATCTTCAGAATTACTGAACTCAACGAACATAGTTCGACGCCTACTCTCAAATCCGGAGAGTGACCAAACTCTCTCCGATAGGCCCCGCACAAATCACTAAAATCCCGGCGTCAGGAGCTGATATATTTACACAAAATGAGTGGTATTGAAAGGATGACATAAACGTGTTTCTCTAAATTGGGTTCAGTGTACTTTCTTTCGTGACACAGATAATCGACCGACTCGCTTGATCGGCCACGTTCAGAGAGGTCCCAGAAGTGGTCAACTGACAATGAGCGGATTCGACGGCATATCAACGATAAAACTTTAGCCAAATCATGTTAAATACCGGTATGTTCTCAATAGTCTATTCTCGGTTTTGAGTTTGAGCGTAATATTCAGACCCCGACTCGAATCGATCTCCTCGACAATCAATATGACATCATTCCGCGTGGATGTTCCACACAAGACGTGATGACAGCGTCAATCCGAGAACTCAAGAAGTCGCATCACAGAGAACAAATAGAATAGAAGATATTCATATCAGCATAATAGATCACGACGAAGGGACGGGGAAACACGAGGGAGGGGTGTGATTGAGGACGATGTTTCTGTACATCACAGCTGAATAGCGACGGACGCGCGACTGACACTGTTTCATGTGAGCAATATCCTGAAAGGTTCCCGTCGAGATTGAAAAAGTCCGATTGATGCCGTGAATGAGTGAGCCATGAAGGTCAATGTGTGCTCTCCGCTGTTGAATTCTCGCCACAATTCCTCTCGGGTCGAACCGCATCTACCGAACAATGATCCGTCCTCTGTGCTATGATGTCTGTTATGAACAATCGAATCACAGAGAATCTCCTATGTCCTGTTGACATCGTTGCTGCCCTTCATGTAGTCCGAGTCCCTGACGAGTAGACATCCATGACCACCGGTTCACTCCGCGCTTGATGCGAACAATCCAGCAATTTGTGTTTCTTGTCATCCCGCTTCGAGTTTCGCCCCATGAGCAATACTTGAAACATAGAGTTGAAAACGAACTCGAGAAAATATTCGAGCTATTCATTTTCCCCAATGCACCTGTTCCAATCGATACGAACTTGACTCAAGCTTCATGCAGAAGTTCAACGCTTCTCACCCGGCGTTTGTTGTACCTTGGTTGTACGCCTTTATTTGGGGCTTTTCTGACACACCGTGCATTTAGATGATCAAGGCGCTGTTTCAGATCATTCGCCATATCAGTGCGTTTCTTTCAAATATTTTCTCATTTCATGAGAACCATGTTGCTCCCGTCTGGCTTAACTGGCTTTTAGTTATGACTAGAGCTTGAAAGTTTAAGCATTATTCATTAATCAGCCTCCATCAATCCATCGGAGGTTGATTACTTCGATGATATTTACCCAACAAAGTCATGCGCTGGAATAATCAGGCACTATTTCACTAAATATCCATCAATTCATATTGATTGATGGAGGTTCAAAAATGATTAATGCTGAAATCAATCTTCGATAGAGCACTTAGGGGTGTCGACTCGGCAGTTTCCCATAGTCACTTGGACCTCCGAAATCGGCGTCAATGTCGTTCATTGTCAGCGCGAGACCGATTTCAGCGAGAGGGTGAAATCAACACTTAGGACCTAGTGCAGGAAATTGTGTGGTACGAAATGGTCGCCTCGCGTAATCGTGGAGGCGCTTGATCCGATCGCGCGTCCGGGCTCGATACAATCGAATAACGCCTCGAGCGTAGCGAGGGACATTCCCCGGCATAAACCACGCGACTGTGCCACAGGTTCGGTTGTGCTGGTCTCGTCCAACTTCCTCTTCCAGATATGAAATATCGAGCAGAGCAGAAGGTCGCTGGAAACTTGTTTCCTAGCAACAACGAAGAAAATGCATCCAAAATTTTTAGTGTTCATACTCATTTCGTCGAGTCAGGCGACATGTCCGGCGCCGTCCGGAAAGTCGTCCATGAACGGAGTTGAGATTTTTCGGAGAGTCGACGCACCCGAGGTCACCTTAGTCATGAGGTGGTTTCCCGGCCGGTGTTTAAGAATCGTGGATCGCACCGATATCGGTCCCCCGTGCAAAATCGATGCACTTCGACCGTTTTGGACGATCAAAGAAGTGAAAGGCCAGTTGAAAAACTGCGAAACATATGGAAACGAACGGAGTAAGTCAACAGTTTCCTCCTCTCTTTTGGAAAGATCGGAAACGTGGCGTCGAAAATCGAACATCACTACCGGATCAGTTTCCACGGAAGCGAAGATCCAGGGAGTGCCGATCTGAAAAAATGTGATTTCCAGTCCCCTCGGATCTGAAACAACGTCTGACTGAAGTATGGCCGTCCTTCTACGATCAACCGAAAGAATACGAGAATTTCTGGCTGAGAGAATATCGGAAGGACGGCTCCTGTTTCCGTCGACAGAATCATCCCTTTCTTGGATCTGTTTGGAAGTTCTTCTCAGCGTCCCTGTATCTCGTCATGAAGCGCGATGTTTTTGGTGAGTGAGATCAATGAGGAGAGATCTGATGGTACGTTCGAATCTTGCTCTCCGAAGACGCAAATACTTTCTTCTTTCGATTAAAGTGAATATCCCAATGTAGTGTTTATTCGAGTTTCGGATATTTTCAGCGGCGCTAGCGACAAAAGGCATCATTCCGTCCGTCACCAGCTATACTTCGGAAAGTATAGCGCAAGCTCTCCGAGAACTTCACACGGCAAGGGTTCGCCTAGTCTGTGGGTACAAACAAGACTTTCTGATCGACGTAGAGTTCTGTTTCAATGATTTCCTCAAGCCCATTGACTGCTCGAAGTCGTCGTTTGTGGGAACCTGCGCTGAATTTGTGTTTTACGCTCCTCCTCCGGCCTTGCCACGGAATGTCCACAACTTTCTAGAAAGGAATCACAGAGTTGAGTTCGAGCCCTGACGAACGAGATCGGAAATGTGCAAGACATTTCCGTCTCCGGAACTGCACACGGCGCAAAAGGTTTTGGAGTCCGAACAGGAGTGCGGAACCCGACCTTTTGACGGATCAACGGTTCGGTTCGAATTCTATCTAGGCAATCATTATGATTCCTTATAGGGGAAACAGAGGGGACTCACTTTCCCGACGAGGAACGCGGCTCCGACCAAATCTGTGATCAAGGGATCGGAAGAGAGTTCCGATATCAATAAAATAGAGATTCCGTCTGCTAGAAACGTGCCACATGGTTTTTTGCGTCCCACCGCGAGTCGTCCATACTCACTTGGGATGGGGGTTCGAAGGCTGGATCTAGAACCGGTCGCTGGGTCCTCGAGATATGATGGCTTTATTAGAGGTGTGTCTTTCACTGTTGCTCCAACAATTCAAGGGATCTTGTACAATATCAATGAGCTACGTTTTCCAATCTGCAGTGAGATCTTGCACGGACAAGGAGCATTGTGGTCAGCACGGAATGAAGTTTTAGGCCGGATTAAAATCCACATCGACAGTTGATCTTAACAGAGTCGGTTGGTGTAACAAGCCCGTGCGTCAATGGGAATTCAGAATTTCTCCGAATTGAAGAAAACAAATCCGTCGAATCGAAGAAGCCCGCTAAAAGCGATTGCACGAAATCCAATACAATCAAAGCGAGCATGATCATTGTTGCATCGGTCGGAGCACGACGGATTTACCATACAGGGAGCATATGGAGCTGTTTTGCAAAATCTCGTTTCTTATTCCGGCGCTCCGGCGTCGTCGCTCGTCCGTGGCTAGTTCGTCCTTTGTTGCGGACACCTCACTGGTTGTTTCACTCACGGCGAGGAGGCGTGGCGCACGTATCAGACGATAGCTACACCTAACTTCCGTCGCCAAAACCTGAATCACAGCACAGATGAAGGAGTTGACGAAATTCGGGAAGTAGCTCCCCGGACTTGATGGAGAACGGAACAGAACTCACTAAAGAATGTTACAATTAGAGGAATACCTCGACTAGTGCGGGTGGTCGGGACCGCACTAGTCGAGTCGAAGTGTGAAAAATGTTAAAAATGGCGGATGAACGAGGAACGAGATGATCTGGATTCAATTCAGATATCAATAAGTTTTTCTGAGGCATTCTCGAGCTAAAGGGATGGGAACGAATTGATTTTTGAAAAAAAGAAAATTCCGTAGTAGATGAGTCGAAGTGCCTCAATAGTCGAGTCGGAGTAAGACGAATGCCAAGCGAATGGCGGATGAACGAGAAACAAGGTGTTCTAGGTTCAACTTGCGAACGAGACGGTTTCTTGTGAGGCCATTCCGAGCTAGAGGGATGGAGATAGATCGATTTTCGGGGAAACTGCACTATTGTGGATCCGCACTAGTCGAGGTATTCCTGTAGTCGCAACCGTACTTGAGTTCGCAGGGGAAGATCACCTACTGGTGAGTCGACCAGGGCAACATGTCGACGTTTATCCAGTGCGGAGACATTTAAACCCCTGAGCAAGCCAAGATGAGGAAAAAGTCCTGATGAAAAGGTTGGAGCAACTCGTTAGACACGGCGATTCATCTGTTCCAGGGGTGAGCAATCTTTCGAAACCCTAGAGCTACTTTCAGACTAACTGACTCACCCGTATTTACATCTCGAAGGAAAGGTTCAATGCTATTTAGGAACGATCATTCGACGACGAGTTCATGAAGCTGTTCACGGCGACGTTTCCGAGGCTTTAGGAAGTAGGGCGACGAATCAGATTCCACCAGATTGAATCCAAAAATCATTGCTATGAGGTTCTAATTGTCTCGACAAGCGCACTCATTCGTAGATCATGCCTGTTACAGAGAAGAACAAGCGTTCTTCAAGCATTTCGAGTGACTTCAGAAAGCACGTGTGGTTCACAAAATTGGTACTGTAAGCTGTTCTCTGACCAAAACCCATCTATAATCAACACGCAGTCCGGAAACCTAGATCTTCCCGTACAGAATTCCCACCCCTGATCTGTCCAATTTGAAATCACTGAGTTGGAAAGATGCGTCCACATTGGAGGTATTTCCCGATTGAAACTTTCTCCACTCCTCGAGAGCACAGAAACCCGTGAGCTGCGAAAGTCGGGTCTCCTAAAGGGAGACCATGGTGGGCGGCGGGAATGTGGAACCGATGAAGTGTCTGAAATTCCGATTGTCAGCTTTGTCGTCGACTCTGAATCAAAAATTCCGACGCAAGCGTGGAGCGGGAAAGACGGTGCTGTACGCAGAGCGTCGCTGTTCAGGCCAGCCCAGGGGCGGACCGTGCCCAAGTGCCGCCCGGGGCGGATGGAAATTTTGCCGCCCCAGATGCGATTCAACGGAAATTCTAATGATCGATCGGCTACTTTTTCCCATTTCATTCTAATTGCGAGTTTCTCGGAAATCACATGCACCCAAAAGCGAAACGAGTTCGCTATTGAGTGAACTCCAACGGTACGCAAAAATAGAACGCTTGATCTCCTGGCTCGGAGCGGCAGGCCGGAGTCTACAGGCCCCAGAAATGCCGCCCCAAGAGAGGTGCCGCCCGGGGCGGATCGCTACTTCACGAACGTTTCATATGGCATTACCTCATTCCAGCCGTTTCTACTTTCTTGATCATTACTTTCTCAGTGATATCAACGACGGGCGCAACATACGACGAACGACAGTATTGAGTATGACTGTGCTCGAAGCCAAGAATCTAGAAAATCATTTCTCTTCAATTATCCGATTTCGGATAAGTGCTTCGTCACAACAATCGACTTTCCAGCGATTATCTTCTTGTTCCCGCATTCCAGAAGAACTCAACCAGGCGCTGGCCGCAAGCGGAGTCGACAATAAGCAGGAAGCGCCCCTGTACCGCGCAATTGGCCCAAAAAGATCAGCTGCGGAACGATTCTCTTCGACCAACGACCAAGTAGCATCTTGAGGAACCCGAGTCCTAATCCGCCGCTTGCCTCGAGACCTCAGTTCGATTAGCAATATTAGTCTTTCGACAAGTTCACGTTGCACTCTCCGTTTCCCAAAATGACAAACAATTTACTCGAGCCATTTTCATTCTTCAGCCTTCCTCTGCTCAGATTCCATAACTGCAAATGTGAGTTCTTTTCTCGTCCAGTCCTCAAGATCGATCGTTCGTCAGTCACCGTTTTGACGGCATGCGTCAGCATTGGCTTCTGTCGAGTTGCAGCGGTTCCTATCGATGATGGTTGAACACCGGGTTGGCGAATACGACCCCAAGCGTTGCCGAATACCGGGCCGCGTAGTGTGTTACTCGTGAGCAGATCAGCTGAAGAGACACAATGTCATTGAACAGTTTGTGAAGTTCCGAACTTTCTACGGGCGGGACAAGTCCACAGACCAGCTCGCCCCATGATGGAGGTTCCCCCAAGAGCTGTCGGAGTGATATCGGCGTGTGTGCTCGCCCTGAGACCGTGGAGTTTACACATTTCACTGGAGCCTGTGGCCTTAGGGGCAGCTTTAGCTTACCGACTTGGAAGTGGTTTCAGTATTTGGGCCTTTCTCGGAGCCGCTGTCACGGCGCTGTGTGTACATTCTGCAGGGAACGTAGTGAACAGTTACTTTGACTATGCGAAAGGTGTGGACTCGACGTCCGTCCTCAGCAGCGACGCACTGGTTCGACTCGGAGCGGTGCTTTACGCTCTGGGTTTAGCGGCGTTCCTAGTGCAATTCACGTTAATTCCGGACGGCCGCTTGTTGGCTCTCGTGTTTTTTGGTGGCATGTGCTGCTCCTTCCTCTACACTGGCGGTCCAGGATTCAAGTACATCGGTCTCGGAGATGTGCTCGTCATGGTGACATTCGGGCCGTTGAGCGTGCTGTATTCGTTCTTATGTCAAGCGATAGTCTTCAGCCCATGGAGTTTGATCTCTGTTTTACTGTACGCCGTGCCGTTGGCGCTGAATACCGAGGCCATACTTCACGCGAACAACTTAAGGGACAGGGTAGCCGATTCGAGAGCCGGAATCGTCACCATGGCCGTGGCCATCGGTCCTCAGCTATCGCATGTGGTGTACGCCTTGCTGCTTTTCGTTCCGTATATCGCATTTGCTGTCGTGGCCTTTGCGTACGGAGCAATCTCGATGCTGATGCCCCTAATCACGATGCCCACAGCGTTTCAACTTGAACGAGAATGCAGATTTGGACATCACGTCGAACTCGATCGACATACGGCTCGACTCAACACGTACTTCAGCGTTTTCTACGTTCTCGCTATAGCGATGGCGCAACGACTCCCCGGATTCGAACCGGTTTGAAAGCAGACACAGTTGATTGTTTTCACGAAGAAAAAAATATTTATACATAAATACATGTATATGCCAATTTTTACAAAGATACGAGTGTCCACAGGGACTCACGTGCCGGACAGATATATGTATTTTTAGATAACTGGATATTACTAAAATAAATGTCAATAGGCGACCTTTTTCTAACGTGAAGAAACTTCCGTCTCGTTTTCTCGTCTTCGTTCCCTTCTATTTCGTCTGTGTTGATCCTCTGATTGCGGCCACTTTTTCCTCAATCGGACATGAATGGTCGGAAATGGAAACGCCTGGGAGGGAGGAAGACAGCTCGGATAGAGCTGCCCTTACGCATTCCAGAACCGATGAACATTCGGAAATTTTAAGCTATCCTTCCACTCAATCTTCTGTACTCCCGAACTTTGCTTCAGAGCAAGCGGAAATTCTTCTCCTGACCACATTCGATTTCTCGACTCCCAGAGTTTCGTCCCGTTTCCCGGCACGATCTGAAGTACATCCTCAAAATAGATGAGCGTTCGGAAACCGGAGCAATCCAGAGGAAGGAGGCTGGAAGGTGCATCCTGACCATAAATCGGCACATAATAATCAGAGATTTGTCACCGAGGAAGGAGATTGTCAGATAATGATGAGGATTGCTCCTGTCCTAATAAACTTCGAGCCGAGCTCATGGGAATCGACACCTCTGGCTCTCCCTCTTGAATCAACTCTCTGCTACGGGGGGACGACTTCTCCACCGGTCCTGGGAAGCTCAGCGACCTAAGGAGTTCTTGCGGCGAATGAAGTTTTCATAAGGAAGTAATATTCGGGACTGATATTGTCGAACGACCTGAATTTATCCGGTCAATGGTAATGAGGTCAGTCGATATGCTCGTGAACCAATGCATGATTTTCCATGCTCCACTCATGACCGGTTTCGTCCTGAGCTGAGATCCGGCATTCCACCAACGAAGACAAGGGCGATGTACAAAGAACATTCTTCCCTTTTATTCAAATACCTATGACAGCAGTAGATGTCGTTGATCTTCTCTGAATCACACACATGATGACATACATCCTCATGAAACTAGCACACGCGGGAGACGCTTTTCGGTTCGGCTAAATCACTGATTTTCTAGAGAGATAGTTTCAAAGTACAAATGTCCCTACGACTCGAATGTGAATACCTCTCAACAGTTCAGCAAGAATACGAAATCAGCGATGGTCTGCAGTTTCCGAACCCACGTGTGCTCGTCTCTTGTTCTCTGCAGCAGTTAACTGGTTCGCCTCGCTGAAGCAACTTCTCAATTATTTCTCACTTAATCGATCAATTTCTTAGATTTGAAGAACTTTCGCAAATATAGAATTTGCCACACGACTAGACCCATTAAACACAGCATTCCTATCATCGACGAATATAGGACTCTGTTTGCCGTTGATTCGTTGGTATCCCGCATTTCTTCTTCTCGCTGTCTCATGTGGGCGAAATCTGCAATCCAAAACAATGCTCTGTGAGAAGTCCACAGTCCAACTCGGAGCTTCGGAGAGACTCGTCAAATATACGACCAATAGAGGTGAGCTTTTCTTTGGGAGAAGGGCTCGATTGATTCCAAGACTTGCGAACTTTTCTGGACCAAGTTATGTAACGGCCAAAGCACTAAGGAAGGGATCACGAAATTGCTTCATCTCATGGAAAGCTTGAACGCACCTTTGACGATGCTCTCGCTGAGATCCTCAAGTTGCTGCAATTTGACTTCCAGGGGCTTGAGTTTCTCGACTTCGGCGAGTTTGTCATAGTTGATCGCTTCGGCACCGTGCTTCAAATTTAGCTGAATTTCACGATCTTGACCTTGAACCCCGGGTGGTAGTTTTGTGATGAAGCACACCTGTCACAAACAGGGAGATGAGAATTGAGTGTGAACTTGTCTGAAGAACAATCTTCGGAGCTTCCCTCATGGCTGGGCAATCAGTTTCTTTTACATATATCTCATGTTTATTGACAAACTCGTTCGATATATGTATGTATAGATTGACAACTTATATCGCAACAGAACATTGAGCGTTCATGCGTCAGGTTGGCATGGCTTACCTCGAAAACGTCATACGTGTCAGTAGTGAACGCGAACTTTCCTTTGTCGCCGTGAATGTTCTCTCTATGCGCTAAAACCTGTCCGTTGGTGTCCGTTACCTGCAAAACGACAATCTTGAGCGTCGAAAGCCATTCAGGAGCTGCTGACGCGCTCGTGAAGTATATCTGACAATCTTTAGTAACGTGCTGAATGAAGCTTCAAAGTTCAGGCTATAATCATTCTTGGCCCTCTATCAATCCAACCATCCATACGAATAAATGGATATGCGATCGAACGAAGTCGAATGTTCCAGGACGCGACTTGAGCAGGCTAGTATCACCGATGTTCTCGACATCCCAACAATTTATTCATGGATTGATGGATGCTGAATAATTGATGATGTCCTGTCTCCCAAGCTCAGGCAGTAAAACATCCTTGAGCTCAAGGCTCATGAGGAAACGCTGCTAGACGGAAGATCTTGGCCCTGAGTGCCGCTGGAAGCTTCGGAAGCGCGGGTTAGAACCGAATGAAAATCTCCAAGGAGTCCACCTCACAGGGGTCGGATTAACAAAAAAATAGGGGATCGCGGGAAATAAACAAACGAAACAGTTTCGGACAAGGAACAGATGCAGCAGGCAGCGTCTCCGGTACAAAACACCCCGAGCGCGACATTTCATCGTCGCACATGTGTCACACTAGCTGTCGTTAAAAACCCATGGCGCTTCCATTTCAGAAATCATCAGAAACCAGATATCGCTTTCCTGGAGCTGAATTCGTGAACTCGGTATCGAAACGAATGGATTTGGTTTGGAGTCACTCACAGTCCGCGAAACGAACCCCGGCTTCGGAACGTAAATCGAAGCGGCTGTGTAGAAAGCGGCGATAAATCGCCCAGTCCGAAACCAGCAGTCATTATTGTGGTATAGAGATCATACGCTTCAGATGCCTGGCCAAAAGTTTTGGTCGAATATCACCTGAGAGGACACACCGCGTGAGAAACGAAACGGTTTTCGCCGAAAGTTTGACACAACAGCTGGCATGCGGAAGACTGATTTTCGCGGCGATTCCTTTCGTAATCTTCGCATAACGTTGCATGAACAATCCCTAGGCTCATCTTCCGAGCTCTAAGGTCCGGAGACAAGCGAAATATACTCACGATAAGGTCTGTTTTGTGTCCAGGAGAATCGGAGAGTGTGTACTCGCCGGATACCAAAACACCTTTCAGAACTTCTTCCTTCAGGCATCGTTTACTGTTCGGTTTGAGGAAAAACGTGATGCCGTCAATTCCTTGGGTCAGGCAAACCGCCACGACGATGCAGCGGAGCCACATCTCGAAAATTTGAAATTTAGGTTCTCTCGTGACGTGTAATTCGCAAGACAGTCAAGAGCCGGCCAGCTGACAAACGCGAGGGTAGAAGCTTCGTTGGCGTGGTCCTCGAATGTTCGGAACGGTAGTTTTCTGGCATTGCCTCGTACTTCTTACTTTTCTGCGACACTAGTCTCATGGAATCATCAGAAAAACATCGTCAACACAAAGTCGAGGGCGTAAAGTGGCACAGATTGAATGTTTTCCAATGAATCTCCCATGCAGCAGCGATTGAAGCTTCTATGTGTCGAGAAGTCTGTTTGAAAGAGAGCGCCCGTGTGGACCTCTTCGGATTTTCACAAATCTTGAGCGAAAGAAGAATTTCGACGAAGTCTGGAGGAAAACTACGATCTGATAGTTTAAGATCGGAATGTGGCTCAGAATGCACTTCCACGCTCGCTCAAAACCG
The DNA here is from genome assembly GCA_021527715.1 of Neoseiulus cucumeris. Lineage (NCBI taxonomy): Eukaryota > Metazoa > Arthropoda > Arachnida > Mesostigmata > Phytoseiidae > Neoseiulus > Neoseiulus cucumeris. Next base: position 679,503 of record JAJSRV010000018.1, on the reverse strand, counting down.
CGTGTCGAGGGACTGCGTCTGAAATTTGGCATCCGACGAATCGATCGGAGATCTTTCCTCATTCCCGGTATTGATGTCGCTTCTGCTCGGATCGAACGAATTGTCATCTGAGGTGCGATGGTTCTCGAGTAGGGATGTTGAATCACACTCGATATCGTCGCTTTTTTCATTTCATTCAATTGAAGCCCACCGGAAGGCTCGGAAGTGGCGCCCCCTGGCGGACCTCGTGCAGGAAACCGAACACTATAGTGTCGACGGATCACTTCTTCGATAGCCGGCAACGAACTATCCCATCTTGACGCAATCATGCCTCGTGAACGTTCCTTCATCATGGTGAAACCGGACGGAGTCCAACGAGGACTTGTCGGCGACATCGTCTCCAGGTGAATAGAGACTTACCTGCATTGGTTTCGGAGCCCGGCTCTCATTTTTTTTATCACTTCCAACTGTTCCTCGCTCGTTGCCGGTTTCTTCCCCATTAGGGCTAACAGCCGGTGATGTCGAAGTTCCTGAAGCTAATGAAGTAGCTCGTCGAGCTGGCGTTTCACGACAGGAGCCGGTCTGTCGTCGTTGAAAAACTCTGAGAGCAACATTTCTTTTGGGTAGACCGCATATCGGCATAGCTTTCCAACGAGAATAGTTTTGACCTTGATAATGTGAACGCTCCAACGCGGCGGTTGAATCCGGCCATGTCATTTTTCCATGCTGGAGATAACGCTCATTGTTGAATGTTTTCGATCACTTGGGATTATTTTGGAAAAGTCAAGAGTCTCGATGTCCTCCCTCCAAAACTCTCGCGCGTCGCGGGACTGGGGCATTTAATTATTTCGAATTCGGGAAATACCGACTGTGGGATGACAAGCTCCATCCACATTCATCGAGAGCAGTCGCAGATTCCATCGAGATTCCGGTTGTTTCCGGATCATAATGATCCACGTGGTGGTTTCGCGCGTTGGGTCCCTCCCAAAGTTGCCGGTCATTACACCGGTCTTCATTCTCGCTATTCAGACGAGATGCGGACACTGGAGGCGAGCGATCGCTTTTGCATCATGTGACACGCGCTTTTCGTTGGCGAAAATCTGAGCACACCATTCACCAACATGCGTCGGATCGTCAAACGCTGCCGAAACAATACTTACGAGAAAGTTGCGCCGTCGGTTGCCCATGCGTTTCGTGAATAGCGTCAATTCTTTCCGGCAGTTGATGACCCTTTCATCGATTATTATTCAATCATGATTAACTCGTTTATCTCTTCAATGAATGACCGTATATTTCTTCTCGTTGACAGGTTCGAGAAGCGAGGTTACAAGCTGGTTGCCATGAAGTTCGTTCAGGCGTCGAAGGAGCATCTGTCGAAGCACTACGCCGACCTCGCTGGACGACCCTTCTTCAATGGACTCGTCGATTATATGTCGTCGGGACCCGTTGTCCCCATGGTGTGGGAAGGCGATGATGTTGTCAACACCGGCCGAACAATCATTGGTGCCACGAACCCACTCCAGTCGGCCCCCGGAACCATCCGCGCTGATTACTGCATTCAGGTTTGTTCCTTCACCTTCTCATGGAGTTTATTTTGGTGTGGACTGTCGCCTCCGAAACGTGGCTTCTTATCTCCATGGTGTTTTGATGAATGACCAGGGCGTCGATCGATATCTGTCTTAGCGGTTGTTTGGTTAGATGACCAGCCGTTCACGGGTCAAGTACCCTCGTCACGACAAACGATCTATTAGGATTCACTGATTACAGGTTGGCCGAAACGTCATCCACGGCTCCGACTCCGTTGCCTCCGCAGAGAAGGAGATCAACCTCTGGTTCAAGCCTGAGGAGATCGCCAACTACAAGAGCTGCGCTGAGAGTTGGATCTACGAGAACTGAGAGCTTTATGACTTTTTCCACCTGCGAATAAAGTAACTTATCGATTGAACCTCGACGTCACCTGAACATCTCGTGTTTTTATTTCTCGGAAAGCGCTGAACCAGATTTCGAATCCATTTTTGACTTCCGCGAAAACCCATGAGAAACGACTCCTACATATATTATTTGGTTGCAAGCACTCCATTATTTACATTTGGATTCCCACACTATATTTCTCTTCAGTGGCATTCGTTGAATCTCTCACCTGTTCTTTTGATTAATCCGAATCGGATCCTTCGCTAACATGAGAGATCTGAGGAATCCGACAATGGTAACGAGATATGCGACCGAAACTTGATGCGATCATGACATGGGGCTCAAGGTCGCTACCACATAATCGTGGAGCATCTGTAACGCTGTGTCTTCGGTCGCCGATGTCGACTACATTCTCGAGATTCGTGTAATGGTAGCCTCAACGAATATGTTTTATCCGGAATCCTCGCATCTTGAACATTCGATTTCTCCTGTTGGAAGAATCGAGTAACGTTGAGTCGACGACAGAATACCCGTCCAATGATCCTAAGCTGTCAACTGCCATCGATCGATATCTCAACTCGGGTTTTCCGAAATGGGAGGTCAAATCCACAATTCAAACTTACAATTAGGAGCTCGGCTTCATTCGTAACTTTGAGCTAACCGCGACTAGGATGTATGGTGAAAACTTCTCGGTCACATTTTGATCACAACGTATTTGAAATGTAGAAAACGAAATGTCCACCCGTCCGTTTCGAAAAATTGAGGATTGTCGAGACCATTGTTCGGAACAAAGGCTCTCCATCGATTTGGATGAATCTCGAAATTTATGTTCTCGTCGTTACTCCATGCGCTCATGACAACAACCGCGCTATAGGTCCTTGAGTGCTCGAGGTTAAGTGGCAGATAGTTAGAGCACTCACTGATCGAAATTCCCTGAGTTTGATGGAGATTCTGCAGGTGTGCTTTCATTGGTATATACAATATATCTGTATATTGCACACAGAGAGCAATCGTTGAGATTTGTTTTGACCTCGGCTGTCGACGACAATTCAGAAACAAAGAGTCTCGATCTGCGTCATTGGATAGCGATTTATTTATTATTAGCTGTCATAGAAGAAGGGCTGTCAAGTTCAGAAAACTAAAGGCATGTAAGACTGGATCTGCTGGTATGGTGAAAACTGCTGTTGGCCAACAGGCTGAACCGGGCGGCCGAGGTATTGCCACGTGAGGACTTGTGGTGGAACCTGAGGAATCTGAGCGCGAACTCCAGTCTGCACCCGACTCTGATAGGATGGAATTCTCGACACCTGCGGGATCGCAACGGCCGGCACCGGAACGAAACCGTGCACGCTGTACGATTGCACCCTGCTGTAGGCGACCTGTTGCGGCAGTGGAACGAAGAAAACGGTAGCTGGGAAGTCTTGAGCTCGTGGCGAGGACACTTCCAATTGTTGAGGGGGCATCTGAGGTTGCACGAGCACGCCGTCCACGTGCTGAACGGGTCGTGGAACAGCTGGTTCTTTTTCTGGGGCCTCGGTCGCTTGCTCCACGCTCTGCAACGATTGGTCTGCAACAGTATCGTCAACTCGTCTCACACTTTTGTCGATGCTCTCCGTCTTTTCTTCGATTTTCACCGGTTCTGAGGTCTTTTCAACTGTGGTGACCGCGATGGGATGGGCCTGAGCGACCAGTATGTCCACTGGAGGGGCAACCGCATCCTGATCCTTGACTTCAACGGAGGCTCGGAATCCGTTCTCGTCCGCAATGTAGTTCACGATTCGCTGGGTCCCGTCGGCTTCCTTGACACCGTAGCTGCCTGTTTTCATGCCTGGACTGCCGCTTTCCTCGTGGAAAGTGCCCTCCTCACTGGCATATCCGAAAGCGTAGTTTCCTTTGTCCTGTGAATCAGACACTAAGGTGATGACAGACTCATTAATGTCAATTCTAGCGGCGATCGGAGTGGAAGCGACATCTAATCGTCATTTGAGAAATTTATAACCCGAAAGTACTCGAGTTTTTGAACTCACGTTTTCTGTCCGATAGCTTCTGCCCGGCTGGAGGGGCACAGCGAGCGCGCAAGCTAAGGTCGCCGAGAGAACGATGAGGCTTCGCATCTTGGTTTTCTGTGTTCTGAACTGACTGAGTTCTTGACCGTCTCGGCTTTTATACCGCAACCTGACCACGGCGATCCGCGCCGACGAAAGAACCGGAAAGCCTCTCACTACCCAGAATATCGACCGTTACCAGCGGACTCTTCACCTTTGAGACAGGCGACCGTAACTAACGGCGGGCCGCGACGCGGACGATGAAAACGCGCATTCCCTGACAGCGAAACTCCGACTGAGCCGCCGAACGAAGTTTTTCCTCCAGGGGTCGTTCCGGACCTTCGGAAATCCGGATGATTGGGAATTTCGCGAGTTTGTTTTTTGCTCATTTTCGCGAATTCGGGAGTTCGAACCCCGGTCGATGAGGAGCGGTGTATCTTCTGGCCGTTGACTCTTGAAAGCGTTATCGTGTATGGATTCACTTAACATCGCACTTATCTTGTTTAGAAAACTTATCCGGCTAGATAACAAGCTAGACTGACGGACCGATCGGATGCCGAGACCGGATTAAGGAGGAGGAGAAAAGCCATCGGAAGGAAAGAAAAATTTTGCCCGCAGTCAATCCTCCCGAGCTTCTCGCCTCGGGAACAATTGTAAACTCTGCCCGCGCGGCGGATCGGATACTTCTGAAGTAATAATCCCACTGAATGTTTCTGCTCGCTTGTCCGATTGCCGGCGTTCTTGTCGTTGCCGCGGCGTTCGAGGTTTCTGTATATGTCGCTTGTTCCTCAGTCAGTGTGACAGGGAGCCCCATGAAGCCCATTTTATCATCACTGATGTCGACCGATGGATGCACGGGTCACGCACGTCAAAAACCTCGCCGAGGCAGCAACAGCTGAAAGACACGTCTGAAAGACGATGATCGAATTTGGAAGTGAACCCTTATTGGGACTCGTTTCAGTTTTTGTTATTCTCTGAAACACAAACAGCGATGATATTGAGAAACTTAAACCTAACGATTCCTGACAAGGTTCTCACAAATCGGAAGCCTGAACTCGTGAAAAGTGAGCTCACATCGTTTCCCACGGCTACTATTTCAGCTATCATTTATTACTTATTAACTGCACTTGGAACTTGAACGAGAGGAAAACTGTAATTTATTGTCCACCATCTAGAGCTCCATGGAAGTCCAGCTAAAGATTGGAATGCACGATTAATCGCTCGAACACACTGGGGTAGAAAAGTTGAACTGCTTAGGAAGTCGTCTTGTTATCTATCAATGCGTCCGTGTTTGTGATTGATGAATGGATGATGTTTGAAATTCCAAACTTCTAGTACATGCGGAATCAATGCTAAAGATGAAATTGAAAACAATTGTTTCTGGTTGTTTCGCTGTAATCTGTTCGCGAGAGCGATAGTGATGCTGGAGTTGTTTTCTTTTGGTATCTTCACGTGGAGTCTTGCGACGTTTCACGGTTTTCGAGTCTTGAAACGTCATTTATACAGCTCAGGGTCGTTGTTTGAGAGTAGGGCGAGGACGTTTTTTTCAACGAGACACCGAAACGACGACCGCCCATTCCATTACTCTAAGCGATACTTTCCAACTGAGTATAACATACGGTAGAACGTCACTGCATATTCGGGATGTTGACTTCAACGTTGACCGTGGTTCTTGTTCTTTCGACTTTTGGTGAGTCGAGCTGGAAGGGTTTTCCTCAAATATCACGAAATATCTATTTTATTTACTTCTGTTCTGGTTTTTAAGATTACGGAACTGCCAGCGATCTCATGAGCCGAGATCAAGTGGTGGATATGGTGCGTACCATGGGACCTCTGCGAGTGGACCTCCCTCACGGAAAACTGATATTCGCTGGAGATCCGAAATGCGCTCCTGGTCTGGAGTTTGACCCCCGGACCGGGTTCTGTATCGGTGAGTTTCTCTGCCGGCTTTCCGCATTGACTCAGTACAGGCTCAGAGCCCTGAATGAATTGTTCTTTCTTTCATTCTCCTGGAAGACATCAACGAATGCGCGCGAGGAACGCACAACTGCAGTCACGCTGCGCTCTGCGTTAATCACGCTGGCACCTTCGAATGCGCCGATCTCGGACGACGCGCCCTCAAGTGTCCTTACGGTTACAAGTACAACTGGCACCTCGACGAGTGCATCGGTAAGTTACTGGAACCAAATCCCTTGGGATGCTATGTGAGATGGATCGATGTGACAAATCATCTCACAGACCTATCTTCTTCATCGTAAATTGCCCACCAGAAATCGACGATTGTTACTCGAATCCTTGCGAACGCGATTATGTTTGCATCAATCAGCAAGGAGGATTCCAGTGTCTGAGCAGAAACGATGCGAGTTGTCCAACGGGTTATCAGTTTCGACCTGGACGTGGTTGCTTGGGTGAGTTTAGTTTCTGCCATTTCACTGACGAGTGACACTAGACCCGACGTTGGCTGACCGACGAAAAGCAATAAGAGATCCGAAAACGCAAATTCTAAATAGTTGCACATGACTGAAATTTGAAAGCGATCGACACCGGAGTAGGTGAAGTTTTCCTCCAGACCTTATTCATTTCCAAACAATGGAAGGAAAGGGAATAAAATGTATTTTTCAGATATTGATGAGTGCAGAAAGTCCCATCTCTGTGAGAACAACGAGAAGTGCATCAATTTACAAGGATCGTACATGTGTGTCAACCCTTGCCCAAAAGGATTTCTCATGATTCCCTTCCAATGGGAATGCATCGGTGAGTGAACCTTCTGCCGTTATCCAGAATTTCTCTAGCCCAGAAGCGAGTCTGCAAAGCACAATTATCGCGGAAAAGTTCAGAAGCCTCTCGCTCGGAGGGAATATTTTCCAAATCGGTTTGATCTCTTCCTTCACACCCAGCTGATGAGGAAAAGAAGAGCAGCAGATTCAAGAGGGAGATTTATTGTATTTCAGACGTCGACGAATGTCAGGACGAAACGGATGACTGTGCCCGCCAAGGAGAAGAGTGTATCAACACCCACGGTGGCTACTATTGCGAGAAAGCTGACAGATGAATGGAGCGACAAGATCCCCCCCCCCCTATATCTCATGTAAATTACCATGTCATTCGAGACATAAAACAGAAGTGTTCTGTTCCTCCCGACGAGCTCATTCTTTGTCCTCGGTCCGATTCTTCCAAACAAATTGTCCCAAGGTGGACTAGGAGATACCTACGTTCCGAAATCACGCCGACCCTGAGTCCGCGAGATCTGTCAAATCGGGTAACCTCGAGATGTCCTGCCTGTCTGCTTTTCATGGTCAGAGGATCTCACCGCGCCACTTGTGTAACTTCCGAATCTCGATGTTTGCCTTCCAGTCTGTCTACCTTGAGTTAATGGATACCAGCCTCAACATCTAGGCATCTAATTTCGCCATCGATCAAGAAACATGGTCAAAGTCCAGCCGTGGAAAATAATAGCTTTTCATTTCTGTGTGGACTCCTCTTCGTGACGCTGATCCATCAGAGTCGATGCCTCGTTCTGATATAAGGTCGCGGTGTCGTCTAGGCTCGCCAGTTTCAAAGATGAGTCGAAAGTCGACATTCCTTTTCATGTTCATGTTCATTTGCCTGTGTTTGGAACACGGGGATTGTTCCTCCACCACGACACCCGCCACAACTACTGCCGCCTCGGGCACTACTACACCACCTCCAGCCACTACCACGCCCGCCCCCGGTAAGTCGTCGGCGCCGTTTCACGATCCATCAGTGAACATCAGGGTTCTCCGGCGATTCCGAAGGAACGCAAAAAGTATTTTCGCGATTCGTAGAATTTTGCGCGAGGATAATTCCCTGTAAACTTTCTTTTCAGTTGGTTATGGATCGAATACGTCATGGAAACTTCTCAACAAATTCGGCAATAAATGAATCAGTTCTGTTCTTTTCATGAACTCTCTGTTTTGGTCCATCGGAAACAACTCTCTCTCTGATCTGATAGAATCATGGGAGATAATTTCTGATGAATGTAGCTAGAAAGGGATCTAAATTATTCCACTTTATCATCTGGGCCGACCACTCTGGCAGACAACGTGAATTTCAATCAATTCGAAGCTTTCTATCTCTCTCGGTGAAATTCCTGATGCTATTCAAGAAAACGACTCATGCTTTTCTAACGAGTCATACGAAAAATCCTCTCCCAGTAATCCTTAAAACGGATCAAAGGAGAACGGAAGACTCCTGCAGGAACATGAGTTCCCTGTTCTCCCAGATTTTTCTCCCAAAACGGCTCCACAAGTTTCCTCTAAACTTCCCAAGAGCCCGACCGAGCGATCTTCGGGCTGCCTCCGCGTGGGTCAGAAAGCACGCAGGCGAGGACGTGACATTCAAAGGCGCGTACATTCGAAATGTTAGAAAACGTCTGAGTTGTCGTCACAGCTGTTCGCCGTCAGCTGTGCTCCACAACCGGGAAGCTCTGCGCGAAACCGGCTTTTCAATAGCAGTCAGATGGCGCTCAAGAGTACAATGGATTCATGGACCTCGTCTCTACGACCATACAAATCAACGAGGGCCACAACAGCAACCTGTAGCGTAAGTTCACGTTGAAACTATCGGATTCCGAACAAAGGACACAGCCTGAACTTACTTTTTCTCTCCGTTTCCAGACCGCGTCGCCGGCAGCAACAGCCCGGCGCAAACGCTCCCTGGGTAGATGCAGCTTGACCGGCGGTATGCTCGGTAGAAATTAGAAACTATTTCTAGACGGATTTCTCTCTTCTTTAATTTAAGTTCTCACTGATGTCGCACTTTTAGGCTCAACCGAATCCCCTAAAAAGTCACGACTAGACATTAAACGGACCTCAATCGAGAAAGCTTCGAAGTTTCGCACTCTTCTGAGCAGTCGTGTTAAAAGCCCCGCTGTCGTCAAGGCGAGAGTGACTCAACGCAGAACCCTTATCCCCGTTTATCAGATAGCAGCTGCGGAGATGGGTTCGGGCTCCCTCAAATCTTCATCAATTTCAGGTATGGGAATGCTTATGTTGGCGAACTTTTATCGGTCTACAGTTTCGTGTCGCGGTTCGGGAACGTTTATGATGTTTTCCTAATATTTTTCTTCTTCCGCAGCGATCACGTCGCCCTCGACCGAAGAAATCTGTGAACGACTTCGAGTGCTCGAACTCAAGGTCGAGAAGAACACTGAAGTGAGTTGTTTCTTGAGAGAAAGTCACATATCGCCCAAAGGGAGTGGAGAACTTCCTATCCATACGACTCAGAGTCAGAAATCGTTTGCAGCTAGCTCAGATTCGAATCAAAGAGCTCCTCGAAAAGAATGATGCTTTGGTTGAAGAAACAGATCGGCTGAAAATCCTTCTTCAGGACAAAATCGACGAGATCTGGTGAGTTCCAGTTCGAAGTCTTCATCTTGTTTCCCCGAAATTTGTGATTTGAGTGCGGGCTAATCAATGCGAATCCATCTGATCATCCAGGGAGTTGGAAGAGGATGGATTTGAAACGACAAAGAAGCTCAACGACAAGACGCGCGAAGTCGAAAAACTCGAATCTCGTCTCGATGATCAATCGAATGACTTCAGGAATCTGGAGAAAAAGTATCGAACACTCCAAGTGAAGTTCTCAATGGCAAAGAGAATGGCGGATTTCTGGGACGCGGAGAGGCAAACACTCCAAGACTTGCTCGATAAAGAACAAGATAAGGTCAAGAAAACCGACGAAAAACTAGCGTTAAGCACGTCTGAGAACGGTCTGATTGAAACGAAGTGGCGGAAGAGCTCGGCGACATCGCACGAAATCAACAACAAGGTCCTTGGAGTCCAGGGGGACATGAGAGTGTGCGCTAGAATCTCACCAGGATCAGCTTCTGGATGTGGGCGTCGAGTACTCAAACAACTTGATCAGTCGATAGAGATCGAGGGGAGTTCTCTGAAGGATGGAGAGCAAGATCAGCTTTCGTTCAAGTTCGACCGAGTCTTCGACGCCGACTGCTCTGTGAGTGACATTTTCGATGAGGTCGAGCCCCTTGTTCACTTTGCAGCGAAAGGTCATGACGTTTGCATCGTCGCATGTGGTCCGAGTTCAACCGAGAGAACCCACACAATGGAAGGCCGTTCCAGCATCGGAGTCGACATTCTTTCCGATGTTGGAATCGTTGGCATGGCGTTCCTGAAAGCTTTGAAGTTAGTTGAAGAACAAGATGATCCTGAGCATGAGTTCAACATAGGAGCTTCAGTCCTCGATATCTACAACGAGGTCGTCTACGATCTCCTCGCCGAAAGCCCGAGCTGCCCGCTCCGGCTTCCTCCATATCAAGAAAGGTGATACAGTTAAATATATTTTTCTTCGAATCTGCAGAGTGGTAGCACATTTTGCTCGGATTTCCCCAATTTTCGAACAAGCATGAATCGTCGTCGATCGCGTTTCCACAGGATCCATGGTTCCAGGAGCGAATCCGAGTTCGCTGCAAATGTAGGAATCGTGCAAATGGTTTCGGTTGAGCAGATCCTGGATCTCATGGAAAAAGTTCGGAGACAAAGACTTATCGGCGAAGCAACGGACGACGAACGTTTGCTACGCTCTCATCGCGTCTATCAAGTGCACATAACGACCCAGAATCGAGAATCTCGAATGATCAGAAGTAGTGTTTTGAATCTTGTAGATCTCGGTGCCTCAGAGTGCCCGAGGGAATCTCTCGTCGAGGGAAAACTTTCGACCGAAACGGAAAGTGTCAACTCCTCGCTGGCGGCGCTTTTCTCGGTTTACAACGATCTCGGGAGCAAGGTACCTAGACTTGCTGCGCTCGCGAACAAATCTATCGAAGGGCCATTCAGGTGTCACATTAGATGATTTCTGATGAATATCCTAACTATTTTTTGCGATAACGCAGGCTTCCCACGTCCCGTTTCGGCACTCGAAGCTCGCGCGCTTAGTGTTCAAGTTCAAGTTCAATGTCTCTTTATTAAAAGGTGTGTAGTAGTATCGACAACAAGGAATAACAAGGGTAAAAACATCACAGTAGAGGGAGAAAAATGTTGCTTGGTAGCAGCCCCTCTGAGATCATGGAACAAACCCTCCATGAAAAGGTGTTTCTGACAATCTCTGATCTGGCGACAGATTTTGATCGGACGGTGCATTGGCTACGTAAACAATTTTTCTTAACATCGAAGAAGTGATCAACACTTCGGAGTAGAATGATTCGTCGGAGCAGTCGCCCGTCCTGTTCCTCCATGATTGACGTAATGGAGGGGAGGGAGATGGTTCGCGAGGGAAGGGAACAACGAAGATGGAGTCTCCTGATGAAATAGTTTTGGATGGATTCGAGTTGACGGATGTGTATCGCTTTGGATGGTCTCCAGACGGGTGAACAGTAGACAATCTTGGGCACGACGAGTGACTGATAAAGTCGAACGTAGAACTCGGGGCGCTTGACAACGAAACTTCGGAATATTGAGTTAACCAACGTGCGTGCTGATACCGCAATGCTCGTGATATGGTCATTGAAGTCGAGGTCCGCGGTTACCACAACTCCAAGGTCCCGTACTGAGTGTACGACCGGGAGATCAGTGCCGCCTATTTTGTATCGGGGAACAGGGGACATAGTATCAGGACTGACAAGAACGGCACATTTCGTTGCGGAGAGGATCATCAACAAGGTGTCATCAACACTCACTCGCGGATCGAAGACTCTCATTCTAACTCATCTGTCACCGGAAGAGGAACATCTCAATGAAAACATCAACTCTTTGAAGATTGCTCAGAAGTTCAGAGAACTCCAGACTGACACAGAATCCTGAGAACCGTTTGATTATCCGTTCGATGAACTTCGCGAAGATGAAGAATCTTGAATATTGTGGCCACAGGTCGATGACAATAATTAGGAATATTATGTACATGACTGTGCACTGAAGACCTCAAGAATCTTCGGAACATATCGCTCGCAAAAACGGTCTGTTGTTGTGTTTCAACCCGCCCTCATCCGAAAAATGACAATTATAAATTTTTGCGAAGGATTTTATTTTCCGCGGTTGGTTGCCTCTCGCACATGTCTGAGTTTTTTCTTAATCAGGGGACGACTGAAGCAGCTTATGACTCCGAAGAGTTTACTTTTCGGCGGTTCTGAATGCCATGAACGCAACTTCAGTCCAAGGGAAGTCGAATCTTCAAAGTTCGCTGGCGCGACTCCAGCAGACCCAGAGCGCACAGTGCAAGTAGTGCCTCTCCAGTTCAAGGCCGAGAGTTTCTGGAGCTTCCGCTGTGATCTCAGTGGGACGTGGACACAGATTTAGAGATTGGTTCTGAACGAGTGACTCATGGCATGCAGTTAAACATCCACTAGCTTTCTGCATCGGGAGTCTCGATCTTTTCTTAGGTTGGCCTTGCATTCGATTCGTCTACTACCATCATCATCATCATAACACAACAGATAACCTTCTGTAGGGGGAAAATTAAGTTTCGAAAATACGACATGAGCACAGTGATATTCTCCAACAACGACGACTCAGCACGAGTAATTTACCTAGAGATTCACCCAAACGAAGTTTTCCATCTTATCTATTCTATCTATCGCTTGACTCGACACTTCCACCTGACACATTGTCTCGGGTCGAGAACTCCGCGGGGATATTCCGGGAGAGGAATCTCTGGCGGTAGACTCTTGAATCCGGTTTCTGAAACCTGAACAGTCGGACTCGCATCTTTGATGTTTGAGGGTCCCATTCGTATTGGTCTTCGAGGTCCCTGAGGGCGCATGAAGGGCCGTTTAAACTGAAAGTAAAAGGCAATGAGAGCGCAGGAATAAACATCAACTCACGTCATGTAGAGGTTTGTTGTGTCTCGGATGTTTGCCGTGTCGGATTCGCGCCGGCTCCAATCACTTGAGAAGGAAACGTTTCCCGTGGAATATGAAACGGAGAGTAGGGGAGATCTTCGGGAGCAAAACAGCTCGAATGCAGAGAATTCAAACGTCCAAAGATTTGTCGCAATGAATTGAAATATTGTACATGAACTCTCCGAAGCGAAGCGAACAGCATTTGCCCGTGACGAGACCGAGACTCAGAATTTTACAGAAAAGTTAAACTGCAGCTGAGAAGACTTCAGAGCTGTTCACATACAAACCTTTCGAGCATGAGGGACAAGCGCTCCGTACCGATCTTTCCAGTCTTTGTTCAGCTTTCGCATGACACTGCTGGCGGACAGCGTTTCGATGTTCTCAACTGTATTATCCACGATTCTTTTTTCAATGACACTCATTTTCCTTGGCCGATGCGCCACTTGAGAGAGCATTCGCACGCCGGCGAATAACCGGCGAAACAAATTCGAATTCATATCACAACCAGATTCCTTTCGTTCACGCCACGTTCACACCTCGGATTTCCCGCGCGAGACTACACGCGACCGGTAGCGCGCCGTATCCAGCGAAGAGCAGGTTGGGGCCCAACTATGTAGGGTTGAAATCAGCTCCAAGAGAAGACCGGCGTTTTTCTCGAAAATAAACGAGGGGGCACGAATGGCCCCAACCTTCGCGCGGAGTATTTAACTTCGACTTCGAAAACAACAGAACAATGATGGCGATGATCTGTGCTGCGCACCACATTCGAATCCGGGCGGTCTTTCAGCTTTCTATCGAGCACTTCTGCTCTGAACACCAGGGCATCCCTACCCAAATATAAAAGGCTCCGATGGCCGAGATCGCCATGATGCTCTGCTGCTCTTAGGTTCATAGATATTCCTTCATCGCGAGTCCGACTCTTGGACCCTTGATGGGATCACCATGGTGTGTCATCCTAAGGGAGTGATCAACCCGGAGCTGCATCAAGACAGAAAACGGAGATTCTGACAGAAAATGGCTAGGATTCGGGTCAGGGACCCTCAAAGGACAGCATGCGCTTCCCGAGCGTTCCGGATCCTTCCACCCGTGTTAGACAGATGGTCATTTGCGGAAGCTTCTTCTTCGGAGCGTTCCCAATTTGCAAAATGTCGAGCTGAGAAAGTGTCGGTCACTCCCAGATGAAGTAGTTGCGCCCATATTCAACTTCAAAACTTTGTAAACTCGACCTCTTTGCTCTGATGATGTGTAAAATCACGACTGAATCCAAGTCATGGACGCTGATCCGATTGTAAGCTGCCCCTGACAGATGCTGGGTTCACTAGCATAAATGTCGTCTCAAATCCCCGGGTCTCTCTCACCGTTGCCTCCGAATTTTGTCAAGAAATTCCAGGTTGAGGTCGTGGACTTCCCTTGAGCTTCTCTAATTTCTCGAACCGGCTTCCAATTCGGAAATCACCTGTTATAAGGGATTGGATTCTAGCCCGCCTTCGCACTTCAGATATCTAGTTGACGTTTGAGACTCAGAGACTCGATTGATGATTGAATCCCGACTTTGTATGCAGATGGACAGGGCGTAGAACAGAGCAGTATAGTTGTAGAACGACCGCGGCAAGGCTTCCATGATTTCCGATTCCGTAGCAGAAGAATCCAATCGATTGGACATCGTATCGAATCCTCGTGAATGACCTTTTGGTCATCGGCGAGGGAAGCGAGGCCATAAATATTGTTATTGACCGAGTGTTTCTATCGAGTAAGTTCCGAGCTGGAAGCAAAGCATCTTCCAACCGTGGGAGCGTCGATAAATTTCTCATTATTTAAGCACCGAACAGTCTGCGACAACAAATCAAAACTCGACTCGCTAACGACCGACAACAACGAGACCGCAATGTGGGAGCAATGCAAGGGTACGGTTGACAAGACACTGCAAGATGTGCAACCCTTGCAAAAAATTGAGCAGAACCCCTGGTTTCCGTTCAAGCCTGAACACCATTTCCGCAAGTATGCGACTCCTTAATTTTGTTGAGAAACAAATTAGTCGAGACTCGAGGCCTAGGAGTACGAAAGCACAGACTCAGCTCACCGCACGACTTCGTTGCAGAATAATGTACAGCATTGTGATCGTTTTTCACACCATGTGGGTTGTCAAGGGATTCTACCGAATGTTGAGCCTATTCACGGTGGACGTGTCCCACTTCGCAATCCACGAAGTCGCAGTCGTCTTCTTCTGTCGATTGATAGGCTTCCTGCTCCAGTTGTGCGGCATCCTATATTTCATTCAGAGACTGCTGGGACGAGCGAGCACAGCACTCGTCGAAAGCATCACCAAGAACTACAGCTACGTGCAGCTGTTCAACGCAGCCGCAAGCGCTCCATTCCTTCTGATAGGAGTGGGCGCCAACCTCGTGAATTACAACCAAAGCGCTCTCTGTGCTCGATTTATGCAGTTCTGCGGGCTCCTCGCTTGTTCCGTCGTTCACCTTCTCGTTTGCGACATCTTCCTCACGTGGCCCGATGACGCAAGTCCCGGCTCAGGAGGCTCAGGAGGCTCAGGATCTGCACCGGCGCTGCCTAACATCGATAAGATGCCGAAAATGGAAGACGCCAGGAATGCGATGAAAGAGGGAATGGCGAGAGCGAAGCAACTGTAATGGGAGGAAGAAAATTAATAGAGCCATTCCGACCTCCCGACAGAGCGATCCCCGAAAGATGGTATCGAATAAAAAATTAAGATCGTGAATCACAGAGTCGATTGAGATTCTCGATCGTTAAAGGCTCTTCCAGTAGAATCGCTTCCTTTCTTACCTTCGGTCAGGTTCAATCAAACAACGAGGTGGGAATGCTGATGATTCTTACATGCTAAGCGTTGATTCGAATCGCGCTGAATTTTGGTCCCTTCTCCAGCAATCCATCAGAAGGAACTTCGTCCCAATTCGCTTCTCGTCGACTGAATCGTAACCTCCACCAGTTGGTCTCACTTCTTCAGGCAGATTTCCTGTTTATCTATTACTGTTTGGGTTCTTGGGAATTATTCTTTGCAAAAACGTCGTAGATCAAGTATTATATCAAAATGATTCGTTGAGCCGATTTCCGTCGTACGTACTCCACTTCTCGATACTACTCATTTGTGTCGCACATTCTAACATGCATGTGTTCCATCCGACATCCCACATATTCGTTCTAACGCCACCTCGACTCTCTATTGCGTTTTTCCTACAAATGACGACGCCCCCCCCCCTACTTTTGCCTCAACTTCCGGGATTGATATCAATCGAAATATTGTTGAAACAAGAAGACTGCCGTTGTGAAGAAAGAATCACGCTAGAAAAGTTCGTCGGAGTCCTCGAACGACACCTATGAGGGTGAGAATGGCCGAGGATTAGCCTTCGACCGTGGATCAGTGGTGGACGGCGAACGGGAAACAGAATTAGCGAGTTGGTTCGAAACCTAACGCGTGTATTTCTGAAGTCCGCTAAGAATCTTACAACCTGCTTGTGGAGTGCAACGGAAACTATCACAGAACATACCGAGAAAAAATGAAAAGTAGTATGTTTCCACCAATAAAAGATGGAAACTGATCAGAACTTTGAGAACTCAGTATGACCTAGAAGATCTCAGAATGACCAGAAATACATCATTTTTTTTCATAACGATTTTTTGGGTTCCGTTGGCATTTTTGTCGCGGAACCTGTGGGTTCCGTGGCCGTTTTCTCCGCCCCATCAATGAAGATCCACACGGCTCTCTGCCTTCGTATAGACTAGCGTGAGAGGGAATAGGGAAGAGAAAGAGAGAGAGAGAGGGGAAATCTGAGGTGTGGGTTCCGCAGACTGGGTTGTCCCTCCCCGAGGGTTCCGCGGAGAAAGAAAGGTTGAGAACCGCTGCTCTAACTGAGGCGTCTAGAGCCTCGAGTCCTCACAGATCCGTATCATCACCATCAACGGCAGCGACCCAGTCCGGGAACAATAGAGGCACAGCGAGAACTCAAAGTTGTCCTAAAGAAGAAGTTTCCACTGTGTCCCAGCTCTTCAGAACGGAGATCTTCGAAAGAAAGAGAAGCAGCGCTCTAAGGGGCAGGCGTCCCCATGTCCGGCCTCAGCTACTGCAGCGTGGTCATCGCGCAGCATCGACGCTCGAAGTCAACACAAAACCAGCACGACCCCTTCTTGCGAAATTTCTTCCGGCTCCGAAAAGACGTACATCAATAGAACTTCACTCTCTGAACCTCGATCCTATTCTGAGAAATCTGCGGTGACCATCCAGGAGCGGTCCTACTCCGCCGATAAATTGAGACGTTGCGAAGTTCCTTCAGGTGCCGCGTCCTCGGGCAATGGGAAGTCGCACAGCAACGGGGGCCCGGACGCAAGAAGAGTGAAACACGAAAGTCCTCCCCCCCCCATCCCACGGTCATTGCACGACTTGAGATCTGTCAGTGAAGTATCTTCGAAGTTTCTTCACGCCTTGCGAACGTCCTTTGCACTTGTTGACTGAATAATTCTGATCGTATGAGTTAATAAACAAAAAGACGGGGATGGAATCCTTGTAGAATTGACTCCTGATTTCTTGAGTTGTGGCACAGATGCGGGCACCTCAGTGTCCTACTTCGGCAATGGAATAAAGTTTGGTCAGTTGGTATCAAAGTTCTTATGGAATCCGAAAATTTCACGTTAATTGGAGGCCAAACGGACGCTCAGAGCCCGAGATGAGAAGCTGAAGGCTAAACGTAAATCGATGTTAGAAATAAACGGCAAGTTTTGGCATTATGAATATGGGAGGAAATCGACCCTTCATAAAATGCGGAAAAGCATTCGGGTGCGGAAAGTGCTGCAGAATCGCCTCAAAAAGAAGTTGGAGATGATCAGGTGGCAAGCAATCAGCGCGCGATTGTAGTCTCAGCGCTGCGCATGGCTTGAATCAACCTCATACCGCATTTGAAGGGAATAAACGGAACACTTTCCGAAATTCAACCGCATCTGTCGAGGTTAGCTTTCGGATTTTCCAGAGGAGTTATTAAGGCGTCAAATCAGTGAGTTTTGAGTCGATGGCCTGCTTGCATGAGTTCTGTCGGGTATGAAACCACGCAAACGAGTCCAGTTTCCGGCCGAGTCCTCTTAGAAAGCGTGAAAATCTGTCAGTGTTGAACGAGGATCTGGGCCTCCAACTGGCAGAGGTGAGAACTCAGACCAAGACTTCGCACGTCTTCATTCATTCGCCCGGAGTTTCACTCAATTTCGTGCAAAACTTCGCGTAGAACGCGGAAGCGTCTCTGCGTTGAGCTGTATTTTTCATTTTGCGTCTTACTTCCAACCCTTCGCGCGGGGATTTTCCAGGTTTAGAATTTATGACCGGGTCCCGGAGTAGGTCGGCCTGAGATCCGATCCTGACTCGAGATCTTCGCGTTGAAATTTGACTTCGGTTGGAAATGCAGTCCGTGGAAATCGATGCAACAAGAGCGCCCGTCTCTTCTCGTTTCTGAACAGCTGCGTTCCGTTTGATTTGTTTGTGGCGAATGTCTCGAGAGAATCGAAGGCCGTCCTGCAATC
The DNA here is from genome assembly GCA_021527715.1 of Neoseiulus cucumeris. Classification (NCBI taxonomy): domain Eukaryota; kingdom Metazoa; phylum Arthropoda; class Arachnida; order Mesostigmata; family Phytoseiidae; genus Neoseiulus; species Neoseiulus cucumeris. Next base: position 661,218 of record JAJSRV010000018.1, on the reverse strand, counting down.
CTTGTCCGAAACCGATGTCGCGAGGGTTATTCAAATTTATTCAGAAGCCGGGCTCACTCCAAACTTGAGTGACTCCGCTGCTCCGTCCGCAGATAGAATCATTGGACGCCCTCTAACAGACAAAACCAATGAACAAATCGAAAACTCTCATCGCCACCCTCATCTACGTCGGGTGTCTCGGGGGCTCGATCCTCCAGATGTCGAATCTGATCGAGAGGTATCTGGAGCGTCGCACTCAAGTGAGTCAGACGGATGTTCCCAAGAAGGACCTGCAGTTCCCGGCAATCACAATCTGTGTGGATTTCTGGACGAGCTGGTCGAAACTATGCGAGCTCCACGAAAACAACTGCACGAAACGTGACATGGTTATCATGACGATGATGTTTCAACAAAACGTGAACGCCGATCTACGGAACAAAACAGCCTTCGATCCAGGAGAGTTGTTCTCCTGTAGACTCAAAGGTTCGGGCTCCTGCGAGGTCGACCTTAACTGCGTGGATGCCATCAAAATGACCTCCTTCCGTCGGCCTCTGCAGATGTGTTTCACCTTGGACTTGAGCTGGAAGCCGGATTTTCTGTGTCGCGAGCCGTGGTTTCTGGAAGCGAGCTTGGCTACGGCGATCAGGCCGAGAGACACCATAATCTTCATGCGTTCTCAATCTGTTCCTGTCATTCTTGTCCAGCCGGGGATCTCGCCGCTCCTCGAGATTCCTTCGGTGGCACTACGTCCGGGCTACTCTCATGAAGTTACGATCCGACAGCAGAACATCAGAAGATTGCCGGCGCCTTTTGAGTCCGACTGCATTGAATACGAGCCCATGGGACATCAATTCGACATGAACGGCATCCATTCAATGGAATCGTGCGTCCAACAATGTCTCTACCGAGTGGAGTTCGCGCTTTGCGGCTGCATAACGTACACGCACGAGTTCGCGGGATCCATCGGGCTCCCAGTTTGCTTGAACATAACTCGAGGCTTCGAGTACTGCAAGCAGCTCGTCATCAACGGACCGGAGTACAAGGATTGTTACGCTAAATGTCGGGTCCCGTGTAAAGAGACTCGGTACGACGTGAAATTGGCTCGGATTACGCCGATTCCCAATCTCAAAGCGGCCGAGAAGGAGACGAATTTCGGAGTTAAATTTCGGTTCTCAACTTTCAGCGTCGAGATGCTCGAAGTGACGCCTTTGATCAGCTTCCAGACGTTGATGGCTTACATGGGAGGTAGCTTCGGAGTGTGGATCGGGATGTCATTGATCGATATCCTCACATGGATCATGCGGAGTGCCGGAACAGTCTTCGGACGACTCGTCTCCCGCAGCATTTGATGATTTATATCCTCTTTGCGACGGGCCGTGCATTTCTGAGAAGTTATCGACGAAAAAATGTCTACGGCTGCTCCGAAGAAGTGGATGAGACCGGAATCCCAAAAGTCAAAAAGCTAATCTTTGTTTCGTGATCATGAAATGACGTCATTGACTCAAGGGCAAAGTATTCAAACCTAAAGAGGGATTCGAAGGTTAAGCCTCCTGTGCACCTCAGCTGACACCCTTTGATCTTTGGGTCTCTGCTTTTTGTTTTTTTCCTTTTTTTGTTTCTATGATTGAATTTGCAGAAAAACTTGGACAGAATCCAATAACAAGTGTGGATATCGGAGACTCGGCGTAGAAATGTATGATTCCTTTAACGTCTGATAAATAGGTCATTTATTGAGCTGGTCTTTGATACATTTGTCTACGGAAACACATTATTTTTCGCTTCGTCTCGTTCGGCCATTTTTTACAACCGATACTCCGGCCGAGGGCGAGATCGAGCAATGTCCTCTGTGGATGTGAGATACATGTGACCTGAATTAATTTAATATACAGAGTTCTGATGAGAAACGCCATCCGGGATGAGTTGACTGGTGAGGACATTTGTGAGATTTCCTTGGTCCAAAGGGTGGGAAGCTGAACTTCTGATCCGCCTACAGAATTCTCCTGTATCTAAGTTTTTTGAGCAACAATCAGGATGTCAATGATTCACGCATGGTTTTGAGATGGAGATCGAGTTTGGGATCCAAGGGAGCGGTTTCCGGCCAAACGAGTCTCAGCGCCATCATCAGATAGGTTAGATTTGAATTAAATGACTGTCCGAAAGACTGCAACTCCGACCGCTGCAGATGGTTCGATGAAACGTTCACGATGAGACCGTCGGCATTCGAGGCGACAACGTTGACAGAAAGACCTGCAAGTTCAATGCCGGTTCATCCTCAGAATTTCAGGTTCAGATGCAAAGAAATAGAAATCGCTGATAGGGCCTAGAATCTAGAATCAGTCAGTTCAGCTAGCGAACTTACTAATGTGATGAGAAGTTGATCCCAGGTGACACAGGAGATTGTTTTCTGGGTTTCCTTCGACGAACGTCATTGACGCCACTTTGGATTTCGAAGCATCGACTGTGATGCTCGGTTTGGATTTATCACGCGAGCAGTGCCTAGGAACGAGCATTCATTGGATCTTATAACTTTATCTCCAAATCGTCAATCACCGGATTATCCTGTCAACCATCAAGTTCCATGAAATACAGTTTTACTCACCTCAAACAAACCACAGGATCGTAAGGTAGAGATTCAATCGCGTAAGCTTTCGAGCCCGCGTGTAAGAGGAATCCTAAGTTCTGCTGGAGGCCCCGAAGACATTGGATGAGAACACTGATGAAAACAAGCTCCATCGAAGATGCGCATTTCACCGCTATCATTTTCAGCGGAGTCGGATCTTGATGGAAGAAATGTGTTTCGAAACTTTGAGAACTTTCGGGAGCGTGCGAGCCATAGATTGGAGGCACTTCCTGGGAAGAGAGAGAACATGGTGAGATATTCTGATGGAGTTTACGACGAAGATTCCGAAATGGAACTCAGAAACTGGAGTCCACACGGAAAACTATCACAGGCTTCCTGGACCGCCAACCTCCAGTTCGAACAGGAGTGCGTTGCCAGGGTTACCAACACGACAACTCGTGTTTTCGTCCGCGAGGAGTCCGCGGTTCACCTGCGTCGAGGCTCAGCTCCGACAGTTCAGTCAAAATGGTGGAACTCGATCCACTATGTCGTGCTCTGTTTCAGTTCCGACAGCTGAAGTACGAAAAGTGCGTCGAAAGCTGTGAAGTAGCCCTGGACAAGAACAGCTACGACCAGGCGGCCTGGATTCTGAAAGCCATGGCCCTGACTCGGATGGTTCACGTGGACGATTTGGAGATCGAAGAAGAGGGCATCGCGGAATCGCTCCTTGATGACAACGCTACGGCGCAAGTCGCCCGACCGGGTACTTCCCTTCGAACCGCGGCAACAGCCTCCGGTCTGAATCAGATGGTGCGCCCCATAACTCAATCGGGACGACCGCTAACTGGAATGGTGCGACCAGGAACCCAAGGAGGTACGGCCTCCATAGAGAAAGCGCTCAAAACCGCGAGGACGGCGATGTCGGCCAGACCTGTGACCTCTTCCTCGGGCCGCTATGTCCGAATGGGCACGGTAGGTTCTCTGTTAACATCAGATTGAAAACATTGTTTCGATTTTCTGCTGAGGATCCGCATCATTTCTCCGAATGGGAAACCTCTGTTTCAAGGCGTCGATGCTCAGCCAGGCCGGCGAGCCGTTCATCAATGTTGCTCGTTTGAACATCTCGAAATACGCGCAAAATCCGGCGCTCTCAAAAGCTCTCTTCAACTTCATGTACTATCACGAGAATGAAGTTCGCCACGCACTTGAACTCGCTGCTCAGGCGAGTCAACACTCGAAATTCAACGACTGGTGGTTCAAATTGAGTTTAGGGAAGTGCTATTACCGTCTTGGAATGTTCAGGTGAGTCTTTGGGATTTTCATTTTGCTTTGAGTGAATTCAGAGAAATTCGAGGATGGAAGAAAAATGTTTCAATGTCAAGTTCTCTTATTGGCGTAGGGGAATCCTGGGATTTCGATTTTGTGAGCCGTTTCTAGGGACGCCGAAAAGCAGTTTCGTTCTGCCAACGCGCAGCAGCCGATGGTTGAAACTTCCTTGTGGTTAGGGAAGCTCTTCCTAAAATGGGATCAACCTCTCGGAGCTCTCGAGGTTTACAGAACAGCCCTGGAGAGCTTCCCTAGTGATTCGTTCCTTCTGACGAACATCGCGAGAGTTCACGAACTCCTCAACGATCTCAACGCCTCGGTGAAGTTCTACAAAGATGTTTTGAGGTGAGAAACTCCAGACATGAGCTTTATAGAAACAATATTGCTCAAAGGATAAAGTTGAGGTCACGTTGACAGCTCGGACTCCGTGAATGTCGAAGCCATGGCCTGCATAGCCACGAACCATTTCTACTCGGATCAGCCCGAACTAGCGCTGCGTTTCTACCGCAGGCTCCTCCAGATCGGTTTGCATACAGCAGAGGTCCGTGAAATTGTGGATTGTTTTCAAAGATCTGACATCGAACAACGAAAGTTGTAAATCCGTAAAATGACTAACAAGCGCGTAACACTTTTCCAGATATACATAAACATAGCGCTGTGTTGTTTCTACGCACAACAGTTCGACCTGTCCATCACCTGCGTCGAGAGAGCACTCCAGCTTTCAAAGGATGACGCCACTACGGCTGACATTTGGTACAACTTGTCACACATCGCAATCGTGAGTTCTCGTTAAGAGCGGCGAGTCGCAATTATGACGTTTGCGAAGATATTTTCAGAATATTGGTCACAGCAGACTCAAAAGCGAAAAGAAGTTGTAGATTACAAAAGAAATTGAGACAAACGCGTTTGGTTTCTTGTCTCAACTTCGAGCTCACGACTGGGATCTGCGGAAAAGCGAACTTCATTCCAGAAAATCTTTGCTTTTCTGAGTCCGAACCAAGTCAACTCTGGAAACAACCTGTTTCACTGTTTCTGTTTAAGAACTCCGGAGACAAAACACTCGCGATCCAGTGCTTAAGACTAGCGATCGCTCATAACAACGACCACGCGGAAAGTCATAACAATCTCGGAATCCTCATTCCCGAGCAGGCTAAGCTGAATTTCGAAACGTCGCATCGCTTGGCCTCTCATCTGTTCGAGCCGCTCTACAACTTGGCTCTCATGTCAGACTTGGTACGCGCGCTTCTCGAGATGTTTGATGGAAAAGTGATCAGGGCAAGAATTCGATTCGGTATTTTCGAGAAACTAGGAATTCCGTTAAATTTCCAGATCGGAGACTGTCTCAGCGCGTTTAAATACTCGAAGCAAACTCTGGAAGTGTTCCCTGGCCATGTCGACAGCAAAATCATCCTGGACAGAGTCCAAAGAGAGCTGGCTTCACTTTAATCCGGTTAAAGGCACACCGAATCAGTTTCCAGATTTGTTTCCACGAACGATGTAACCAGTTGTGATGTCGAGTGAAATCTTCTGAATTAAATAAAACAACAACACTAACAAGGATTGCGAATGCCTCTTTGAACAGAAGTGATTTGCGGCGAACTTCTCAGCCCGCGAGCCAACGAATCGAATATGGAAATCGTCATGATCTCCATTCCAAAGTCCCGCTGGCTCAAAGGGTATGTCACACAAATTAATCTCAATCGAAACAGATAAGCGAACAGCGTCGGTCACATCTCGTCCTGACAATCATTTTCTAAAAAGCGAAAGATAACTCGAAGGCCGAACCAGCTTCGAAATAGCTCGAGTTATCTCGTCGCGCTGAGGGCGATGACTAATTTTGGCGCTCTCACAGGAGTCAAGTGAAATCGCTATCGGAGAAAACTTTCGAAATACCCGCGCCCGGTTGAAACAAGAGAATGAAATCAAAGAAAACTCACCATAAAACGGCTGTTTGTGGTGATCTGGGCCGCCTCGGCCAATACCGGGAATAAAAGTGAATCACAGACTAAAAGGGCGAGATTCTTCTTGTCGACGATTATCAGTTTCCACGGATGGTCGCCGTGGAACGCTTTCGAGAACGCCGGCGAAATCTCATCTACCAACTCGATGTATTCGCGGATTCGAAAGTCTTGATTGGTTTTCCATAATGTAATAGATCCTCCGAGGAACCTGCAACGGAATCAGCAGCTTGAGATCCTCGAATGTTTCTGGTCTGACACGCTGTGCTGTCGAGTTTCCGGAACGAATCGCGCGCTCCCAGAATAGCTCCTGAGGACTAATCATGTGCTGGACTCACCTCGAAGGTGTCATTTTCAGTCGACGTTCACGTAACGCATCGTACACGGTTTTTTGAATGTTGCTGTTGAGTCGGAACAGCAGAGCGTGTCTCTCAGAGTATCCGTAATGATTCACGGGCGTCCAATGCACGAGCACAGAAGGCAGCAAGTTTTCAAGTAGACTCATCGTAACCATGCTCACACCGAGCTTCTTCTGTCATAGGGTTTGCGGAATCCGATAGAAACACTGAGCTCTTCTTCGGGCAAATGGCACTTTCCAACTTTCAGAATGGCACTTTCACTTCTTGAAGGAATCCCGGTGGCACGAGCGACCGGAGCTCGGATCGCGGAGCTCTAGACACTAACACTTATCTCTCTCAACCCGAAGCAGAGGGGCTCGGTTCGTTCGATGACTTCTAACGAGGTGTTTTCGATGAGAACCGAGAACAAGTGTTTAGTGTGCGAACTCTTCAAGATCGGGAGAGGGTGGCCCCGATAACTTGAACTACGGCGGAACTCTCTTTGAATGGGTGCGAGAGCCGCAAGTTTCGTCCGCTGCTAACCGTCTGCGTTCGACTCTATAGATCACAGAATGCACTCGTAGCACTCGCGTAACGCTTTGAGCCCGTGGAGAGCGGACGCTCGAGGAATCATATCTCTCAATCTATTAGCCACTCTACTTAAGCCGTCCAGAACGAGCGCCGCGCCGTTCCATAGCTAATACAACATTGCGCTCTCCGTGTTTATTGACCACCAACTTTGTGCGAATAAAATGTCTGCACGTGCAAATGCACGCAACTCGATCCCATCCCAGGACGTCAGCGGATCGAGTCTTTGTCCGAAACGAGCGTGAAGCGACGTCAATCAGTCAACTTGAATCTTTCAAACGAAATGTCGGAAAATACAGATTTCGATGGCGGTGACGCCACGTATGGTGTCCAACATCTCGATCGCTCGGTTCTCCCTGAGGAATTTCCGATGGAGATCGTCAAGCGTGCTTCGCGAGCGAAATTATGGTTGCAAATATGTATACCGGGAGCTTGTCCAGATTTAGCGCATTGTAAACATGGGCTGACCATATTTTACAGGCATAATACAACATGACGCGTAGAACTCATCCGAGGACTCCGAAAAGAATAATTGATGAACACCTAGGTATGTACTACTTATTTACAAAGCTGCAAGAACTTGCGAAACCGCATCGAGAAGAACCCCCGGGGGAGGCGCGATCAGTACCAAACCCCCGATTCCGAGAATGCATTCCAGTCCCGCTTGTGTTCACAGTTTCTTGTTTAAATTCATTTAGGGCACCGTTGCTCTTGCGGAATCGGAATTCGTGCCATAACTGTTATTAATTAGATGTTCTAGCGGAAAGGGCGATTCATTAGGGGGGTTCTCATGATACTTGCGGACGATCGAACTTCGGGAGTCTTCCGAGGTGAAGCTTGAGAGTTGCGTTGCAAAGAATCGCTTCATCTGTGGCTCCACAATTTCTTTATTGTAAGCTTCTTGGTTCGCTGTGTTCTCCAGATTCTTGTCGACCGTGTTTATACTCTACCGATCTCACCGAACTCCTCAGCATGAATGTAGCTCAATCGCGTAGCATGTTTTGCTCTATCGGAAATTAATCGTCTGAATGAGAGTCCGTGTAGTTGGAGACTTCGTTTTTCAATTTTATTGTTGGATCTTGAGCTTCTCACCCCAGGACGTCGAAGCGCCTTCTTGAATATTCTGTCTGATGGAGATGGCTTCCGAACGGAATTTCTTCTTTCAGTTGTTCCTTACGAGGTGGCGGAGGGTCGAGTGAATAGAGGATCGATTCAAAAAATGCCGAATCTATCCACAGCCGCGAATTGATGCCGGCATTGCCGATCGCCAGTGAGAGAATTTCACCGAAATATCGAGAATTTGATTGAAATCATGTCCGTGAGCACGGGCCGCTAACGAATGTGTTCTTCTTTTTGAATAGCCCCGACTTGTCTCCCAGAGAGGGGTGGAGCCTTACTTATGACCTTACATCAACCGTGATCGTTACACCAGAAGAGCAAAGGAATTTGATTTGGAATACGCTTCCCCTCAGAAAAAAGGCTGACGTCTCCTGACCCTTTTGGCCTCAGGAAATCAGCCGATTCAGTTCCGATTCAAAGAGTTGCTTCAAAGCCAGTCTAAGCACCCATTCCGTGTCCTCTCGAGTACATCTTCACCTTGAATCAGGCAGTTGCTATAGAAGGGAGAGTTTTGCTTTGGAGTCATCCAGGATGATTGAGGCGAAAATTCCTTCGTGATAGCTCGCTTCGTAGAACGCTTGAAATATGTTAAAACCTTCTGCTCTCGTTGTTTATTATAAAAGTATATATATCATGAAATCAGAGCTGGTGTCATAACCCGCCTTTCGACTAATCCCGAAGCATTTCTCAGTGTGTTGGGATCCAAGCGCCCGATTGGTCTACCTTTGAAATCATCGTCAGGCTCGTTGTCGCCTTCTGTGGCCATCCAGATGAGGTCGAACTCGTGATTCGCATTCCCCGCATAATCATCGCCGAAAAGGACGATTCTATTCGAAGGTACGTTGACAAGGTTTGCCTCCTCTGGATCCTTGGTTTTGGGTTCTGCTCTCTTCGCTTGAGTTGGCGCCTCCGTTAACGCGGTGCTCGAACTCGCCTCCCGGAGTCTGAAATGCGATACTTTGTTGTAAAATTAGGAAAACGAATTCCCAACTTTTGGGGTCGGAATGGAGCGACGCCTTCGTTCCAGGATTTCAACAAATTTCTCACGAGAAGAAAACGGATGCGATTCCCTCCGAAAAGCGGATCTCGACGCTTGCAGTTGAACTCTACTTCCTGGAATATGATTTTTCACAAACCTCTTAAGTGGAAATTCGGCCAGCGGCATCCTCATCTCGATAGCTTCTGCGACGAAATCTTCCCATTTTCTCGTTTGATTGTACAAAATATTTCTGAATTTCGTCCCGAAATCTCCGACCCTGTGGAGAAAACTGTTTTGTGGGTTTTGTTATTGAGTTTCCGGAGGCTCGAAAAGAATCCATTGATTTCAAGCTCGCGAAGCTGAGGATAATAATTGTTCACTATCCTCCCAGAAATCTTCGCGAGCGTTCCTCGATGTGTCGACTCACATTTGATCAAAAATCTTCAGTCGGTCGATGCAATCAGAGCTCATGTCAGACTGTTGATCTCTCGGTTCATCCAAGCTGAAATCAAAATTTCAGAAGTCAGCTCGACATCGAGGTCCGCCGATGATTTTCACGCGTTCCCATGCTCTCGCTTTTCATGGAGGCGACTGCTTGGGTCTGCGGCCGCATCATTTCGGTGTTTAGACTCACTTTTGATTGTCATTCGCACTTTGGTCGATTGTGTTCAGCTGTTTGGTTGCATCGATGACAGAAGGGTCGTCTCTCGATTGAGTTAAACTAAAATAAGAACCAAGTTCACGATGATGTCGATTCTTCGCAGAATTACAGCGAATCCGAAAGCGCCAGATTTGTTCTAATTCTTTCAATCGATCAATTCACCAATTTCATGTTATAGCTCGGTACTCGGTAAGAGATTTTTAGACAGGCGCTGGTCATGCTTCATCAACTTATTACATTTGATTCGCTAAAGCTGCTCTCATGGTGTTTGATCCCAAGTGCTTGATCGGTCTTCCTTCAAAATCGTCATCAGGCTTCTTGTCGTCTTCGCCATTATTCCACTTGAGGTCGTACTGATGGTCGACATCCTCCGAACAACCGTCCTCAAAAAGAACGACTGCCTTCGTCGGCGCTCTCGCAAGGCTTGCTTCCGTGGGATTCATGGGATTGGGCGGCGGTCTCAGCAACTGGATCGAGCCGGACGATATCGGGGTACTCGTACACACATTCGGCATGCTGCAATAGAATCTTTTGTTCTTTAGGCGTAACTAGAATCGATTTCATCTGATTTCGTACGAGTTTAAGGATCGTCAATTGATGAGAATCAATGCGCCTCGTCTCTAAGAGTCAGTGTCTGCAAACCGTGAGCCTGTGAGGAATTCTTTTGGTAATTTCTTGCATTCCGGAGGCTTTGAGACAAATTCGTTCCATTTTTTCTCCTGGACGCTCAGAGCCTTCTTGTATTGTGCCTTCAGATCGTCTATCCTGCAAAGATGAGAGTCGAGTGACTTTCGACCTCTTGGATTCGCTGCGAAACTCTGAGTTCACAGATGAATCAAGCTGTCTCAACTCACTTTCGGCTGCAATGCTTCAAACTGTCAATCACATCGTTGTTGCTCTCGTCGATTACATGAGGATCATTCTGCACTCCAATAGGACTGAAATTAGACCTGAAGGGGTCAGAACGGTCTCGAGATCTTGCGGAAACTTTTCGCAAACCTCGTGAACTCGAGCTTCGTAGGGGACTCGATTGTTCCACGCTTTCGTTTCATGGCTATTTCCCTAAGGGAGCGATTCATAGGCTCGACTTCGAAATTCGTGAGCATGCTCATCCAGAAAAGCATCTCAGAACTCACTTTTTGTTTTCCTGAGGATGAGCACTCTGCATCATCTTTACAAGGACCAAGACAATAGTGGGCTCACGATTAGATGATTGGAAAACCCGGCGCGGAACTTCAAAACAAGCAACAAAATATGCGAGAGCACGCTTGTATGCCTGCGTGAATGTGCATCACGATCTCGGACTACGCTCTCCTCTGGAGGAGCTAAGCAGCAACATATAATAGATGATGTCTCAATTTTCCTTTGTCGACAATTTCATACTATTTCGGTACTAATGAATCAGCCCCATTGAGAATCTTTGGTTTTCGTTTCGATTTGCCTACGGAGACTCCGCACACATGAATTGTTGTCGCAGATGAACCGTTTTGGGTGGGACATAGCGACCTGTCGAGAAATCCTTCGCCTCGAGCACCGCGAGAGAGCATGAGGTTTCCTGTTCGATCAGGATTTGTCGTTGGAGACGTCAACCATTCGTCCTTCGATTCTTCCTCGTCAATCCGAGATCCGCAGCTTCTTCAAATATATTTAAGCGCCTGAAGATAATCTGATATATCTGATAGCGATATATAGATTATCGGATTAAATATCAGATTATCATCATCAGATATATATCAGATATATCAGATTGATCTGATCTGATAAGCTGATTATATTATCAGATTATAGCGCTATATGGCGCTGATATCTTCAGGCGACTCGAAGGCGATCAGGAGCTTGAATTCTCCTTTATCCGAGGAGTGGGTCCAGGAATCCAGCACAACAGATCGTGCATTCAATCTTGCTGAAATAGTATCTTGCAAAAAGAACCCTGTTCGATAATGCTTCGAGATCAGTTTACAAATTCAGCCGGAAGTTTCTTCACTCAATTCACTCCGGGAGAAATTTCGCGTATTTGCGTATTGTCTCTCATGAACTCGGAATGAAGAACTCATTGTCAGATTTCGAGTCGTCCGTCAAACAGATAAGTCCTAGGAAATTCCAAAAACATTGAGAGACGATCTAGAAATCAGGGAGCCCTCGACGGGCGAGACTCCGAATACAGAGAATGGGGCCTGAACTGCCTCTCGAAGATGAGCGATCAGGTGATACAAGTCCGATGTTGTGATTGTAGAGCAAGAGGAACACGGAGAGGTCGACCAATTGAACTTCCTACATCAAGCAGCTGAGGAACTTTGTTTCATAGTACGTCCGTAGACGAAATATCCGAAGGGAGACGATTTGAATGAGTTTGCGAGCAGATCCCATGAATTCTGGAATTCCAGCTCCATGGAAGGAGAGCGGGCTTCATTCTAGATCGGCGAGTGCCCGAAGAGCTCACAATCAGTGCACGAATCCGGACCAGTATTTTCTGTTCCTGATGATTTGTATATGGATGAGTTCTACGCGTTTTGTTCCCAATAGGGAAGATAACAAACCAAAAGCGAAATTCCGTTGAACTAGCCAACAAGTGAAGCGTTCCCATGGCAACTCAAAAGAACATCACAACATTCCATCGGACTGCATCCCGAAACATTGTGCCGAGGCTCGTTTCGAACGAACTGGAGACCTTTTGGAAGATTTCTTTGGATCCACCTCTGTGAGTATTCCATGTGAACTTAGGGTCAACCGCACATCTCGAAGAGAGAATGGGTCTCGCGAAGACTCAAAGATTCCGACCAACAATTTCACCTGTCGATCTATCAATGAAAACGGACCGGGAATCGAATTTCGCGACAAGAGACAAAAGAACGCCTGAAAGTTAGAGGGAAACGGAACCGTAAGTCCTCTTTTCCGAAAATACAGAGTTTCACTCTCAGAGATTCGAACGGCGGCGCATGCATCGGCGCCGAATCGTCCTTTCGAGTCGGGTAGGTCAAAGCAGGAAAGAGAACTTGCACTTATTTCAAGTGAAAGTCCCCAAAAATATCTATCTGCAAAGTGACTACTGCTGTCCCTGTTGATTGTTTTCTGCTCGCGGAGACACGGCGCATGCGCAGGAGGCCCCAGCGAAGTGCAGAACGATTCCACCGAATTCTCTCCCCTTGAAAATGCATTGCTCAATCGTTTCGGCAGGAAAAACTCCTCAAATGTAAACAGAAACACATCTGAAACGAGTTCGGTAAGACACTTGATGACAATCGTGCATGAAAGAAACCCTCAACAGCGCGTTCCCTGCACCAAAAAAACATCATCGTCGATTTGTGGGCCTCTGCTCAGAACGTTTCGCGACATCACAGCACAGCGCTATGACTGTATGCCTCCGGCGTCGCGCTTAGCGTCAGCAGATTCGGTTCGGTTACGTTGTGGGGTACGCCGCCGCTCGGCTAACATTGGACCTTAGATGAAGTAGCGCAGTTGGTTCGATGGAGCTAGTTTGATCATTTTCCGTGTGTCGATTGTCTCTTGCACTGTGACTCAGACCAAAATGGAAAGCTTGTGCCTGACACAGAAATTCTCTGTCGATGACAAACCCTAATCTTCCGGATGTTGTCTGCTTTCAGCCGCGTCCGATGTCATGCTGAAGTAATGTGCTGAAAATCGTTGATAAACCTTCAATCGAGAGACGAGATGTTCGTGAAGAGGATACTGACCTCCTTGGTCGTCCTCGAATTGGGTAAGTGAGCTTGCTGGCTTTTTGTTAATATCGATATCAACTCATCGGGGCAAAAAACATCGCATTTAACACATTAGACGGTACTCGGAGCACGTTTTCGGCTTGCGAGCTGTTTTCCCTCGACTGTGCCGTTCAGAAAGCTAGAAGAGAGATTGAACACTTGATCTCATCGAATCTTCTTTCCTCCCCAAGCCTGGGCTCAGCAGAATCCAACGATTTCATACATCTCGAAGGAAAGGGTCGTGAATATCGGAGACACCACTGAGCTTGAATGCTCGGTGCAGTACGCACAAAGCTATCCAATCCTGTGGGTTAGAACCGACCCCAGACATCCTGACAGTCCAACGATCATCTCGTCAGGTGGGTTGATTCAGATTCGATTCGTCTCCAGAGAGCCCCTGGAGTCCGATTCTCCAAGTCGCCGTCAAGTTCATTATAGACCGATTCGAAACTCGATGAGAACTTGTGTGAGAAGCTTTGGAGCCGATATGACGTCTCTTTCTCGCTGAACAAGTTTCTGCTGGAATTCTGTTTCTGAAGTTAGCGACCGTTTGATGTTGGATCTGTGGATATTCACATGGCCCTTGACTTTCAGGCGGGTCGGTGATTGTTCCCGAACTTAGATTCAGTATCCGCCACGATGACGTTTCTTCGACATACACTCTCCAAATTTCCAAAATACAAGAAACAGACACCGGACTCTACCAATGTCAGGTCAGTGTGTAGAAATGTTGACCGAAGCAACGATTCGAAAAGTGATCCAGGCCTGGTAGCGCAGTTACATCGATGAGTGTAGTTCCCGCAGTTACCGTGCTCCCCGGGCATGTGCCGGAGACTCTCGGCACGGAGTCTGCAGCACAGTCTCGAAACGCCTCTCGTTTATATCTGGAATTTCGCAGCAACAGACTCGGTTTTTTTTTGACAATATTAGCAACGGTAACACCAAGGTACAAACTCTGAGATTCTTGTGGTTCTAGGTGACGACATCGTCGACTCACAAAATCACTGCCGATGTCTGGCTCCACGTCCGCATCCCTCCGATCATTTCTGACAACTCAACCAGATCCATCATCACGTCTACAGGTTTGTGAAGGATTTGCCGTTTCGGGGGCACGGTTTAGATGATGAGATCGTTCTGGGGCTGATCGATTTTGAGTTTCATTTCCGTCCTCGTGGACACTGGAACGCTATTACCAAAGTCCGAGTTGATTTCTAGGAACGAACGCGTCCCTAGAGTGCTACGCGGAAGGATTTCCGCCGCCCCGCATAACATGGCGTCGAGAAAATAACGACCTCTTACCAACTGGCGGAGCGATCTATCGTGGCAATATTCTGCGGATTTTCGGAGTTACCAATGTTAGTGAGTTCAAGATATTTTTCGTAAAGGCAACTCCAAGACCCTCGACCCGTTTCCAATGCTATTTATGATTTCCACGAATAAGTCCAACTCCTCATCCCTTTCATGAAGTGTGCAAGGAATTTAAAGATCGTTACTGTTTAAAGGACGATCGCGGCACGTATTACTGCATCGCAGACAACCGCGTCGGCAAGGGCGCTCGCAGGAACGTCGGAGTGGAAGTTGAGTTCGCTCCTTACGTCACAGCGGAAAGGCAGCGGTATGTCACCTTGTCACCGGGAAGTTGAAGAAGGAAGCGCATGTAATACTTAAACAAATCTGGGGGAATATGTGCATATAGTGAATCTGCGAGATCGTTTTCAGCTATGGTCAAGCACTTCAGTACCCGATGGACTTGATGTGTCACATCGAGGCGTTTCCGTCTCCGTCGGTTCAGTGGTACAAAGACGGCTATCAGGTGAGCTGGTCGGACTTCCTCTCGAAAGTTCGCTTCAGACTCCCTCTGTTTCGACTTTGTATCTGGTGCTTCAGGGTCCCAGAGAAAACCTGGGTTGTAGTGTAGCTCGCTTCAGGCAGCTAGATCTGATGCTTTACGACTTCGACCTCCATTTCCAGATATCCGACAATCAACACTACAAAATTTCTATTTTCGCAACTGCCGATGAGTTCACAGACTCTGTTCTGAGGATAATTGCGATTGAAAAGAAGCAATACGGGAACTACACCTGCAGGTGAGCCATTCTCCTGCTCAGGTTGAATACGAAATCAAAATGAGGACTCGGGAGATGAAGGTTTTGGAATCGTCTCGCACCGGAGTCTGAAACTAATGCATGTGACCTGTTTCGAGCATGTTTTTGATTCAATTTGAGGAAATCATCATCGCCCAATACTTTTCTATTATTCGAGTCCGAATGAACGTAACTGTCGCAGTACGGATTGCTAGTAGTTTGAGTTCGTTGAGCTAGGAGACGTTGACGCGCTGTCCTTTCAGAGCCAGCAACAAGCTCGGCACATCTGAAGTGAGCATCGAGTTGTTCGGTGAGTTTTCTTTGTTTTCTATTGATCAGCTTCTTTTCTCGATTCGACACGGGTCGCTGACATATGTGAACAGATGTTTCCATGAGTCCATTTACCCATTCGGAATGAGTCGTTCCGGAGACGCTGACCTGTCGAACACAACCTGCTTCCTGGAAACGTATCCTACACAACTGGTCGACAGATTTGACACAGGATTCGTTCCGAGCCGCCCAAGTTCTCTAGCCTCTGTCGTAGCGGCTGTTGTCGCATCTCAATCTGTTCGATCGATGGGGTGTACGAACTTGTTTTTGAGAATCTCAACGGAAGCAATGAGAAGGGTTTCATTGGTCATTACAGAAACTGTCAATGTCGTCTGTCCGCCGGCCTGCGACGCCCAATACCTCACAACGGCATCGAGTTCGCTGCTTCCGTCGCTTGGATTGCTTCTGGTCATGCTGGCGGGGCTCGCACAAGCCCGAGAGTAACTCTTGATTCCAATAGTTTCCGAGCATGGCGAGATTGGATGTGGATGTTTTGAATGATGATAACGGAGAGATAAAACTACTTACGGTTCTGTGTGCATTTGATGACGAGAACGAGCAGAGGTCCTGAGGGAAACTAAACCATCTTGTACATACATAGATGAACGGATGAATTCCTCTTAAGTTAGAGAAATGTTACCAAACAGGGAGCCAACAACTGCAAAATGTCAAGAATAAACACATCGATTTCTTTTTCACCTGATTTGAAATCATTGAACCTATCACTTCCGATAACGACACAACAAAAAGCTTCTTCAAATATTTCAGCTAGTTGATGTCTAAAATTGTTGTGGATATAATGGAGGGAGTCGCAAAATGAGGTACAAGGGGTCCAGTGGGGGCTCGAGGAACTCATACAATGGTTACTACGAGCAAAAGAGAAGTTTAAGGTTCAGAGTCAAGGAAACCAGACGGATCGATGTCCTCGTCCAGCGCGCCATCACGTCTGCTAATTGGGAAACGGCTATTTCCCACCGGAAATAATTACACTGCCGTAATAGCTGGAAGTCTGCGAGATGACACGGTGGTAAACTCGGTCACGATCCTCGTCGCACGGACATCGAATGAGGAGTCTCAGCGACCTCGGAAGTCGGATGTTTGGAGAAACGGGATTCTGTCGACCTTCACTCCGAAATGTCACCTCGATGTACAGTAACAATTGGAGAAATCAAGAGAAACGAACGAGGAAAAACTTATTTGAAACGAAAATGAGCGTCTATAATTCTGTGAAGATACTTTTTCCCGATTCACAGCACGCGAGTTTCGCGGATAAGTCCTCCGGCTTTCTCTTATTTTCCTATGGAGTTTTGATTTCGGAAATTTCGAGGTTTCTCGCCATACTCCGATACTTTGATGAGTTGATCACAATCCACATCGATACACGAAAGTAGCAGTTTCCAGCAGGATGTCATGTTCATCGGGTCTGTGTTTTTAATTCGCATCCTGTTTCTGGTCGAGGCTCTCTCGAGCGCATTGACGTGCAATTATCTGAAAAACAGAATCCGAGCGGCCTCCATTGCTTCCGCTCATTTTCTAGAAACGATCGACTCATTTCAACAGTACAACATATCCACCGCGATCGCTGCGATTATTAGATCAGCGATTCCTTGGAAGTAGGAGCCATTCCGTCTACTATGTATAACTAGATCCGATAAATGTAAACAAAACTAAGACTGACAGAGGAGGACGAGTTTCGAAGAAGAGACTCCTCTGTTAACAAATTGTAAGGAGGTACCTGAATATGAAGTACCAGGGAAAGACCGATGTGAATTCTTGGGCTAGCAGGAGGCCTCAGGATTTTGGAACTTGAGGTCTGTGATTGCCAGGGAGCGTGGAGATGCTCTGGCCGCGAGTAGTAAAGGTGTCAGATAAAGTTCCATCCCGCCCAAGGTTCGAAAAGACCGCAGCGCCAAATATCTGTCTGAATAAAGCTGTCAAGGGAAGACACAGCAGACCGCCTCGGATCAGATCGAGTGCCTGTGTGTGTCCTCTTCAGACTACGAATGGATACCGGATTTTGAGACCCGAGATGATTTCATTGAAAGAAGACGAACATTGATGAATATCTGACTCGACGATCCGGGGAAAGTTGTCGATTCGTGAACATTCAACGATGACGCGGCAGAATTCTCGAAGAAGTGTCCGGAATTCATAAACAGCAATAAACTCACTCGATATCTGATCGAGTTCGGATCACTCTGCGACACCGTATAATCCCGTAGTCTGGAAGTCGCCCAAAACAAAAGAGCATCGGGTAAATCTCTTTTTTATATATATCTGGCTCCTGATCGCGAATTCCCTCTTACCTCACGAGACGAGCGCCGCCTAGCGGGACGTGCGTAAACGATTTGCCCCGATCCGCTCGCCCCGAAGCCTTACAGTGGATCGGCTGAAGTCTTTTCTTCTTGAAGAGGCTCTCTCAACCGAAAACACCGGCGGCGCCGAAACCCAACACAGCATCAGTGAGCGAGAAAGATCCACGTATCACGAAAGACATCTTCCACGTTCGGTGTTTCAACTTTGCAGCCACGAGAACATTCGCTTGCCCGGTAAGTAGACGCAAAATTTTATCAACTCAGGTGTGTCGTTATCGTTCACTGAGAGTGCCTACATAGAATCAGAAAAAGTGAGTTCCATTTGCTATGTCAAGGAAAATTGAAACACCGTGCCGGCTATGGTCGCGTGGAAACAGCCGCGGGCCCTGCTGCGTAACGGTACCGCGTCGGAACTTAGTTGAATTCTAGTTTTTCTGCTGGAATCACACGGAAAAGAAACCTTCGGGTCGAAAGTTCACCTGTGGAACTCGTGTCAATGTTATAGCCCATGGAAATCGACAGTTGATCACGGCGCGGCGTATCAGTATTTTCTCGCTCCAATTCATTACTTTCTCGTGGAAAAATTGAATTCAGGCATTTCACGTGTGAGGCCATCGGTGGGCTAGGTCCTCCGCACGGCTCGCAGGCGGGAGATAAATCGCCGTTCGTTTCAAATATTTAGGTTGAATCGGGTTACGGTTGTCAGTTCTCGAAAAAAAAAAAATGACCACAGTGTTTACGACGAGGATTTGCTTTCTCGAGTTGATTCAAATCTTGGAAATTCAATTAAGATTTGGAGCATTATCTCCGAAGGGCATCGTCATCTCATTAAAGTTGTCTGCAGAAAAAAAAATCGTGATGCACATATCGGGCCAGGAGAGAGATTCGATTCTCGGGTAGCCGACCGCGACAGAGAAAAAGAGAGCTCAGTTTCGGCGCCGTCGGCCTCCGCTTGCTGTCACTGTTGACGTGGTTAGTCAACGTTATTAAAGTCCAAGTCGGAGTAGGGTTGTGCTGTCATGGAATCAGAGAGAATGAGCCGAAGCATTTTTTTTGAGCCACGAAATTGGACAAATACAGCTGTTCCGAGTGGCGTGACGCGGAATTGACGAGCTACCTTGCTAAATGGCTCCGCGTCAGCCTCCTGTGTGCAGGAACTTTCTGACGTTCGGACACCTCAGCTCTCTCTCTCTCTCTCTCGAAATTTTTTTCCGCTGCATGTCTCTCGCAGAACGATATCGCGTTCGGAAGTCGATTCGAAAATTTATCCATTCTAACGTTGACGCGGCACGTGTGACAACAGCCTGAATATCTCGTGGAATTTCTCCCATTAAGTGCATCGTCTATTATGAGCTGTGACATCAGGTGCGTTGGTTAACGGTAGCTGTTGACTTGTCAACGGATTAGCCTGGCAGAGTGTACAATGCGAGTAAAACGGCACTTTCCGTCTGTACCACAATCATCGTTCATTGCTAATTGATGTGGTACAAAGGGATGGTGAGGACGTCGGTTGTTGCCGACCATCGAAGTTTTTCCTTTCAGCGACTCCATCGTTTCGGGGGCTTTATGTGACTTGCTCTCTCATCGGATTTCTCTCAGCGAACGGAATACAGCAGAACCCCGTTATAACGAACTCGGAAATAACGGACTGATTCGGCTCCCAACTCGGTTGTGACGCGATCTCATGCTCAGGTACACTTCGTGAAGAAGGCCGAGGCTTTGTTTCCAACGAGAACAGAACAAGTTTTCGTCGCTGGTCCGATCTGAGGGAGTCGAAGCGTTCAGGTGCTTGGTGGAAATGTCCGCAAAAGTAAAACGTCTCTCCCTGGATATTGAAACGAAACTCAGTATCATCGAGGGCTACCAAAAGTTTCTTAACGGACTATTTCCGGCACTTCCCTGACGTCCGTTATAACGGGGGTCTACTGTGTGTAATTCGAGAGAGCTCGGACCAGAAACCGGGCTCTGGCGAAGAGGCCGAGTCGACGAGATGAAGTGCTTGAAACCATTGTCGCAACTTCTTATCTCGTTACTCCTTTTCCTATGTGTTCTGGATCAGAAAGGGAAACTCGAGAAGAAATTTGCTCCACGCGAACGTCGTGTCTCCGCAGAGGGTTCGAATCCGTCACAGACTTGTTTGAGTGTGGGACGGTCGTCTCGGGAACAACGAAAGTTCGTCTGGAAAAGTTATTCCTCGGCCTCCTTCGTGGAGTCTTTTCCTACTCAGAAACAGAGATAGTAGAGATGTTATAAATCTGATCTCTCCGATTTCATGTGTATTCAGATTCTGTTGTGAAGTCAAGAGTAGTTCACATGAATCGAATGTTCGGGATTTCCAACGAAACGTTCGTTTCCCTGTCAAACGCACTCAAAAAGCAGCGGCAATTTTTCAGATTAGAATTCTCACAGATTAGCCTTCCTGACTTCTCTGCACCTTTTCCCTCAGTCCAGGTTGTTTGACCTAGAAAAATGAAAACTTATCTCCGAAAGTGTCAGGAGATAAACGCGTTTCGCTGACGTTTCAGAGCGATGTTTTCGTGGCTCGGACGCGATGTGGGATCACCTGTAGTCGGGATTTCTATCCTCTACACATGGCTGCTATTTAATGTTTAACAACTGTTCTGAGGAGACCGTCTCGTTTCCGCTCATTTCACACTTTCATCCAATCCCGGTCCGATCCGACGCTCGCTGTTGTGGATTCCCTCGGGTTTTCCGTCCGGGAAAAATTTCTCCCCACATGGATTCCGGGAGGACCTGCAACACGATCGAGTTGAGTTCCCACAGTTGATCTCGAAGATTTCGATCAGTGGCTTTGCGGAAAAACCGCTGAAACAAAATCCTGAAAACACAGGACAGGGAATGCAGATCTGGCAGAAGGTCGCCACCTGCGCTGATTCTGATAGCAGTGCCAGGCACAGAGCGAGTCAAAGGGTGGAACCTCGAATTTTGTTCCCGTACTCTGTGACCTCGATGGAACAGGTGCGACTTGATTCCCTACGGCTCGCCCTTGTGCGATCGGGGCCTCTTCAATCTCCACAACTCTCCTGCGATCAGCGCTCGTTCAGTCCCTGAAAATTCGATCCCGGATCTGATGTTTCCGTCCGCCATTCCCATCGGATCTCAAGATCGGAATCGAGACGCTCTTCCCGGATGGCTCCCGGATTTCCACATAGACTCGAATCCGGGTTTTGATTGGGTTTGCCACCTCCGTTTTGTCGGTATCCGAACACCACGGCTTTTGGTGGCGGCTGAAATCAAGCGACACGTTATTCAGTCAGGAAATCAAGGGGCGAAGGCGAAATTCCGGAACGATATTCAAATTCGATTCGAAATGCTCGAGAAGACCCGTATTCCGAGAAGCAGTTTTGTTTGTGCCGCGTGATGTCGAATGATCTTCTGCACAGGGTTGCGTGGGCGCTTCCCGCCAGTCATGGATGAGCTTCTGGTTATTTGGTTACCTGCCACTGGCCGGAGAACCTTGCTGAAAACTAACAGATTCACCGAGATTTGATCTTGCCAGTGGCGGACATCGAGCGTCCGCCATCGATTCATTGGAGATTCCCATCTCAGGTTATTCGGTTTTTAAGAACTTGGAAAAACGCAGAATCACATTCAATTACTTTCCTCAGTGCAGATGGTGATGCCTATTTTTGAGAGAAAATAATCCATTCATTCTGGTCCGGTTTTCAACGTTTGCGTATCAAACAGAAGGATGGATGATGATAACGAAGCGAATGTTAAACTACACGATTTCCGAAAACGCGGTACTGGATCGCTCTCTGGAGCCGCCCCCGCGTCACAGATCGATGACGTCCGTGATAAGTCGCCCAGGACGTCAGCCCGTCACTCGAAGAGTCTTCTTTCCGGCCGAAGTTTTTGCAAGATGGACGCAGGTGTTTTCTTCCAGTGCGCCGCCAGCTGTTTTGAGCAGTTGAGTGACTATTTGAAAAAGTCTGTCGCGTCACTCGATGGAGGATTTGACGTTGTTGAAGTCGGTCGCTGTCTCGCCCAATGGATTTCTCTTTCAAGAGAAGAAGTAATGGTCCGGCGTGGCAGCTTGACTCGCCTTCTCTGGATGGTATTTGTTACCCGAGTCGACCTTGTTGATGGACTTCGCGCGAAATCTACTGTAAACAGAGATCAGGCATCGGCTCTTAGTATCGCGTCAGTCGATATCTTGTTCAGTCTGCGTCATTAAAGGTCACTTGGAGACGCTACTCAGGTTCTGTATCATGCCATCCTCTCTTACAGATCTATTGTCGAGGAATACATCAGTGGCAAGCATTTCACGATGGACGACTCCCTGATTACGAAATCAGCTCTTCTCTTACTGAAGGTGAGTTTTGTTCGTGTGACAAAATGGCGAGAAAGTCTGTCAGAAAATGTTTGGACCAAAAAAACAAACCAGCGGCCTCGCTTCTCGCCTGAATGGAATCTCCAGAAGTGTTCGATCGTTGAGATACTCCGTTTCGAACACAAGGAATTTTCGCTGTCTGGAAAGTTTCACTCGAAAGACGTCATCAACTAAGAGTTCTCGCTTTTCTGGTCCCTGCTTAATATTTTGTCCCTCTCTCCCAGGTGATATGCTTCTGTTACGATGTGATTAGCCTTCCGATCTACACGATCATTCAAAGTCCGTGGCTGGAATGGAAGAAAAGGTTTGTGTGGAAAAACGAAAACCCACTGTATTTTCTGGATTGAGAAAATTTCAAATGCTGCAGCTTTTGGCCTTCATTGTTCGTTTTCTAATGATTTGCGCTGATGCTCATGAACTTTCCACGACATCGGCGATCAGTTGATGATAGCGAGCGTGATGATGGGTGGAAAATGATGAATCAGTGTGGTCAACGATTCAGCATGTCCGGTGCGATTTCGAATATTTCTGGGGATCGATATCAGCATCGATTAGAAAACATCTCCCCGGTTTTCCCCAGCTAGTTTGAGGAATACGCAACACCGAAGTTTCGAGTCTCTGTCGAAGCTCGCATTTCCATTCAACGGTGCTCACGTTTGTTGCACCTCTTGCGCAATGTCCATGTTGATGAAGGGTCCTTGCGGCCGAATAGTCCCTGAGAGCTCACGGTCGATGAATGCCCAAAAAAGTCGCATCAGCATCCGTACCTGGGGGAAAGAGGGCTAGTTTTCAACTTGGATTGAGAAATCTTCGCGCACGAAATTTCAACTTCTTAATTTCTTTTCCCTCTTCAAAAATGGAGAAGAAATAGACAGCATTTCACCAAGTCTCCTCGGTTTTCACCCCAACGAAGTCTGGCGTGTTCACAAGAGATCAAAGATAAACTTTCGGTCGGACGTCTCACCGGGCAAGCAACCATGGTCGTTATAACCATTAATTCTGCTCTGTGCCGTTTATTTGACTTCCATCAAGTTCCGCGAGCGCTCCGGACATTGAACCCTGCGACTGCATTCACGAGCGATGTCATATCGACGATTCGACAACGAGCGGATTTGTAACGGATGCAAAAGAGCGAATCATCTGCTTCGCAGAACCCACCGGTCTCACGTCAGCAACATGATTATTGTTCCCATCACCACAGTTTCGATTTTCGGTATTGACTTGAGTAATTCTGTTTTAAGAGACCGGCGATTTCTGGGGCGGACGTCGGAGGTTCCAAATAGGGATTCGAAGCGAAAGTAACGAAATAATGTCTTCAAATTCGCAGCCGCATCATGTACTCGGTTCCAATTTTCCCGGGAAGGCCACTGTCGGCGGGCATGACAAGAGCTCACAGCAGAAACGAGGGATTGCTCGACGGCCTTCAGACAATGGAGCAACTAATGAGAAGGTGAATTAGTTCGAGATATCTTGTGGCTTTCCAGCCGGGGGCGTTCCCTGGTTTGATCCCCAGAGTGGAGATCGGGGGCAAGGATGTTTCTCAGGGTCGGGCTGATCGAGTGATGACGAATTTATTCCACAGAACAGTGAAAAAGTACGGGGAGAAACGTGGCTTCGGAACCAGGGAAGTTTTCCGTGAGGAAGAGGAGCTGCAGCCCGATGGGAAGATTTTCAAAAAGGTATTAGCTTCTGGCATTGATCCGGATTTGCGTCATTTCTGTTCTTCGGAGCGCTTATCATATTTCTCTTGATTTGCTTCGATTCCTGCTCTCCAGGAGAAAAGTTTTCTTCCGTTCCCCCAAGAGATCAGAGCACTTGCAAGAGCTTTCCGTAAAGTAGAAGTTTCTTCTTCCAGTACACCATGGGAGATTATCGCTGGCTGACATACAAAGAAATCGATGAGCGGATCGATCTTGTTTCCGCCGGACTTTTCAAACTTGGTGTCAGGTTAGCGCGAAACAGAACAGGTTTCTTTTCTGACCGTCGTCGTAATGGGCGATTATCGGCAATCGATCGAGCGATTGAACGTCGCCGAATACGATCAGAATTCCACTATCGAGGACTTCATTGATTTCAGACCACGACAGAATGTCGTCATGCTGGCGGAGACTCGAATGGAATGGATGCTCACGGCTCAAGCGACGCTGCGGAACAACATACCGCTCGTGACGGTGTACGCGACTCTCGGCGAAGATGGAATCGTTCACGGTTCGTTTCGTTCTCGTACTTCGATGCGCTCAGAGATCGGCCTTCGAGTTTTATGGAAGATTTCGATTTCAAAACTTATGAAATCATTTTCAGCTCTGAACGAATCCGAGTCCACGCACGTGATAACCTCTCAGGACATGTTGCCGAAAGTCATCAAAGTCTCGCCCCGTGTGAAATCAATGACCCACATCATCTACATGGAAAACCAAACTTCAAAACACGCAGCCCCTAAAGTTGACGGCATCAACCTGATCCCCTACTCGAAGCTCTACGAGCTCGGCCGTAACAACCTCAAGGTATGAAAGTTTCTGATCGATGAACTGACGATAAGCAGCTTCGGCTTGAAATTCATTCATGAATCGATGAACAACAGGAGTTCTCCGGTGAAGTCCCGACGCCGGGCTCGACCGCAATCATCATGTACACCTCAGGATCGACAGGAGTACCGAAGGGTGTCGTGATCACTCATAGTAACCTTTTGGCCGTGTCCAAGGGATACTTGACCATCTTCCCTGAGGTAGGATTTCTTCGAATATTGCCAAAATGCCCAGAGTTTCGCTCGTGGGAGTGAATGATATTTCATCGGAACGGAAAATTAACGTCAGTGCTCCCCCAGTGCACCGAGAAAGATTGCTACGTTGCCTATTTGCCGCTCGCCCACGTGATGGAAATTGCTTGTGAATCGATGATGATCTCGAACGGCGCCAGAATCGGTTACTCATCCCCACAAACTTTGACGGATAAGGTGAGTCCGTTCCTCCGACGGAATCGTCAAAAACTCATCCAAATGTGTCCTTTCCTTCTCTGTTTCCCTCATATTCCCTATTCGCGGATGTTCGACCTTTGTTTGAAAACTTGAGGATTTGTGTCTCAGAAAATAATTATGTTGTTCTCTCGACAGGGTACGGGAATCAAAGCCGGGCAGCGCGGCGATGCAATCGTTCTGAAACCATCAATGATGGTCTCGGTGCCGGTGATCCTCGACAGAATACGCAAAGGCGTCGTCGAAGGTGCAGAGGTGAGTGAATGACGGAATGATCACGCGACCCTCTTCACTCAACCCCTCCACTGTCACAGAAACGAATCCAATGAAAATGCGATCGCCACGAGGACGGCATCGCTTCTTCCGATTGCGCGACGTTTCTTTCTCTGTTCACAAAGCAAATTACGATTTCAGAGCAAAGGACTATTGAGCAAACTGCTGTTCCGACACGCGATCGTCTACAAATCGTTCTGGGTGAAGGCCGGGTATTCGACTCCGCTCCTGAACCGGCTCGTTTTCGACAAGATTAAGGTAGGGGGTCATTTCATGATCGGATCAGACAGTGGAACCTCGTGAACATGCATGATCTACATTTATGTAGAGCATACTCGTGCATGTATGTTCAACATGGAGTTCGACCTCTGTCATTTCATTCGAACTTTCGAGGCGTGCCTATGTGAACCAAAGAAACTTGTTCGTATGTTCCACAAGAAGTAGAACATGCTTGGTCGTAATGTTGATTGGTTCATTTTGAACATCGAGCTCGAGCTCCAACATCACATTTGTCCCTTCTAGGCGGTCCTTGGCGGAAACGTCCGCGTAGTTGCTTGCGGTTCGGCTCCTCTTTGCGCGGAGACGTTCGATTTCGTGAAGATCTGCTTCGACATTTTCCTCATGCGAGGATACGGCCTCACCGAGACCACGTCTGGCGCTACGGTGTGCGAATTCACTGACAACTCAAACGGATTTAATGTTGGCTGTCCCTTGGTTAACGTGTTCATCAAACTCGACAACTGGTCCGACGGCGGCTACACCGTCAACGACAAACCCAACCCCAGAGGCGAAGTCCTGGTCGGCGGAGCAACTGTAGCGAAGTGTAGGTTCAATGCTCAGTCTGTATTCTCGGTTCATCTGAGAGAACTCATCGAGGGTTCGGATATTTCATCCGGAAATACCTTCCGCAGGCTACTACAGGAACGAATCTCTCACACGGGAAGTTTTCCAAGAAGAAGATGGCATCCGCTGGTGTCGCACGGGAGATATCGGGGAACTCCTTCCGAACGGAACGCTCAAAATCGTTGACAGGAAGAAAGATCTCATTAAACTCCAGTACGGAGAATACGTTTCATTGGGCAAGGTGAGAGCAAAGTTCAGGGAAGGTTGAGGACGACGAAACAATTCTCGAAATTTCAAGTCATCTAAAAAAACAACAATGTTCCGCTAGGTCGAGGCCGAGTTGAAGACCCTGCCGCTAGTCGATAACATTTGTGTTTACGGCAACTCGTACTACACATTCCTGGTGGCTCTTATCTCGCCGAATCCTAAAGCACTGGAGGTATTGGCCGCGCAATTGGGTCTCGAGAACCTGAACTTGCGTGAGCTCTGCGAGAATTCAGAGATCGTTCGCCTCGCTGGCGAGCAACTCGTGCGCCACGGCAAACATTGTAATCTCAACAAGGTTAGCTCTTGTTTGATCCCTAAGGTGACGCGATTTCTGAGATACGCGTTCCGTCATTCTATGACATTTCTAAGCGACGCGTACCCGAATTTCTCCGGGTCCGGATCCGTTGCTGTGAACCGGATCTGTTCGATACAATGATCGAATCACCGAAATTTTATACGATGATGTGAGAAAAGAGTTGGAGAAAGATTGTTCGGTAATATTCCAGATGGAAATCCCGACGAAGTTCAATCTCTGCGCCGAAGAATGGCTGCCCGACACGGGCTTGGTCACCGCTGCCCTGAAAATCCGGAGGAAGCAGATCCACGACTTCTACAAAATGGACATAGACAGAATGTACGAAGGCTCGAAAAACGTTTGAGGCAGCATCCAGGGAAGAGGTTCGGGAACTGCCACTAGCAGAGCCTCGTCGTCGAAACACTTGGAAAACCTCTGATCTGGAGTCTGAGACAGGGTTTCTGTTTTGTCCTCGAGCCAACCAGGGCTGTGAATTGCCGGGACGACATTCTGAGGGCCATCTGTATATGTGTACCTTCAAATCTGAACGGTTCCAGTTGGCAAAGAGTTTAGATTTGTGATCTAGTATCAATCGTGTTCAACAAACAGTATTCAGTCAAGAGTTCTTGTCGAGAGATCAAGTCATAGGTACATAGACAGTGAATCCAAGCGTCACGAGAGTTCGGGTTCTGAAACGCGGATCTTGAAGTCTACGTCTCGACCCTAGCGCCAACGTGACGTCTAGATAAAGGAAGAATTCGAGTTTAGCTTCATCCTGATCGAGTTGTCGCTCCCAATGCAGAAGAGAACAGTGACGCTGTATGAAGTTTATCTTTGTACAGGCGATAGTTGTACGACGAAATATTTTATTGAGTGATTTCTACTTCTGCACGAGCGGAAATGGAATTTGGTTTGTGAAAATCCGCTCTTTTTTCGGGAGAAGCTCTGTGGAAGAATCGGTGGTTTTTATGAAGGAAAATTCAGTTGTCAAGTTGCAGTATTTAAACAAACTTGTGAATCGTGAATGGAACAGTGAATAAAAGTGAATGATGATTCTCTGACGAAGGAATCGATAGTCGATCTCTGGGTTAAATCGCCGCGAACTCTTATGTTTGACAGACTGTGTTGACCTTTGAACGACTCTTGAGCGCGTGTCGTCAAAAATTGATTCGTGACTTTGTTTCGATGAATTCCTTCATCGCCTTTCTTCTGGGAATCAGGGAATGTTTTTGGACGATTTAAGGACAAGGTTAGATTTCTCGACGCCGCCGCGTGCGCACTGTTGAGGAAGGCTTGGCTGCGTTGTTGATTTACGATATGCTATCGTCACCTGTCAAAGGTTCTGTTGGCAACAACTTCCCCAATATCGAGCAGTTTCAGATATGGTTTGGACAGAATCTTTCACAACGAAACAATCGCTTCTAAGCGAGTTCGGAAAATATTTTGATCGGAAAAGCTCGTAAAGTTATCTCGATTGCTCGGAACAGTGTCGCTAAGGTCTTGGTCGGGGATTGTCATTGACGAGCGAGATTCTCTGAAAGTGGTTTTATGCTAAATCTGTTCCCTGATCGTATGGAAACACTAAATGAACTCTCATTTTCGATAACCTGCGGAAGAGTTGACGATCCGGAAGCATATCGGCGAACCCGGTGTCGATATTGTATTTTGCGCCTAGATTTCAATCGAAGATCTCTCGAGCAGACACCTCGTGTGACCTACTTTGGATCGCCGAAATAATGAAATCAGTTTCCGGAGTACGATACCATTTACAAAACGCGATGCAGAACAAGGCCACCGATATGAAATATTCCCTTTTCCGCTTTATGAAGCGGATCTAAGCTAACTGGCTCAAAACGGTTCAGAGCAAACATTCCGAAATGCCACGAAGTTGAACGAGACTTCCTCAAAGAAAGTTCTGCGAACTTTTCTCCCGCTTCCCTCGTCTCGGAAAGGTTTCCTCAGCCGGCGATATAGTGCTAGGAGTTCCACAGAGAGCGTTGTCGGGTCGTCTATGTTCGTTGTCTACATGTTTACTGCCGGTCCCCTTGGCATGGGACTGAAACCGTGCTTCGGCGGGGCTGAGTTCTGGCGTCATGGATCCCCAATGACAATTCGGTCCGTTCCCTCTGGTGTCAGGTTGTGTCCGCTAGGACGCTCCCTTCACCTAGGCACCGTTGGTTGGAGTTGATTCAAGCCGTGTGTCCGAAAAAGGGATCAAACGGCCGATTGTCTTGTGGTCACACGGCTAATCTTGTAACCAGAACTCGTCCCTGACATGGAAGGATCCTCATCCTCGGATGAGGACGCACAGAATTCCATCCCATAGCATACCATGAACTTCATTCTCAAGAATATAGACTCGTGCTCCGTTGCCGCATACGCGGACGAAACAACCCCATTGAACGACTTCGATCGGTCAGATCGAGCGAGCTTCGTTCCTAGCCGACGAGTTCATCGAAAACTTCAGAAAGTTTGGACTGGTCGTCAATGAGTGCAAAACCAAAGTCGCCCTTTTCAACGCATCCGGAAGAACGACTGAAATTCTACCTGTCAGAATTGGCAGCTCGCTAGGATCTCCGTCTTCCGACGCCGAATGTTTGGGTCTTTTGCTCAACTCCAACTTCCGATGGAGCGCCCACCTTGACTTCAAATGTATCCCGCGGACGCTATGTTGCAATATCATCACTTGGTGGACTTCGTAGAATCGGCATTCCTCAACATCTGCAGGGCTTTGTTCCTTCCACTTACGATGCACTGTATTACGCTTTGGGGCGCTGGGTACGAAAATGTCAGACGAAAAGCCCGCGTTATTTACAACGGAACCTTCCGAGCGATTTTCAACAGGAATGATCGGACTCAGTCAGTAAAATATTCCATGAGTTCAACCTCGCCAAGCTCGAATAAAGTCATACGCTGTCCGTCGATAGGGATTTCGGGGAAGGTGGACAGGATGACTATCAGAGTCCATCCACTAAACTTTCGATTCAGGACATCAAAATCTCCGAATCGAATGAACTTCGTTTGAGAGGCACGTCTCTTTCATGACCATCTCTCTGTTGACTTCTTTTTTTGGGTGGTCAACGATTTCCTTTGTTGAAATCGAGGTGTAGAATTCCTGAACAAATGAACGACTCCAATCTATTTGGAGGATGTATGCTTTCCATTTGTCCAGAGAACTGGCACACATCTTAGAATCAGTAGTTTTCTATTCTAAGATCGAAAGGGTGAGAACAACAGAACAATCGATCGAGAATCGGTTTGTTTTGATGCTGTTCGACCGTTCTCATGGCAATCTACCGCTTGAACACTGGCGCCGGCTCCGTGGAAATCCTGAGATCCCGCCCAAGCTCGTGGGAGTTCTTCCAAACCTATCACGGTGGTCATCAGATACATTATTATCGCTGCAGAGCAGATCGTGGGACCGAGAAACCGATTCAGAAAACAGTGTTTTCGGATTTTGATTTTGACGTTCGAACGAGCAGACGGGGCCCAAGCTCTGGTTCGACAAATCGCTGAGCGCTGCCGTACTTTTCTGTCGGTTTGGATTTAGAGAATCCTCCGCGAACTCTGATCCTCTGGAATTGTTGATCAGCCGAGGCGATGTCGTGAGCTCAACTTTTGTCAGGACGAGTTCAACGACGAGTCTGACGCCGGAGGCTCGTTCCAAGTTTCCTTATTCTTCTTTCAGACAGTTGAACCAACACCCCTGAGAACTTTCACGCTCCTCAGAGCCCCCAAATCCTGATGACAGCTTCGTTCCCAATGTTTTGCGAGCTCTCGATGTACATCTCGCGCACTTTGTCCCGAAAACCCGCCAGATGTCGCCACTGGTCGCCAACAAACTGTCGCTTACCCTCTCCGCCATGTCCATGCGCGCCCTGTTCACACCGGTCGTTTGATCGGCTGACTGCCACAGGCCTTCTGTTGTGGAGTCAAGTTTGCGTGTGTTGTGCGTTGGTTGGGCGGTGTTGTGACAAAAATCGTGCTGCTGACCCGCGCTCGGTTCGCGATTGTGGAACGGCCTAAAACGAAAACTCGATCCCTACGATTAGTCTAGGACCGAAACCTCGAAGAACCGCTCAAAATGGTGGCGTCGATGTGCGGGCTTTTCTGCCTAAAATGCCTTCTCTACATCTTGAATACTATTTTGACGGTGAGTGCTCGAGGTGTTGATCGATGAATAAATCGATCGCGCGCGGGAAATTCCCGAACACAACGCTTCCAAGTCCGAGGAAGAAGCGATGAAAACAGGGAGCGGTCTCTCCTTGTATGAACCGCGGCGGGGCAGCCCAAACTATAGAAGCGGCAGCAGCGTCTCGGTTTATCAGAGGCCCATTCTCCACTCTAAACGGTCTCGGGTGCACATTTCACTCCGATCACAGCCTTTGATATTTTGAAAACGCGCTCGTATTGTGGTAACCTGTTCGATCGTGAACCGAAAGTGAAATCGAATATTCTCCCCTAGAATGTTTGGCGATATTTATGAACGATCACGTTCTACGGGAGCGCAACAATTGTTTCGGTCTCACTTCAGCAACAAAGTCGAGGCATTCCTCGAGCATGCTGCCTTTCACTTTGCTGTTCTGTCGTGTCAGAAGCTCGAATCTATCGAAAGTGAATCCTCAGGTGGTTTCTGTCCGTGGGCGCTGGAGTTCTCTCGTCCGCAGATTGGAGACCCGGAGTCAGGCTCGTTTCCGCTCGGTGAACGCGTTCTTACCCTCCATCTATCAAACTAAACTGATGGATGAGTCCATCAATCCCTTGATAAACGAGTAAAATATGGACATTCGCGTGCCAGTCATCACGGCGGAGAGAAAGCCGCAGAGGAAACCAGATGAAGTGCACACTAGTCGATGTTTTCATTCTGGGCGCACGGATACGCTCATATCGTATGTCACTGCTGTTCTATTCGCTGTGACGAGTACACATTCATTGTATATTCCATCTCCGAATTCCTATTTTTGATGAAAATTCTCCTCTTCCGTTTTCATACATTCGATTCTGTCGCAGAGAATCAACATCACGAGCCTCGGATCCAAAGTGTGCGGTGCTACCCGTCGTTGTTTCCGTGGAGTTGCTCTTTTCTTACATTTCACCGGGTACCATATTCAGTCGGGAATTCAGAGAATATCGCGTTCGATCGAAACAATCGCGGCAAATGCAATACAACAGCTCTTTC
Source organism: Neoseiulus cucumeris (assembly GCA_021527715.1). Taxonomy (NCBI): domain Eukaryota; kingdom Metazoa; phylum Arthropoda; class Arachnida; order Mesostigmata; family Phytoseiidae; genus Neoseiulus; species Neoseiulus cucumeris. Next base: position 629,083 of record JAJSRV010000018.1, on the reverse strand, counting down.
GCAGAGCGCGGAAATGACGTGTCACACCTTACAAAAGTTCGATTATTGATCTGCTTAGCCCCTTTGTCGGTCACCTGTGGCGACTCTGTCGTTGTTTACCGAGAAATCAGATTGTTTGGTTCCGGAAGATTGAGAACGAAGTCCATTTCCGAGATTCCGAGCCGATGCCGAAGGGATGAACGTTGATCGAATCGTTTCACTCTGACAAAGGGATCGGGAAAAGGATTTTGATTTCTCCCTCTCGCTTCCATCCGGAGATGTTCGTTCGAACGAACAAACAAACCCTTGCTTTTCGCATGTTAACATTTCATGCTGTCCGGTGCGAAAGTCGCACTTGATTCCTCTTAGCAAAAGTATAACTCGAGGAATCACGACAGCCTGCTTCGCCGCGCCACTTGCTGACGGCACAGAACTGTTTTATTACGTCCACACAGTTTGTTCGTGTTGGTCAGCGACTTTTTGCCTCCTTCCAGACACAACCCTTACGATTCTTTGAGAGCTTGAATCCTCGCTTGACGAATTGTGAGCTTGTTGTGAATCACTCGCGGCGCTGGCCGCCAGACCCGTTCTTCTCGTAATATCAAGAAAGCGTCGAGCGAGCGAGCGAGTGAGGGACAAGCGAAGTCTGGTCAAAGACCTCGGAGGCCTCGCAGAAAAGTCAATGTATTCAACGGCGGTCATCGTTATTGTCCCGTTTGATGCTAGTTACGATCGTACGCGCGAACAGTCGAGAGAGAATCTGAACTTGTTGGAAATTCCGCCTGTTCTGAGTTCCCTTCTTGAGATCAAGTGTCTGAATTCTATTTCGAATTCGAATATATTTATCTTTAGTTACTTCCATGTGACCACTTGTCACCGTTCGATGATTTCCACAGAATAAATTTTTATACAGTTCAGTTTTTCTGTCCTAAAAGCAACAAATCAAGAAAATTATCAGTTCGGTGTATTCCCAATGACTCGAATAGTTTCCGTTGAGGACTATTGAGCCCGATCGATTGTGCTATTCCTCTGCCAGAATAGAATAACTAAATCGGTAACACTGAACTTTCATGAGAGAAACGAGGAGCCAAGAAATCCCGGCGGATTTCCAGAGTTTTCTGTGCATATAACATGGGCCGTGATAGTTAGAAGTGAAATGCTCGTATCTCAAGTCAAAACTGAGGAACCTTCGTTCAAATTACGACGCAAAAAGTAAAATTCTCTTCAGAATTCAATTCAGTACTGGACGCTTCAAGTGCGCCGTTAGTCATCGCTCTTCACAAGGTTTATTTACGGCTTCAAAGTAAGCTGGTCAGGTGGTCTGGAAGGAAAAAAATTGTTATTCGCTTTTCATAGATAATCGAGCGACATTGCTGCGCCTGCTCAAAGCATCGAACGAAATAACTACTCTAAAGCAGCTCGAAAGTCATTCATTTTGACGTTTGAGAGGAGGATGGAATCGTTTAGAAGACGATAAAAGGTTGTTACAGTTGTTTTACCGCGAAGCGTGGAGACTTGAATATTTCCGTCCCTTCTTTGCTTCTATCAACCTCTTAGGAGATGTTGGCGACTGGCGATGAATATTTGGCATCCGTTTATGAAGATCCTGAATGTTTGTAAAAGGCGACGCCCTTCAGCCGCGGAGGAAATGACACAACAGATGTGGAGTTTGCAAAAACTCCACTTTGACGTCCTCTTGCTGTCTCCCAGTCTGGACACGCCTGTTCTGAGTCTCGCTTTCTATTTGAGGAAGTCAGCTCATTGTCAAATACTACGATCGAAAAGTCAACAACACCTTAAACGTGGAAAAAAGTCATGTTCTGAGAGCACCATTCGCGATTCGACTGAATGATCTTTTAGTTTATATTGTGGCGCACGATTAGACAGAACTAGCATGAGGCTTCGATCGATGTTGCGGAAGTCATCAAGTTATCGATCGATCGTAGGCGGGCAAACAAGTGCAAAAGTGTCTTTTCGATTACGGCTGTGTTTTTCTCGATCGTATCAGGGAGTTTGTCGAGCATTGTCACCGCTCACGGATCGCTCGACCGGAAACTCTCACGAATCGCCGAACAATGAAGGCTGTCGTGTTTTTCGAGAGCAAAACGGAGCGTTCGTCGTGACAGTGGATTGAGTTTCATTTTTTTTTGTGCAAATGAAATGTAGTCTCATCCGTCGGAACCGAATTCCGTCTCTCCAAAGTATACGCCATGGATTCAATCCGGAGTGGAGTCGCTCTCGGAAGAACAATCTGAAAGTTTCGTCACGGGAAATGCAGAGACAACGGACATCGTTTTTCTTGAATTCAGTTTCAAAGGAAGAACGATCTCCTCGTGGAAACAGCCGTTTCTGGAGGAGGGGAAATCGGGAGATTTTTCGTCTATCGTTTCGAGTAATTTTCGTGGGAAGAGAGCGAATTCCCTTGATTGTTCTACTCGTCAGCTCTTGGAAGAGAAAGAACTCGATTGACACTTGAAACTGACACTCCAAAAGCACGTCGCTTCTGGCCGGCTGGAAAGTGGAGTACGGACTCTTGGGACCCATGAACAATGTACTCCATCTCGATTGAGGGTTGAGTAAGCGGACAATGTCGCTTGCGCAAGCGATTTTTTCGTGCTGGATCTCAACGACGGTCGTCCTATTCGTCAGAATTCAATTGATAACAATTGCTTCCCAGAGCGTCGGCGGACGTCGTTTCTCGCGTGCGAGCAGCTCTGCTTTCCAAGAATCGAGAGCTCGGCCGAGAGGAACGGTGACATTGCCGGAAAATTGATTCAGTTTCATTATTTTCTTCTGGAAAACCGATGAGGATCAGTCTTTTCCGGGCTTGCTTTACGAACGCAAAGTCCGAAACGTTCCCCTAGAAGGTCACGATGTCCAGAAGCGGTGTGTGGCCACATAAGAAGTTTGACGGAATTCCACGAATCTCGGAGTTTCGACTGACTCGCGAAGTACGGGAATCCTTTCCGGTTTCCTTTCCTTTCCGTCCACATTGAAAAACGAAAACTTTTGTTGTTCGGAGTGTACGCGGTGCTCACCATTCTCCAACAAAGGACTCCTTCATCTCGGAGTCATCCGATTCTTAATTATCACTGTATTGTCAAAGCGGAAACCTCAACCTGCATTGTTCGTTTCTGTGTGTGTGTTTTTTTAATTGGCGTCTCCAACTAGTTTCCGATGTGTCATCTTGTCCCTCAATTGGAATTTTCTTTTTTGATTCTCCGCCAAAATGTCAGCTTCCTCTCCTCGGGATGATTTCCATAACTCGGCAACCGTTTACGAACATTTGCAAACTCACGAATTGCAAACTCACGAGTTATTTCTTCCCCTTTTCGGAAAGCTCCATTCCGGAGAATCTGTTCGCAGAACGTTGGACGAGAGTTTTTTCTTTCGACTTCCAAGCGGTTGCTCATCTCGTCATTCGACATTCGAAGACTCTTCGCGGCTCAGCCAACGGCTGGGCGGTTCCAAATAACATCATAATGAATTCGGCATTTCCGAAGTGTTTGGAGACTATTTTCCAGATAGAAGATGATCGTCTCATGATGGTTACTGCTGCTGCTCGGACGAACATTTTCATTTTCATGTAGAAAATTTTTGGAAGAATGCGTTCGTCGTCGAATGTCAAAAGTGTTCGATGTCCAACCAAGCCTCTCGCACAGTCACGACTCGGCCGCGACTTTTCGGAGGCGATTTCGAGGTTATCGTTGCGAGCATAACACAAATCTATCACGTCATCGAGTTGATCGAGGATTATCAGATTGCATGTTGTTCTACGTAAGCTCTGAATTCCGTAACTTCTGGCAAATTGAGTGATGCTCTTGAGCGTTTTTCGATGCAGGTGTTGTCGGAGTTTCCGTTGGCTTTTTTGGTCAATTCAGATTCGTCGAAAAGAAACTCGCCGAGAACATCGTCTCAGCCGAGCAACATTCTGCCGCCGAAGAATATCAGCACAGAAGTTTCAATATCCTAAGGATCTAACAAAACTAGTGAGAACAGTTTCTGTTCAGGAACAGTTTCCGAAACGAAAGATGAAAAATTAATGAAATCTTGATCAATCGAAACTCTCGACAAGAACAACCGAAGGACGCGAGCCAATCGAGCGGCTCGTTGAAGCGTTCTTCAAGATTCCATGACAGAACAAAAAACTTTTCGTAGAATTCCCAAGCGGGCGATGCTCCAGCGAACGCTTGCGCGTCTATCTGGTAGTGGTTGCCAGAAGCTGGGAGTCATGGATGATCGTCACCAGTTGGAGATTTTGGACATGGATCTGAACAGCTATAGATATGAGTCATGAACGGTAGCAGCGACTCTTCGGCCTGCGGCCCCTTACCGTGGCAGAAGCAAACGTGTTTTATGCGTTCTGTTATTGGGGAAAAGTTATCCACGTTCTGGCATTCGGTGCTCAGCAGAGCGAGGTGGGGCCTTTTCATGGCGATATTTTTTTTTCCGCCGTCGCCAAAACAGACGACGAATGACGATCGAGCGGAGGCCAAGCGAGCGAGCGAGCGATAGACAAACGGAACTGCTGCCGACGTGCTGACGTCTGCAGCATGTATGATTTTTGAGAACAACAATCTCACTCTACGGGATCAGAACATGCGCTACAGACATTCACATCAGCGATTGTTCTCGTAGCCGACGATCTCGATGCGTAGATACCCAGCTAGTCTCATGCGTGGGTGTCCTTTCCGGAGGAAGCAGAAGTTTTTACGATTCATACTTGCGCCTACGCTGCCCCTCGCAGACTGTACGTCTTGCGATCGATTTTACGAACTTTTGATATCAACCAAATTCATGGAAACCCCGTTCAGGACCTGGAGACGTTCGTCAACAGTGAGGGACCTTGAAACAAAGGTGCGAAAGAGAAAATGTCTCATGGGCCCGTCGGGAACAAACGCTAATTCTCTCACGAATCGGGAATTCCAAAGGTCTAGCTTGTTGCTGGGTGGGGTTCGATGTTATATTTCCCATGTCGGGACCGTGGCTCAGCCGATTGATTTTCCGGATTTCACCGGAGCTCAATGAAAGTCCACGGTGTTATATCTTACTTTCATTTTTGGTGGAATCGTTGATTGTTCTCAGATCATAGTGCGAAATGTGCACTATGGAAAACAAACCTTCGATGTGTTCTGCCGGAGCGAATTCGTCGTCTGAGTTTTGTACAGGAGGAACATATGCCGCAGATGGAGTGGATTCCGGCTTCCAGGAGATTCTCCGTCTTTAATGTGAAGACAGATATATATGAGTGTGATTTGAGAAGTTCTCATGATCTGTTCCCTCGACGAGTTCTCATTCGCAGAGGATCAGATTATTTTCGAATGGAAAATCAGCCCTGGAGTTTCTCTCCTCTCGAAGATGCGATCACCGTGATATGAGAATCGATGTCTTCCCTTGGAAGTTGCTTTTCTGGAAGTCACCTGTTTGGTCGTCCGTCCGCCCGCCCGCCTGACTGACGGAGTGGCCGCTGAGCTGTGCCAACATTGCGAAGGTCAGTTGTAAACCTTTGTGGAATGGAAGCCATCAGCGTCGGCCGTCGATCACCGGTGACGACTCCCGAGCCCGTTGAGCATCGTACGCCTGCATTGTACAATCACAAACTGTTCAGCATTATCGATGTTGCGCCTCGTCTGCAGTTTTCGAGGCGAGAATGTCTTTTTTAAAAGTGTTAGGGGTCGGTGCGTCCCCGGAAGTCCTCGGAAGACTTACGAAACGAGCGAAAATGGAAAGAATCCTTTGTCCGGGAATTCGTCGTTGGAAACTCATACAACGGATGACTCGATGATTTCCGTAGAATATCTGTGTCTCATGAGATCTCAACACAAAACTTTGGAGGAACATCGGATGACCACGAAAATATTATTCTGTGCTGTTTCGATTATTTGTTTCATTCGTTCGAAATCGAATTTCCGACTCGAAGCTTCCGAAGCTTCTGATTCTCGTTCATTCCTCCGAGGTACTTGCGATTTCGGTACTTTTTCCGATTCGTGATAGCATCCTGGGAACCCTTGACTGTTTCGTGGATGGATCGGCCGTGGGGGACCGATGATCCGACTGACACAGCTCAATGTTCTTCTCCGAATCCGAAGATGACATTCATGGGAACTCTGTTAATGCATTTCCAGATAATGTCGATCGTCATCGTGTGCGTGGGAGCCGGCGTGCTGTTCATTCTGAGGCAAGTGGATAGTGAAGGTACGACGGTATTCGATCTATCCCACCTCAGCACGGCCGGAATTCTCATCGTGATCGTGGGCGTTCTCGTTGTCCTTTTCGTGTTCTGCGGCTGCTGCGGTGCTTTCCTCGGCGCAGGATGGATGCTGATATGGTGAGTGGCGAACTTAGGACATCGTTTGAATTTCTCATGGGCTTTAAGGTGACCCTGAAAAAATCTTCGGAAATCTAACCACTTTTCCGTTCTCCACCAGGTTTGCAGTCATCATGGGCTGCTTGCTCATCACCGAATGCGTCATCCTCGGGTTCGCTTGGAAGTATTCAGAGCCAAGCAAGCTCGAGGAGGTGGTTTCGGCGACATATTCGGCTCTACTCGATGGCGCAGCGAGAACAAAGCAACTGACCCAGCAAGCCCGGGCCGGAGCGGCTGCCGTCCTCAACTTCTTCCAGGTCAGTTCCCAAGTCACGGAATGAGATCCCAAATCTTCTCTTGTGTTCTCCTCGCTGAACCTTCGGCGTTTCGGGAGCAGGCCGTAGAGCTCGAAATCGCCAGAGACGATGACAGCATCGAAATCGATCAATTTGATGAGTGTTCCGATCGCGAAAGTCACGAGCGTGGCAGTCCCCGATCGAGTGCTTGAACCTGTGATCAATGATGAGTCTTGTTGATGGCAGGAAGTGCTCTGCTATTGTTCGCAGCAATCGCTACTCACGGACCTAGTTCGTCATCCTCGTCGTCGTTAGACATGTGAATTTCTAATTAACGTACAAATCGAAAGATTTAGGCGGAGTTTTAACCAAGGAAGGAAACATTCATTTTCAGGATAAACTCGAATGCTGCGGAGACTCGGGTCATAGTGACTACTCCAAGAGGGGCCTCGACTACCGGGACTTCTGTACACGACAGGAGTGAGTAAAACTGAAATCTCTCACCTCGCCGGCTGGCTGGTGGCGCGTTATTTCGTGTGCTAACAGCGACCCAGATGAGTTGACGGAAGAATCAATCACCGGGGGAGTAGGAAGTGCGAGCCACGTCCGCGTGCTTCATATTGGTTGATCGCAAGAATGTCGATTTTCCATTAGTGCGTGCAAACGGTTTTCGAGAGTGAGCCGATGAGGTTGAATAATTCTATCCTGAATCGTCGAGTCACGTGACCTCTTGATCTCAATTCTGGTGGATCGGCGAATACGAGCTCCCGAAACATTTTGGTGCACAACGACAGTGGTTGGAAATCATGATTCGACCATATCAATCGGAGAAACTTTCGACCGGAGTTCGTCTCATCTCCGTTCTCAACTCGACCACCGACCTACCGCAGCAAAACGGGATCGTGGAACGACCAAACTCTCGGCCACAAAAGAAAGTTCTTCCAGATGCAAAGTGAACTTTAATATTCATGAACTGCGAAGAAAGTTCGTTCCATTAGGTGCACGCTGCGGGGTGGTTCCCGCTGATTCGGAATACAAGCTGACGCTAATAGATGATTCAACTTCGAACGTGTCACGTCATTCCGCGCGGTAGGGTTGCCCAAGGCGCCAACTGAGTCTCTCTGATCGTGACGCATTCCAAGCTCGTCGTCATATCACATGAATATTGCTCCACTACACCATTGGTTCTGCCGCTGCCAATTCATCATCGGATGATTCGGTCGCGAATAAGTCGCAAATTCAGAACTCATCGAGCTGATCACTCTCCTCGATCCCATCAGACAATCTGATCGTTCGGTGGAGTTGGGCGATCACTTCCGGATCAAATGGCAACCAAAAACTTCCGCATTCCGCGTGATAGACCAGATCCGCTGGACGGTCATCCGAGGCGGGATCTTTTCCTCAAGTTTTTGGAACCTGGAAAGGAAGCTCTGAGGATGTACATGGGAAGGAACTTCAAACTCCACTTCAAGGTTGCATCGATCCAGAGGACAGTCAATCTTGGTTGTCCTTGAAAATGCATTCGTTTCTCCAAGGAGAGCGTCTCCGAGATTCGCGCGGATTTATATCGATCTCACACTCGTCTGTGTAGCAAGGCAGGCAGGGCGTGATCATCGCGAGTCATTGTCACCTCCGAGATATCTCTGAGATACGACAAACAAAGACGATTTGCGGAATGAAATCGTCGTTGTGCCTCCCGTAAAGGAATGAACGAGAAAAAAATCTGCTTGCAAAACCCTTGTCTGGTGTCCAAAATTCACAATCGGTCGATTCAATCGTTCGTGCGATTCTCGATTCAATAATGTAGCCGATCAAAGCGGTAGCATTTTGCTCATCACAGAATCCAAGATTCTAGGAATCGATCGATCGATAGGACAACAGCACGCGACATTGATATGTTTACTACATATCACGACTGACCGCTGGGATCAATTTGGTAAAGTGATCGTTCAGTGGCTTTCATGAAGTCCTGGATCGAGAACCTCTACGTGCCCCGCGTTCAATCGACTGTATTCATATTGTTTCCTCTGAAATGATATTCAAGTTGATCTCATTCTTGCCAGATTCGTTATAGTTCCATTACCTCACTTATTCGTCAACAAATCATTCGAGTAATCGTTTCGATGCTTCCTCGAAAGCGTATGCGGATGAATGGGTATCTGTGAGTTCTTCTTCCGCGGGCATTCGCTGTTTCGGAAGAAATAATTCTGAAGATGTGCAGAAAAACTCGACTTCTATTTCTCTCAGCTTGTTCTCGACGTTGTTTTGTTGTTTCACACCACGGCTCAGTGACTCGGATGATACCGTTAATAATGTGACTCCAAGGCGGAGCCCCGTGTTGTTGTTAACAACGGAATATCATACATATCACCTCGCGAGCGAACAACCAACCAGCAGGTCCCAGCCCGCCATGGCAATAGTCAGGTCGCAATGGAAATCAGGTCAGCGGGTCCCGTAAGCATAACTTACGGATGTCTGCTCATCGTCTCGTAGTTTTGGGAGGGAACCAAAAGTTTTCGCACTAAAACGTGTCCATGAGTCGCACCGTGACGCCCAAATTGCTTTCATAGACTGTCAAAGACTGTAATTTGCCGTCTCTTGTCGCTGCATTCTTCTGGGGAAAAGTTAACCGAGAGAGTTCAAATCGGTTATAAATAATGAAAGTCACTTTCTCTTGCAGTGGCAACGGATACTACAGTCGAGGATGCACCCGGATCACGGTGGAATTCTTCCAGAAACACAGCAATACGATGGGAGGCGTCGTCGTCGGAACTATGGCTTTCCAGCTTCTGGCCATCTGCTTGGCGATCTTCCTCTACTTCACCATAGCCTGAATCCATCCCAGAGTTTGATCGAAAAGCGTCTGGATTACGGAGCAGCTCTTAAACGTTAACCTACGGGCATTTGAAACGATAGCTGAGTAGAATCAACGATAGCGGAGGACGAAAATCGGAGTTTAGAACAGAAAACAAAACGGAGGATAAGCGATCAAAGCCAACGTTTCATTGGTTCTGTGCCAAGGCACTGCGTTCATTGTTAGACGAACATGACTGGAAAGCCGAGCTTTCGACTGAATTTCGGTGCAATAGTTTGTGCAGTAAGCGGGAAGAAAACACTCCGGTATTTATTCATCATTTCTGTAAGGAGAATCGCTGATTTCCCGGCCGTATGAAAACAAAATGTAGTCTCTTGGGGTTGTTCAGGTCAATGGCGAAGTTTACAAGAGCTGATTTAGGTAACCTCGAAACGGATCGAAGAGTCAAGATCCACAGGTTGCGTCATATGTGGATTTCACGCTATGCGGCGTTCCTCACGATTTCTCGATCGATGAACTCACTACGAAGTGGAGGTTCTCATTGTACAAAGTTCATCTGGATACTGTTTGCCCCGCGGCTAGCGATTCGATCACCTCGATTGGAAACGAAGAACGAAAACTTGGAATGATGATTGATTTACAGTTGATTGACTGATTGCGAGTGAACCAGAACACCAGATGTTTGCCCTCACTCGAAATCTCAGTTAACTGGGCAGCTGTTCTACGGACAGATGACATTATCTTTTATCGTGTGAAAGGAGGAACAATTGGATGTTGTGTGAGTGATTTAAATGATCGGACAATCGTTCGACTATTACGTTGTGTATTTGCGCGACTGCCTGTGTGAGATGTTTGAGAAAACTCTATCCGCTAGCCGGCATCCTGAGTGTCGAGCTGAGAAACTATTTTCGAATAAAATGTTTCAAAATTCGCTTAAATCCACATCGTCCCCTCAATCTTCAATTCCATTCATTCATTCATTTTGTGTGGAGCAGCTGCCCATCGGCGTTTCAACGTAATCACCAATTTGGTCTGAGTTCATGGAGGAAGCATTGGAAACTCAAAAGTTCCGAGAGGAAAACAGCGGGAAAGCTACTTTGACAGACTTTCCCATCCTCGAGATGTGTAATGCAATAGTCCTCTGGTTTGCGAATCGCGTAGATTGTATATTCATAAAATTATCATAAGTTCGATTCACTGCTTCCCTAATGCTCGTTTGTAGGATCGCGATTATTCACCGAGCTGTACGAAACACTCTCGGGGTTGCTGTGGCGGAAAGTCGAAGTTCAAGGGGACAGTCGAACACTAACGAGGAGTTGCCTCATGGGTTCGAGAGCGAGGATCGACCAAGGGCGAAGGATTTCTAGGAGAGCCTTGACCCAGCGAAGGACTTCGCGAAGGACGGCGCCGCGGATTCGTGGCGCCTCGTTGACCTTTCGGGATTCTAGGTCGTCTGTCCGGGGATTGCGACTCCGTTGAATCGAGTCACGTTGTTCGCAGACTAGACATCCAAGGGCTCGTGGCAATGGAATTTCGAAAGGAAGTTTTGGATTCGACGGGAACTGATCTTTTATTCTCATTAATAAATACAACGAGTTCGAGATAGAGGTGAAAAGAGTCTGATAGAGGCACCACCACCACCGAAGGGTAATTCTTTCAGAAAATGCGAAACTTCGAATTTTACGGAGGATAATGAAAGGGAAATGTTAACATTCGAAAGCCGTGGACGAGACGCACCATCACCGAAACCAACACGTTGGTTTGAAAGTTTCATTTCTCCAAACAAATTCACTCCAAGAGATGCCACCACCAACAGAGATGTTAGTGCTTTCGAAACGAGAAACTTTTTCCCCAAAGACGAACTGGAAAGCTTCGGAAGGAACCGCTCATGAGAGATTCCTAACCCTAAGCCTGTCCTGAATTGCGAGCGGAAAGTATTCGCATCAGTTCAGCAAGTTCAAAGGTCCAGAGAGAGAGAGAGCGCAAGAGGCAGCCTAGTTCCACGAGTCGTGGCGTTCCAAACCACGTACGTGAGCCAATCAGAGGCGAACAGAGGATGAGAGAGATCTTTCCTCGCAGGAAAAAAAGTTTCGGCGTGAGGGCATCATTTACCAACAGAGATTCACTGATTTGACCTGGGGCGGAGTCGCGATAAATTGTTTTCCATTAAGAGTTTCAACAAATAGATGACTGTTATTTACAAGAGAGAAAAAAGTTCACACAAAACACAGGGAATGAGATGTTGAATTGGCGGTAGTCTACAGTTTGCTTAGAAAATGGAATATCTCCGTTGAGACGTCGTGGGTTGATTTAGGGGTTGAGGATAAACGGGTTCGATCTTCGAATTCGGCGGAGTTGGCAAAACCATCAGCGGCGGAACGACGTAACCGTACGACGGGCTGTATTCTGGAGCTCCGATGGTGTAAGTGGTGCGATAGTATCTGTAAGGGATGGATTAACTCAGCGATCTCGGTTTCGTTTCAGACCCTTCGTACGCGAGGAAACGAAAGTTAGAATTGCTGAATCGAAACTCGCCTGGAGAACGGGTTCCATCGCTGGAGGCGCACCCAGAACGGCGGTCTTCCATAGATCGAGGCGGGGTATGGGGCCGTGGGAATGTAGGCCGACTGGGCGCCCGAGTAAGGCGGTAGTTCGTCGTAGTATTCAGCGCCGGGAACGGGTAGATCGTACGGAGTTTTTGGTTGAGCTTGCGCTGGAAAATGAATTCCCGCCTAAAACACGATTCTCAGGCAGCCGGTGAACTTCGCGCAGGAGATTTTCTTTCTTTCTTTCTTTCTGGACACAGAATCCATCGTGGGACACGAAAACGCACGGAAGGAACTCACGTTGATGTTTCACCGGCGTCAAAGGGATCGCTTGAGGAACTCCAGCCACTACCGGCTTTCCATCGATGTAGAGCCCTCGGACACGGTTGATGTCGTGGAGGGGAGCTCCCGGTGCGGCCCGAGAATCCTGCGGAGTTTGGATCGAAACTTCAAGAAAAGAAAAGCACAAACCTCTAACTTCGATTCACGTTCTCTGTTTCGCTCACCTGCAGTGGTTGCTGAGCCGGCAATTGGCCGTGCTCCAGTCCGTGGTGTTGGGCTCGAGGTTGTTGACCTTGGATCAACGGACTGAGCTGTTGCGGCTGCTGGTGCTGCTGATGGTGGTGATGGTTGTGATGGTTGTGGTAAGTGTCAGGATTCGCTCGATATCCCTCCGGAGGTTTGGCCGTTGCCAGACCTGTCAGCGTCAAAAGCACTACGCAGACAATCTGGAAGGCGCCGAAAGAAGAGATGATTTCGAATCCGCGTCGAACGATGGACGGACTCGAGAAAGTCCAAAGAACTAATTTGATTCACCGATCGTTGGTTTTTTAACATTCCACTACTTTCCTCGGTATCGAAAATCGCTCCCTGCGCACAGAGTTGTCCTCTACACTCACCATTGAACGCTGCATGATCAGTCAAACGGTGGAGTTATGACCCCAGACACCCTTTGAACCGCATCTTATATTCTTCCCCCACCCATCGCGGTTGGAAAAGGAGAGAAAATGCTCACTGACAACTGATGCACCAAATTCCAGAAACACCCACAACTCATCTGGATGGGTGGGCGAGGCTCTTCCGTTTTTCAAGCCTGGAAATAGTTCTTTTTTCTTCGTTTCGGAATGGCTTTGTCGCGTTTAAAGCCTGATGACTTTGAGCGGTAGCTTTCTCCTACCGAAAGTACGGTTTCACTTGCGGCGAGACGCTTCAAACGTTCAGGAAATCCGAGTCAAAATAGCTGTTGAACTATCTAATGGTTCAAAACTCTTTTCTTCGGCCTCTGTTTTTCAATGCACACCCTTTGACACCTGCCAAGGTGGGAAAAGATGAATCTATTGAGGAAAAAAATAGAATCTCGAGAGCCTTTGTATCGAATTCAATGATTTTGAAGCTTTGCAGGTGACCGAGATATCGCCGAACGCGGTACCGTTTCACCGTCAAAATCAATATCAAGTTTCCTGATGGAATGTTGAGGAGGCTGAAACGACCTGATCGATTCCAACAAAGTTCGGGAACGAATCCGGGTCGTGCGCTCACGTCGGCGCCAACATCAACTTGATGCTGGATGTTTTTTGCCGATTCATTTCAAGTGAGAGGTGTTTTCCATGTTTGCGAAGCAAAAGCACCCTCATCGTATTGGCGGTCGAGTTGATATTTTCAGAATCGTGAAGTTCTGCGATTCGAAAGGTTTCCAACTTCCCGCCATCAATAATTTCGGAGCTATTTTCCACACAAATATGCGAAGGAAACTCTGCTCGATCCGCATCCGAACCCGAACTCAAGGTGTGTTCGGTTTCTGTCAATAATCCAGATTGTTTTCCTCCGCTCTCCTTTCTCAAGTGTTGCTAAACATCAAACTCTCGATCGTGTTTTGAAGAACGAGAAAATAACATTCACTTTCACCGTGCGCTGTTCTTGTTGGCACTTACTTCGACAGCGCTACGTCGCCGACGGAATCGACGTCGCGGCGTTGCCCTACGGGAGGACGCCCTCGCATAATTTACATCGTAAACTAGTTCATCAGACGGAATTCTCTGCGTGCGGTGATCAAGCGAGCCATTTTGTTCTCTCGGATTCATATGATTCGGTGACTTTGTTGAGGGTTTTACTCTCGGAAATCACGTGAGAAAAAGGAAGCCGAATGCCAACAGAGATTTATCGCCTATGCTTCCCCCAAAACACACTTTTGAATTTCAAAAGGTCAAGCACCTGGGACAAGTGACGAATCAGGTTTCTTATCCTCAGAACGATTTCGTCTTTTTCTTCCTTATTGGATCGAATCGGCTTCGGAAGCAAAACAACTCTTTTCCAAAGTCGCAGAATTTGGTGATATTTCCGTAACCTTTTTCACCGATGAGTTCTTCTGCGTCCAAGAATCCCAGCACTTCTGTAGTTTATAGCTTCGAACGGTCGAAAACCCTGAGTCATGTCTGAGAACAACCACGTAATGATTCCATGTTTGACTTTATTGGTTCAGCGCCGAGAATATGTCCAAAGAACTAGATCAGTTATATTTCTCAACGAATCACGCCCCGAGAGCTGAACATTTCCAAGGAACTTGAGGTCAAACGAGCATGGTGTTGCTCAACAATACAGTTTTCAGATGGCTTATAGTACTTTATTTGCTAAATTAAAAGGAGAAACATCTTCTTGAGGGAGCAGAGACAACGTGCCCCGCAAGGCGTGTGGAAAACTCGTGTAAGAATCGGCTTTGGAAACACAGCAGCGCAGACCCCACGTCGTGAATGCTGCAGGCCGCTTTTCGTCCCAAGTTCGGGATAATACAGAAGTATCAAATTTCAATCGTCGTGGCGAGAGTTGTTCCTTGATCATGCGTTTTGAGGTGGATCCCTCGAAAGCTCGAAAGTCCGGCGGCACCAAGTGGTAGTGGTCGTGTCAGTGCGCTACCAGGGTATCAGAACATGACGGAACATATATGTATAATTTAGAAGGAAGGAAACAGCGCAGTTATTTCTAGAGTTTCCTCAAGAAATTGTATCGCGTCATCGCAAAAATAATATCGCAGGTTTTTCCAGCTCTCATAGCTCGGTGACCGCGTGTCATGGTATCCAGTCTCCACGCACGGAATATGTATTAAGAATTTGGGCGCGGAAACCTGTTCACCGACATGCGTCGCCAACACGCAACCCATCTCGACAGTTCAGTGGGACAGGTTCTCTTTGCAGAGTCTTCACATCTCATCGAAAATCGACTCCAACGGAATTCGTCGACCTGGAAGACTATTATAGATCGCTTTCGACTTTTTCGGTGGAATTGTCGAGACATATTGGCAACTTCACACGGTCTGCTCACTGAAAGTTCCAGAGTTTACCTGGAGAACATGGAAGTGAGGGCAACGCTAAACTCATCAGATTCGTCAAGGTCATATTGATTCATGGTCGACACCGCGCTGTTTAATCAATGGACTCTAATGCAGTCGTATTTTAGGTTCTAGATGAACTTCATCCGAAATTTGAATGTACGGGTTTCCACAACAATTTGCTGCAGAAGCAGACAAAGAAGAAGCTGAAAATTCAGAACTTTTTCGAGCGTTTCTTCCAGGCGTATCAAGATCAAGAGCTCTTGCTGAAACTGTATCGCTTGATCTCGCGTCAGAGACTCCTTGAGAAAGAGGTCAAATGAGCAGCATCAATATTATTGTTGAAATTACATTGTTGTACATTCGAATGTTTTTAAGCATTTTATTACCAGGTTTGCTTCCTACATCGTTAGATAATATTATGTCAGTCAATTTAATTTGAGTATTTACAGACATAAATATGACTTTGTGCGCTTAGTTCTCCGCAAAGTAGTAATCGGCATTCGTCGCAGGGTTTGTGTCTCATTTTTTCGCAGATGTCTACTGCTGATGGTTCCGGGTCGAGAGATGGAGGTAAAGGGCAACCTTAGGGAAACTCGCCTTCAGCTTGTCCAAGGCCTCCATGTGCGATTCGATTAGGTAATTCCATGTCAGATCGATCGTATAGAAGACTATCGGCGCGATTTTGAAGTCGAAAACGCAGATTACGGTGCTGAGGCTCAACTGTTGCGGCTTCGGTATCGCTAGATCGGCTGGACGGACTTCCTTGATTGTGGGTTTGACGTTTTTCGAGAGGTTGAGACCCTCCCTTAATATCTCAAGTCCGAGGTAGCAGAGGCAGACCTTTTCGATGACTGCTCCGGACAATACGAGAATGTCTGTGGCTGCCGAGGGGCCGCCTTTGCTTTCGACTCCGAATACACTCCGGGAGTTTCCGCTCGATCATAGTGATTAGTACTCCCTCCGTTCCGAAATAGTGGTCACATTTGACTTCCAGGGCCTGGATTAAGGAATATACGCGGAATCCCATCATGAACGATGCATATTCTTATGGGCCACTGTGCTGGGCGTCTAGGTTTCGAATTTGAAGTCGATCGGATCCCTGCATCATGTCAAAAGACTGCAAATATCATCGCCCGTTCGCGCGAGTCGAAAAATGTTCTCGAATCTTGTTCCGAATTAGTTGTCCCATTTGAAATCATGTGTCATTATCCACGGTTCTGTGATGCTGGGTGATAGTTTCAGCAATGTTCGAACCGTGCTCGTGTGAGTGACGCTCAGGGACACCCTTGATTCGATGTCGAAGATGATCGGACAGTTTGAAAGCATACGAATGTTGCAATGTGCATGTTGGACATTGCTTCTTCTTTCGCTGCGGATCATTATTGAGTGTGATCTCGACGAGAACAGAGACTCCCACAAATCGTGTGAAGATTACCGGCGTCACTCCTGTCCGCGTGCTTCGCAGTGTTCAAGTCGAAATGTCAGAAAGCGAAACCAGTGTCGGCACGCACAATTCGCGTAACAAGAAGGAACTCAGTGAAGAGGAACGTCAAAAGGTTGTACAGCTGCTTCTGAAAAACTTCGACAATGCGAAGAACAAACTCAAACACGGTGCTATAGGAGATGTTGCAATTCTTAATGGAATCCAGCTTCAGTACTGATCATAACGACGTTCTTCCATTCCATGCGGGAGCGTCTAGCGAGCCGCAATGGCGCCATTAGCAAATGTGACAACTAATTCGGAACACGATCACGCGGTCAAATGTGACCACCATTTCGGAACGGAGGGAGTATTAAAGAATTAATTTCTACCATTTCAACTGTACCCTGTGACGTCAACCGGATTAACTCCATCGTAAGCCAGGATTCAAGCTCTTGCCATTTGAAGGATTATATTGACGAAACGGTGAGTCTGAGCCCAGCAATCATTCCCCCAGTAAAGTGAAAGTTAGAAACGATGTATATTAAGAACGATTCTGGTGAACTCGTGAAGCTTTTGTTTGACGGTCGTTACTACTTGGGATTCGAAATCAGTGAGCCCTCCGCTGTGAACGCCATTCTCTCGTGGATTGACCGAATCGAAAAAGGCGTCGAGCTCATCAACGAACAATACTCGGACGAGTCCCCTGCGGAAATCGACGACAGGAGATGGAGAAACCCGCACATGAATCTGCTGTTTATGAGAATGCGCGATACCCGTGCCTATGAATTGTGCAACACGTTCGAAAGTTTTATCAATAGGCCCTTAGAAAACTTGTGCTCATTGACGGTGGAGTTTTCGCGCTTGGAGTGGAAGTGTTCCGAAACGGAGAAAGGGGAAAGGAGGCAGGAGTTGACTATCAGAGTGTCGTTGGGACTGGGGAAGGAAAGAATACTTCGCCGGCTGCGGAAGAGGTTGAAGGAGCACTTCTCAAGCTTCGGGTGATATGTTGAGCCATTCGATCTTCACTGCACTCTCATGGTACTTCGAACCGAGAGACCTTTGGAACCGATCCTAAAACTCCTTGCGAAGCTCAGGAACGAGTTCGAAAGTATCGAGGTGAAGCTCGGAGATTTCATCCTCACCCACAACTGGCAGTTCCTTCGCCGCTACCCACGACCGGCTTTAAATTAAAAATCTCTCTCAAAACAAGAGCAGAAAAATTAGACTGGTTGTTGGATTTTCCGGCGACTTCTCGGCTCTCGGCAGACGTCTGACGAGTAAACATGAATTTTGTGATCAAAAACGAATCTTCTTTGACGTTTGTGATGAATGAACTACGAGACAACAATAAAGCTCCTTACAACCAATTTTTGACAGAACGAACTGAAAATGAATTTTCTATTGGACGTCACTGTAAAAATTCTAGTAAGCTTCTCCTCCGTTGCAACCGTCCCTCATTTTCATATCAATATTTTCCAAAGAATAATAATTTGTACTCCTCCTTTTTGGAGAACGACTCCATATTTTAAAACTGATCAGTCATGATGGAAACCTATATAGGGGTTGAATCCATGGCGAGCGGCAGGTCATCTCACGGCGCAACAGGTTTTCTTTGTTTGATGTTTCCTTTCAGAATCTTCTCAGTATTCCATCTATCTGAAATGAATGGTTCCCTGAGCGTCGAAATTTGCCACAATTTACGCAGATACCCATATGCGGGATGGGACTCTCGCTTTTTCACGAGATGAACTACTTCAAAAAAAGCAGACGACTTCTCTCTTTGTCGTTGTTTTTGACATTTTTGAGAGTCAATCACAACAAACGTCTTTCCAGATTCGATTGTTTCATAAATTGGGAATTTCGACCGTGTAAACTGAATTTGACAGTAGAATCTGAAAGCTAATAGGATTCTGCATCGATAGTGTGCTCCGAAGTTTTGTGTCACGCGTGGTCATTGAGTTATGGGAGCTTGAAGAACCTGCGACACTACTTTCCCGGCGCCCAGTAGCTGTTCATTCCTCCAAGAGATGTCGGGGTTCTGCAGAGCTCGAGTTGAAAAGGGCAAGAGGCTGCCATCCCGAGGTTGACGCATTGTTTGCTCGACGCACTTTTGAGAGGCATGACGTTAGATCGGAGAGTTGCGCGTAGCGATTGGACCATTAGCTCCGGAGGCAATAATCTCCAAGGCACTGCACCTGAATACAATCAGAGAACGTCGAATACTCAAATTGTTCCGGAAATGCGGATCAATGATCGTGCTTCAAGTGCCTAAAACCTAGCTTCGTTTCGGTGGCGTCGATTGAAACGAAAGTGGACTCCTGTGACGGAGCTGGACAACTCAGACTACAATCCATCTATCCCGTCAAGAAAGAACTCTTCAAGGG
This sequence comes from Neoseiulus cucumeris, assembly GCA_021527715.1. Classification (NCBI taxonomy): domain Eukaryota; kingdom Metazoa; phylum Arthropoda; class Arachnida; order Mesostigmata; family Phytoseiidae; genus Neoseiulus; species Neoseiulus cucumeris. Next base: position 610,008 of record JAJSRV010000018.1, on the reverse strand, counting down.
TCGAGTGGAGACGTCGACATGCGAAGCAGTCTGCATACAAAACTCTGACCTCGAGCAGCGGGCACAGATAAGTCCGAGCTCGCTCGGTTCATTTTGGATGTTCGAAACGAATTAGTAAGCGATCGATGAACAGGTCCTCGTCGAGGACCAACGACTCGCTTTGTTGATCACTCGTCCGTTAAAGTTTCGACAGAGGACATTCGGGCTGAGATGTCGGGCCTGAAAGTAGCTCTGATTCTTGGGAGTGTTCGCGAAGGCCGAATGGCGGAGCGAGTTTCGAAATTCGTTCAGGAAAGTCTCGAGAAACGAGAAATTCAAGTGACTGTTTTCGGTAAGCGACTCTATTCGAGAAAGAGAGAAATAGACTTGGGAGAAATATCCTCGATTCAAAAAGTTCAACGCAGTTGTGCGTCGTGCATGCGGAAATCTACAGTTGGGTGAAACCATTTCCTTCCGAATCGTCGAACCACACCTTTCGAAAAGAGAGGCATAATTTTCCTCTTTCCTTCTTCGATATTTGATAATGCTTTTATGTTTCAGATCCTTTGGAGCGGGAGGAATATCAAATTCTTCGGAAACCGATTCATTTCTATTCTTTGGAAGAGGAGGTGCCCGCGTACCTGGTGGATGACAATCAAACTCTCGTGGATTGCGACGCCTACGTCGTGGTCACGCCGGAGTACAACAGGTTAGAGTCGATATTGTAGAAGATCGATAGTTCGACAGTCGATTCAGAATGTATCAACTTTCTGAAACGGGCCGGGAATAAGAATTGAAAATCTTGGAATTCGGTTCGGTCCTCTCTTTGTCGCAGCATTCTCACAGAATTTCTTCTCTCTCACTCCATCAGATGTATTCCGGGCGCATTGAGCAATCTGATGAACCATTTCCCGCCAGCGACATTCGCCGCGAAACCCGTGGGAGTCGTGAGCTATTCGCTGGGCAGATTGGGTGGCTCGAGCGTATCGGTCCAGCTGAGGGAATATCTCAGTGAACTTGCCATGATCAACCTTCCTATAATGGTGAGTCGACAGCGAACATCCCACGCCGGACGGCAGAGGGGTCCTCTGACCGTATCGTCAAACGTGCGGAGCACAGCCAATCCGAGATGACGAACTCATAGCTGAGGAATATTTCCAGGTGAACATCCCGTTTGTTTCGGATGCCATATCGGAAGAAAATGATGTTTCGGACCCGCGTATCGAGCCACTTCTGAACGGTATGCTGGATCAACTCGTGTGGTATGGCTACGCGATGAAAAAAATCAAGGACGAACACGGCCAAATGCCTCTGTGAAAATCTGAATCGAATACAGACGTCAGCTATCGGCTTTCGACAAAATAAGAAGATGTCGTCGGATCTACGACCTTCCGTTGTATGGGAGAGGCGAATACGAACCCGAGTTCCCTTGAACCGATGAGGCAAACTGAAGAAAAGTCGGATCGAAACCCTATGAGCTATGATTGTGATTTTCGCGTTCTTTTGTTATGAGTCATATGACTAAACGGCGCGAAAGTTTGCACTACATAGAAATGCGTCAAGTGTGTGAGAAGATCCAAGGAATCGAGAATTCCTCAGAAAGCATGCACGATAAATAATGAGGCTGATGAACAGATTGTCGCGGAGCTTTTCGTGCAAACTACTCATGCACAACCCCTGATGCATAAACTTTCGCGCCGGCCTGATAAAGTTCGAGTTACTTCATCCACGTTGAGTGTTTCTTTCGATCTTCGGAACGATTTGCAACTTTAGGACGTCGAGCAGCATCCTCTGTGTAGGACGTTGGAAGGTTTGAATCTCGCGCCAAAAACGGAAACGCAAGAAAGACTTCTACTGAAGGCCCACGTCCATCGCGCAATCACGGATTCGTTGCGGCAGAAGTTCGTACAGCAGGAAAGTGAGATCCTAGACCCCAATCTGGCGTCCTCCTGTCCTCGTGCCCTCTTCTGCTGGTGAAGATCTCGCAGATCCGGACGCAATTATCAAACGATGTCTCAAACCTCAACGATTTTCATCAAAGGATTCAACATTTCAAGCAGAATGCTATGATGCTATGGCGCCCTGGTGCCCTGATGAACATTTTCGAGACAGTTTGTTTGTATGAAATCCGTCAGGAATCCGACTTTCTCGCTGGTTCCTCTAGTGTTTCTAGATTTTGCAGACGTCAATGCGGCACGAAAAGGGTTTTGGAATGCCAATCCAGATTCCGAATCTCCGAGCTCCAAAAGTTCACGAATCCCCGAGACCATTTGTTTATCCGGAACTTCCAAATATTCCACAAAGGTATTCTAGACACAACATGGAGAGTGGGACAGATATCTCGCCGAGGAAGACAGTTAGAGGGAAGCAGCAAAGGTAAGGGTAAATTATCCGCCATCATCGATTTCGCGTTCACTCGTGACGGGAATAGGAGCGCCATTCGATAGGTGCTGCTCAGAGAAGTCACGATAATCATGGGAACGTGACGAGCTATAGGTTGTCGCGACCCATGGCTAGCTCCGATCTCAGTTAGGCACGTTGACAAGCTCGTTAGCGATTGAAAACAGTAAAACAATTGCGATGCACTACAGGAGATCAACTATGAGTTACGTGAAGAGGGTAAGTCTGATTTCGATCATCTGAAGTTTCGACAAGAGACGACGCAAAGGATTTTGGTGGAAGGATGTGACCTCGTCCATTGTTTCCAATTCTGAGTTGGACCCTTTCAGATGATGTTGCCGATCGTCACCGTCTTAGTCATCCTCTCAATTTCGAACCGAATCTTCCACAAATCTCCTCTTCATGCTACAGTAGCTGACTATTCGAGTCGATAGGGTAAACTGTATGGAGAGAAGTTGAAGACACATTTAGAGCTATAGAAAATAAACAGATGATTCATGATTCTGTTTATTCGCTTGCCTTCATCCGTTGTGTGGTGCTTATTTTTGGGTACGATCCGAATCGATCCAACGAGTCCAAGTTTCCAGCGTGACACTTGTGTTCCCCGGCTCGATTGAGGATTAATCCTTTCCAACAACACGAGAACGACATTTTACGCAATCTCAACGGCGTCGGATAGTGATTGGAATGAGTCAAAGAATGAAGGAGCCGTGGAGCCACTGGGTTGGACCACCTTCCTTAGCATCTACCTATTTCGCGAATTATTCTTGGTGTGTTCACCTTTTCATCACGGCAAGAAAACGATCTCTATAGAAAGCCACCCAAATCGCGTGTGATCGTTTATTTCGCATTGGTCTGAGGTTCGGCGAGAAGTTTTTCCGACCGGCAAGGTCTGCTTTTCCGCGTGAAGGCCAACGCTGCGCGGGCGTCGTTCACGAATCTCGAACTTACCCGAACGAAGTCACCAGGTGGGACGCAACCCCGATTTCAGGTCAAAGAAAAGTGTCCGCTTCAGACGGCTACTGAGGAAGTTGGAGATTGCACCACGGATCCGCGTCACTGGATTCTCCATCCCGCTGGCGGAACGAGTCCGGCGGAATTTTCCCACGAACAGAGCCCGCGGCCCACGTGACTGGTATCAGGAGAGCCGGATTTGATGCTACGATACATGAATGAAGATTCGCCGAGACCGATTTTCTTCTTCAAATGAGTGCTTATGGACGCTCCTCGCAACAGACAGACCAACCAGGGCGAGTGAAGATGAACGAACTCGACGCGTTGCAGGATTCGCACGATGAACTCGAAATTGGCGGGGCTCAGTTGTTCATGAAAATATTCTTGGAAAGCTGTCCTGATGCAGAGCTGCAGCAGATTCTCTTTTTCAGCAAGTGCTCCCCAAAGGTTGGTCCAACCCGGCCGCAGATCGAGACCTTCAAGCTTGAAGTACTTGAGGTTCCGGCAGCCCCGAAGGAATCCGTGCAAACCCGTGTAGTCATTGTTGTAATTGAGGCACAACCTCACGATGCGAACGCTCGAGTTCGTCATGGCCCTGTATGCGTTCAATGTGAGACGAACGCCGGCGAGAGTCAGCTCATCGAGGTACTTGAGCTTGCTCATGTTTACCAGGTTCGTTGACGTCAGCGGGCAATCCGGGAAACATCTATTGCAAGTCGAACGGTACGAACACATGCACGACCTCGGGCAGATTTCCGTGTGGAGAACCCCCGTCACGCATAGTTGCCGCAATCTCAACTTCTGCAGAGCTCGCTCGAAGTCTTCTTTTCGGGCTGATGCAGCGGAATCCTCGCTCGCGGGAATGACGAAGAAGCACAACGAGCACGACAAGACCTGTAGGGCGGGCGACGAATCGATCAAGGCGAGCTTCACTTCGTGAGCGAAATCGCCGTGACATCCCCTCAGATCCAACTCCGTCAGGGCTCTCGAGACGAGCTCTCCTGTTCCATTGAGCGAAACGTTGTAGCCGGAGACGCGAACCGATCTCGGGAAACCCCACGGCGACTTGAGGATCCTGGAGCTGTCTCCATCGACGGACAGGTCCACAAGATGAAACCTGTTCAGGAAGTTGAGGTTGTTGTTGTGGATCTCGCTCACACGCGGAGTGCTTCCGTTGAACTGACCGCGTTCGTAAATGTAGCATTCCTTGTCTTCCTGAATCCACTCGTCGATCCCTGGTAGTTTGTTGTGAGCGAAAATACTTTGCAGCAAAGTGATCGCCGAACGCGTCACTGACATGTGGCGAGTGCAGAGCACGGTGTGGAGTGTCTCCCATCTCTCGGCGTCCAGTGGCTGCACGGGCGGAGAGACGAGCGTGTACGCAGCATTCCCGTAGAGGTTTATGTGTAGCACTTCTACAGAATGACACGCATTCAGAAAAGTTATCACGGACTTCTGCCAGTAGTAGTGGGGTGTGATCTCGATGTAGATTGTTTTCGCGGAAGTGGACGCTTTGAACGAACAATCCCTGTTGGACATCACGTGCACCTCGCTGAGGCGCAGTGTTTCCAGTCGGTTTAGGACTGAGAGTGAATCCGAGAGGCGGAATTCGGAATTGACAACATTCAGTTCTGTGATTTGGGGACATTTCCTGATGACAGACTCTATGTCCTTAGCGATTGACCAACAGTTGGAGAAATCTAGAGTTCGCACCTCGGACCCGTGCTCGCCGAGAAACTCCAAGAGAGACCGGGTGATTTTCTTCGCTCTCACGCACTTCACCGACTGTCGCACAATCCTTTGTAAGCAGGGATGCGTCTGACTGCAGGCGATCAAAGAGTCTATGTCCAGATAGGCGGCGATTGTTCGAAGGATCTCCTCCGGGAGTTTGAGAAGGGACATCCTGCTGAAGAAAGTTCACGGATTTGGCGGTGCAGGATGCAGACAAGGATCTGGACTGTTGGACGCTGATGCAAGAACGAGAAGTCGAGCGTCTCTCTGTGTTGTTTTGTAAACAGAATTCACTGAGGGTTAGTTGAAGTACAGCTCACCGAGATATGGTCCAGCCCTTCACTTGCGCTCTCCGTTTCAGCTTCGTAAAGTATTCTGTGGGAGAGTTGGGACCTATGAGATCTCGGGTCGCCTCGTTGAGGGGTTCATTAGCATGTTTGAGTTCGGTTTGCTCACCCAATAAATAATCTACTGCTGCGCTCATGCGCGGAATTTTTCTTTTGTTCTTCAGGTTCTTTCTCGTCTGCGTGAGCGATCTGGTTTGAGATCGAGAATCGTTTGTGTGAAGAGGGAACAGCAAAGATAATCATCATCATCGCATTCATGATTTCGTTGACGAAACTCAATTTCGTTATTCCTCTCCTTCTGTTGCCCATGTTGAATCTCTCTACCTCCACTCGAAACAAAGTTATTGAAAAGGATGAAGGCGCTCATCTCAATCTTCCGTTTCTTCAACAAGTTACAACTCACAAGTACAGAATACTGCCGTTTCTTGTCAACATTCGCAATTTACAACCAACGGGGGGATCTGAACCTCTCAACCCAGGAATTCCATTTGGACGTAAGCTCAGTAAACCTCCGCCTCATATCTCCCTTCTTTGTTATTTCTAACCTCATCACATGGTCGACGACACGGAAGTAATAGTTACTCAATCAGGTTGGGAGACGAGGAAAGAGCTCGTGAACTACTCTCTGTGCAGGGAGTTTCCATAAAGTACACCAAACACCCTTTGTCCCCAGACGAAGTTTTCATGGCCTGATCACCTTGCAACTCAGCTAGGTCCTCCTGGATTCGCGAAATGATTGCTGAAAATGGAATTTACGATATGCCACCGTCACCTGTCAAAGGTTCTGTTGGCAACAACTTCCTAAATTTCGAGCAGTTTCAGATATGGTTTGGACTGAATCTTTCACAACAAAACAATCGTTTCGAAGAGAGTTCGGAAAATATTTCGATCGGAAAAGCTCGTAAAGTTATCTCGATTGCTCGAGGAATGAGATTCGGAACAGTGTCGCTAAGGTTTTTGTCGGGGATTGTCAGTAACGAACGAGATTCTCTGAGGGTGATTTCATGCAAAATCTTCTCCAATGGAAACACTGAATGAACTCTCATTTTCGAGAACCTGCGGAAGAGGCGGATGAGAGCAGGGAAGTTCATCGGAGAAGGGTTTTATTTGAGAAGAATCATGATGGAGAAATCGGCATCTGGATCTGTACCCAATAAGATGTTAATTTCACCCCGATTTCCGGATTTTTTTGGAACGACATTTTTTCGGACAGGAAGCAGGGAACTGCTTCAGCGATTTTTTCGAACTTTCTGCAAGAGAAGACGGAGAAACACCGAAGGAACTTTCCAAACGATTCGATATACAAATGAATCTTCCTCGTTTACTCGGCAAGATTAAGATGAAGATTAGGAAGAACAGCTGAAGGTACTCTGACTAGAAACTTTTATTCGATTTTATCGTTTGATATGGGGGACAGTCGATCCATCATTCCACATCCCATCCTCGCGGAGGCAGGAGTCCGGCAGCATACTCCGAGAGGCACAACGCCCGTCCACCGAAGCTTAAATCTATGGTACTGTATCTAACGTCTCGACTAGAAAACAGATGATAACCGTAATAGTTGGTAATCTCCAGTTGTCTGAAAGCTTCTTCTCGACCATTTTCGAGAGCCTCTCTGAATTCCCGATCCGAGGAGTGAAGATGCACAACATCGACTCGCTGAAGGATTCGTTCGAAGCAATCCAGAAGCTCCTTGCCGAGCTCCGGAATCTCCAGTCCATAGGTACCGGACCTAAGACACAGCTGAGTCAGGTTCTTCCCTTCGTCCAAAGCTTTCCAGAGATCGAGCGATCTCACTGGCAGATCAAAGGCTTCAAGTTTCAAAAACTCGAGATTCCTGGAGCGCTGAATGAAGCCCTGGAGACCCCAGAACTCGTTGTGAGCGTTCAGACGAATCTTCACGCAGCGTAATTTGGAGCCCGCCATTTTTCCGTAAGCAGAGTCTCGAACTGTGACGCCGCTCAGCATGAGATTCTTGAGGTGAACAAAACCCTTGATGTCCACCATGTTCTCGGAGGTCAACGGCTCTCCCGAGTTACATCTGCTACACCTCGGCCAGCCCTCATGGCCGCAGACACAGGAGCTCGCACAGTTCCCGATGTGGGATACTCCTTTCACTGAGAATGTCTTCAGCTTCAGTTTCCGGAGAGCTTCTCCGAAGATTCTCTGTTTCGAACAATCGTCTCCTCCCTCTGCGGGAAGAAAGAAACACAGAGAGCAAGCCATGAACTCCATCGAAGGCGTCGCCGCAATCAAACTCAGCCGGAATTTCTGCGAGAACTGGCTGTGACACCTGGTGAGATCCATTTCTGTCAAGGTGGTCGACGGACAACAAGCCACTTCTGTGATCAAAACATCGTGACACCTGAAGCGGATCGATCGAGTAACGCCCCAGGGTGATTGGAAAATGTTGGTCGTGTTCCGGTCTGTCAATTCGGTGTCATGATATTCGCTCAGAAGTCTCAAGTTTTCGTTGACAATTATTTCGTCGGAGAAGTCTCCGTTGAATTTACCGTGCTCGTAGATGTAACAGTCCCTGCACTGCGAGATCCATTCAGCGATGCGAGGCGACCAATTGAAGGCGAAAACACACCGCAAGAAACTTTCGAAGTAGCGGCCGTCGGACAGATGTTGAGTGCAGACGAACGTGTGCAGCGTTTTCCATCGCGAAGCCGTCAGCACGGGGAACGAATTCCTTTCGGGCAAGCCCTGGGAGCCGTAGACGTTCACGTAGACGGCCTCGATGATTTCGCACAAGTTCATGAGCGCCACGGCGAACCTGAACGCTTCTATCCGAGGTCCGATGTCGAGATGAAGTTTCTTGATGCTTTTGAATGGTTCGCGGTTTTTGGGCAGTGGATGTTTTGTCAAGAGTAAGGCGCTCATGCCGAGCGCCTCTATTTCTCTCAGAGCATCGAGAGCCTCGAGAGAGCGGAAATCTGAATTGATCACATTCAGTTCCGTGATGTGTTGGCAGTGTCTGATGGCCGCTTGGATATTGTCCCAGCTTGCCCTGCAGCCGGAGAGATCCAAGCGTTTGATGGACGCCCCCTCGACTCTCAAATAGGCCAGGGCGTACTCTGGGATTCTCCTCAGCCTCACGAATTCGAGCCAATTCCGCAAGATCCAATGGAAGTGGTGATTTGTTGAAATGAGCGCAATTGAGGACTCCGAATTCAGATGAGAAGCGATTGCTTCGATGATCTCTCCGGGGAGATCTACCAGACTCCTTTTGCTAGAAAGTTCATGCCTTTTAGGATGCATTTGATCGAGAACGGGATTAAGAAGTGGGGAACCGATGTCATGATTTCAAGTGGAGTTCGGTCAACATCGGAGGACTAACCTGTCTGTGTGAAGTCGTGCAAGTTTATCACTTGGAGTGGAGTTTCTCGCTGTGCTCGGATCCATGGATGCGTAAATTGAAGGGTGAAGCTCTTTCACAACTGTTTCAAGGTCTGTAGAGCTGAGTCTTTCGTTGGCGTCAGCGTCCAAACTGATTCTGATGCTTTCGCTGTTAGCTTCATATTTTGATGCGACGTACCGAGAAGGGGTGGATGGCGCGGATTCTTCCTGAACCCTCACCTCGAGTAGACGAATGAGCAAAACAGCGGCCAGTGGGCTCGTTCAACTCGGCGGCTGGACTGCACCCAATGCCGGGCACAACAACGACGTTCTCGTTTGCTTGTTCAACGCAATCGGTATCTCGGTTGAGCTTCACTTCACACAAACATTCAAGCGGCCGAACTAATCAGCCCCCGCCAAGTGGGACGAGACCACCGTTCAGGGGATTGGGCGTTTGGTTCTGATCCAGGGTGGGCAAGATGTTTTCGACGTGAACACTCATGTCCTTTTTCCTCAGACCGCGGCAGCCCGTTTTTCCACCACCGCTAACGGGGAAAAATCTCTGGACTCCCACATGGATTCAAACCTGGGACCTCGCCGGTCGTCGAAGCAGCGCGCACTTGCACACAAGCGCGTCGACCACTGCGCTACGCCGCCGCGCCGGTTGTTCGAGCTCCCTCTGTCAGCTGATTACGTTGGCAAAGAAAAAGCTACTGGCACCACCTGTTCTTGATGAAGGAGCTGAATATTTCGTCGATTTCACTCCGAGCCGCCGATTCCCGAGTATTCTCCTTTCCGAATTGACATCTTCTCTGATGAAATTTCCCAATCCGTTGAGAACACCGGGATTTCTCGCACGTTTTTCAAGTTTCCGCGGACGGAAATGATACGAGCGAAATCACCACACGAGTCATTATAAGGAGAGCACTCAGCGAGGATCAATGTGACTTCTATTGGGAGACTCGCCTTTCGGGGTTCGTTGTAACGAGCGTTCACTGTAGTTCAACTGAAACGATAGAGGAATCTGGAGCGTCCCATCCCGGCGACATGTGACACTCAGGTTCCAAAGCGACAGTCAATATTGATGACTGTTGTCGGAGCCTTGTTTCAGATGAATTCCGAGATTCTGATTCGAATTTGCGCTGTAATCAGAGGCGAGCCAAAACTGGTCAAGCCGTACTGGGGAGCGTACTAGTTTTCACCCACCCAGTGAATTCCCTCTTTAATGCGTGCGTGTGGTCCGCGCTTGCGGAAATGGAGAGCCAGCTTCGACTGGATGATCTCAAACAAAAATTATCATCATACTCAAAATGGTTCAGCTACTGAGAGCTCGAAGAAGTTTGGAACAACTCTTGCAGTACTGTTAAGCTCCTTGCGGATTTCGCCCTCTTGAGTAGGGATCGCAAAAGAACCGCCAAGCGGAACCGCCGAACCGCGGGTATTCCCCTGGCGGCGGGTAATACCCGCGGGTCAAGCTCTCGCCTCGGAACCGCGGGTACCCGCCAGGATCTTCGGGTACCCGCCAGGATCTTCGGGTAGTCCGCGGGTAACCGCTAGAAGCCGCGGGTACCCGCGACTACAGACCGCGATTTTCAGGATCTCAGATCTCATTTTCAGGATTTCAGAAAAAAAAAATCCTAGGATTGCTTCAAAAATTACGGAATTAGGGCCGGATTCGCAGTCCATCTGACGGCAATACCCGCCGGGCAGGCGAGTACCCGCAGATTTCCGGCGGGTACCCGCGGTTCCTAGCGGTTACCCGCGGACTACCCGCATATTCTGGCGGGTACCCGCGGTTCCGAGCGCTTCCCAGCGGTTACCCGCGGACTACCCGCGGGTACTCGCAGCTCTTAGGATAATGCCCGCGGGTACCCGCGGCCTCCGAGGAGAACCGCGGTTCGGCGGTTCCGCTTGGCGGTTCTTTTGCGATCCCTACTCTTGAGCACTCAAGTCCTCCGATAACGGTAGGACGAACTTGCGATCGGAAGCAAATTGATTGTTGAGCTATATGGTCGCAATCAACTTCTCGTCTTTGAAGGAATCTTCCCAGGAAACTTCCCAACTGAAGTTTTGAATCGCAAGACTCAAGACCGAATTCCATTTCGGGCTGTCTCAGGCTGTAGACTAGGGCGGCAAATTCTTTCGGGGCGGCTTCGAAGAGAAAATGACGGACCAAGACTTAAAACGAGTCGACGCTTCTACCTTTCGAAACTGTTAGAGAAAATCTGCTTTATGGATAAATCTTTGAAAGTCGGCCCATAGTTTGAGTGTGTGAGCTCTGTGGAAATCTCTTATTTCCAGAAAAAACGTCTCGAAAATTCCACCGGCAACTATAATGGAGGTTCTGAGCTGTGGAGGTTCACACTCTCCGACGATTCTCTCGATTTTGGGAAAAATAGATTCGCGATGTTTGGATTTGGGCTTTTCGATCTCAGACATTAGAAAGACAAATTTCAAGGCATACAAGAGGGGCGGCAAATTTGTTCAGCCTACGGGCGGTATTTCTGTAGAACCGCGACTGGAAAGACTACTTCTGAATCGGCTGAAAAGTAAGTCTTGTCCCATTACGATAATCTCCGTTTCCCGATATATTGATTGGTTTTAGCCCCGATCGCAGCCCGGGTCAAAGTCCACGAAGCGTTGGCCCTGATACGCGCGGAGATTCTTCAGAGAATGAAGCTCTGATCATCTTGCCGATTCTTCAAAACGATCGCAGGAGATCGTTTTCCGTCGACATCAGGAATGAGGATTCTTTGATTCAGGCAGTGTGCTCGAAAGCGGTTCAGGCCGATCACGGAAACCTGAATCGAGGGCGCATGGCATCCGAAGAAGTGGCTAGAATGCGTCAAGGTTTCACATCGATTCTTCAAAGCAAGTGTGCAAGTACGAAACTTGCTTTGTTTGTAGACGGCGCTGCTGTCGGTGCCAATGAAGTCGTTTGGTCGTTAGGGACTCTGAAGACAGATCCCAATCGCGAAGCGTTCGAGATTCCCGGACAACATTTCCGGAATTCAGGTAGATAATGTCAATCTCCGTGCCGCTGGATAGTCAAAGAAATCAGCGCGCCACTCCGATCTTGTTTTGCCACTCAAGAGAACGGCTACAGAAGTGGATGAAACTCGAAGTAAAGTTGACCGTGATCAAGCTAGAGCAGCGGCCCTTGTTCCGTGAAAAGTTCTGTAATGGCCGAAAAGTTAAGAAATCTTCGAGAATCGTCCTCTTCCGATACAAGGTGCAAGGAACCGAGCTCTTGGACGCGACCCTGTATTCCACGGGGCAAGTTCCCCAAATCACGAGTGACGAGGTTCCCAGGATGATCCTGGAATTGTGCGCCCAGGATGATCCTTCAACTGGTTCAGCTTCTGTGTCAGTATAGTTCAGTTTCTGAGAGCAGAAGATGCCTGAAACCTACTTTGACGCCGGTAGGTTCCTTGATTGAGAAGTGATGAAGCGGATGTATCATCGACGAGATCCGAAAACCCAACCCCAATCTTTTGAGGCCGGGGTTTGGGTCTTGAGGGGCGCGGATTCTTTTGTCTAGTCAGTCGAAACCACCGATCGATGAGCATCTCACACTCAATCGCACCAATGATTAACTCAACATGATGCTCTCTGTGAGGATGACCGTTTATGATCTTAGTTCGAATCGATTCATTTCTTGATGAGTTCACGACGCGGAGCTCCTGCGAAATCGTTCGGATTAGATTCGATTCTTTGAAGAACGCGGCAGATCATCAACTTAAGCTAAAGTGATGAGCGTTCCTCGAAGAATGCATCTGAATTGATGCTCTCTCTCCCGTCTAATGAGCCAATCCGGAAAAACAACTTCGACCCCATCGATTTGCTGCATCGTTTCAAACGTATGCCGAGAGTAAGACTCAAGATGAAGCCGGCACCGAGAGAAAGAGGAGGAAAGGCTTTCTCAACATCACTATTAAAGCGTCTCTTGCCGACCTCAGAGAAGCGTTGTAACAAGTCTCAAATTGAAGACCTGGTCCTGCTTTCGCTGACCAGCGTGAGTTCGCAACTTCAAAGACCAACCTGAAACAACGCCAAAATGGATCTGCTCGACCTTCCCGAAGAGATGCTGGAAAGCATCATCCGTTTCCTGGATTTCAACTCTCTGAGCGCGCTGGGAGCCTCGCATCCGCGATTGCAGCGAGCGGCACGTAGACTGCTGCAGTCGCTAGAAGTGGACAAAGTGAGCGAATCCCTTGTGGCGTGCTTGGACCTGAGTGGATCTTCGGTGCGGCGGCTCGATCTATCGAATTGCAACTCGACTGCGAGACTCATAGAGTCCGTCATTGTGAAATGCCACCGAGTGAACGAGTTGGATCTTGTCAACTCGAATTTCCTCAGCATCGATGTTCTCGGCAGCCTCACCGAACTGCACACACTGCGCATGACCGCCCTGTCGACCAAACTCAGAAGTCCCGGCTCGCTGCGCTCTCTCAAGAAACTCTACGTCGAGAGCGAAGTTCAGTCCTCGACGCTCAAGTTCACAATGAGACTTCTGAACTCCTGCGAAGTCATCGAAGTCATCCATCTGGACATTCACGGCAGCTCACTGTGGAACCCCAACAGCGATCAAGTGCCGGCGTTGGCCGCTGACCGATGGAAAGCGCTGCACACAGTGGTTTGCTTCAGTCGACAGTCGGGTACCGTGCACTGGACCAAACACATGTTGTCGAGAATCTTCGTCCACAATCCCAGGCCCGGGGTCCGCGAGTGGATCGAACAAAACAAGGAGTGCTACATCTACGAGCGCGGCCACTTCAACCGAAGAGCTCCTGGAGATGTCGCCGTCGACAGCGGGCTGAAGCTCCTGAAAGACTTCCATTTCGTCGACAAATCGAATCACGACGCAAGCGGCACCAACGGTCTCAGATCGCCGTGGGGTTGGCCGCGGTCAGTCCGAGTCACCGGTTTCGATGCTCCGCTGAGAGAATTGAGCGAATGTCTATCGGCGAGACTGAGGGAACTGGATCTATCGAGCTGTCATGGAAAATTCACCGAAACGTTCCGTTCGACTCTGATAGCTTCATCTCCGTCTCTCGAGTACTTGGCCTGCACGCGCTGCTTCTTCGTGCCCGATGAGGCCGGCATCCACGGCGCAAGAACTCCGTCGACATCCGGAGTTCGAAACTTCACAAAAGCCTTGGGGACGCTTTTCCTGAAGAATCTTTTCGTCAAAGGAGTTTCCCATGCTGGCGACTGCTCGAGGACGTGCCGATGCGATGTCGACGTGAGCTGCCTGACGTGCCGCTGGAATGCACCGCTACAGTCTTCGAATCTGGTGGCCATGGATGGTTTGAATCATCTTGAAGAGCTGACTCTGACCGGTGTCACCATAGGAACCTCGGCATTCGTGAATCTGACGAACTCGAGTGTCAGCACGGTGAGATTGTGCTTGAACTCGAACAACAGCTACATAGGTTTGGGGGGGTTCGTCCAGCGCTGCAAAGGTCTCAAGTACTTCAAGTTGGAGGGTTTCGATCTGCCCTTGGAGTCGATCGCTCTCTGGGAGGCTCTCCTCGAAGGAAAGAACCTGCGGCAAGTATGTCTCAGGACGGGACTGGAGACGAACCGGGATCCCGGCTTGAATCACGATGTTCCTGAGGTTCCGAGGGCGTTGCTGCAAAGAATCAGTTTCTTGCATCTCCACAGGCCACCTCATAGACTCAGCATGAATAGGTTCTATGAGCGCTTCAGAGAGCCCCAGCGAGAGGATCTGATCGGGAAGGTGTTCTTCGATTATTCAAGCTACATTCATCGCGACATGAGATCCAGCTCTTTCGATGGATCCTACGTCGGACGAACATTGTGCTTCTCAGAGAGCTCAGCTGGCGTGATTCCGCCGCTTGGTGACCGAAGAGCTCTTCCCCTATCTGCACCCTAGTTTTTTTCAATTTGATATGTAACTTAGGTAACAACATGAAACCAATCGTCTGTGATAACCACTCTGAACTAGTCCCTGTTTATTTTCTCTGTTTAGATGCCTTGATCAACTCATAATGATGATTTTATAGTACAAAGATGTGATATTTTACGATGTGACGTTCAACAATCAAATTCTGTGTTATTTACAAAAAAATAAAGTTCCATCTATGTAAACATATTGCCTGACCGCTCATTCATAGGGGTTATGTCATGGTGATCTAGGATACATAGATAGATATATTACGACGGAGCTTCCCTCGAGAATTGGGAGGAATCATTTTAAGAAAATAAGCTTCGCACTTCCGCGAGGCTGCCTCCGTGGAGCATTCGCATCCTGGTGATGAACTTTCAACTTTGCCGGTGAATCGTACAAGTAAGTTTTTGTGAATCGATGGTCGCATCGCAAATAATGTGAATGACGAACGACCGGGATTATACTCCTGAAGGGAATCAAGGATCGCGGGACGAAGCTCCTCAATTTATTTTTCTCATAGTTTAGATTCGAAGCGAAAAAGGAGTCCCCATTTGAACGGACAATTTTGCTCTATGACACGGGTGCGTTTCCGAGGCAGAAGTTCACATGAGCGAGAACAGAGATTAAATGAATATTCGTTCAGTGATTCCAAGTTGTTAGTCTTGAAGTGGACTTCTCATTTAGTTCGAAAATGGAACAATGCCGAAAGTTCCATAACCCTTCTGGCCACAGGGGCCCATTTTTCGCCTTTTGGGAGAGAGAAAAAGCTTCTTCGGCGCGGAGTTGCCGTCTGTTTGTTATGAGCCTTACGAGAAGACCGGCAAACCGACCGTTCCGGAGTATCAGAACCCGTGTCACAACCTTTGACAACTTAGCGATTATGGCAGGAGAAGTGAAAGTGAATAATTGGTGAGTCTTGAGTTTTCTGGGTAGCTCTCGGAGATGGTTTCCTATATCGAATTGTGGAATGGTGAAAACTGTTTCACATCGCTGATCCGTCGAGAAGACCCAGTTTCGTAAACTTTGTGGTTTTTTTAGGGAATATCTATCGCTGTATCGTTGTTTTACGTTTCGCGCTCGCGAGGCTGTCGAGGTTTTGTTGACCAGAGTTTGATTTCCGATTTCCAGCGAAAGAAAATTCATCGAGCTCCCGGATGATGTTATCGAGAAGATTGCCGCCTACTTGGACCTCGATTCCGTAATCACTTTTGGTCGCACGAGCGAACGTTTACGGCAGCTGTCACAGAACTCAGTGAGGTCTCTGAAACTAAAGGAAATCACAAAACCCATTCCGGAATTCCTAAGTCTTTGCGGTTCTTGTGTGCGACACCTGAATCTTTCGAACTGCCGATCACGGCTGACTTACATCGAATCCACTTTCAAGCAGTGTCCAAATATCACGGAGCTGACCGTGGTCAACTCGAATTTCCGTGACATCCGTTCCCTGGAAGTTCTCAGCGCTCTGAAACATCTTGAAGTTCTTCGCATGATGCCTCTGCTGAGGTGCGATCTCAGTAAAGTGAACCCTGAGTCGCTCAGCCGGGTGAAAAAACTCTACATCGAGACCGAGGCACTGCATACCAAGCTCATTTTCGTCATGGATCTCATGAATCTCTGTCGGGCAATCGAATTCTTTCACATCAACATCTTCGGAGACGTCATGCAGGTGCACGAGGATCGTGTCCTGCCTTTGTTGGTCGCTGAACGATGGAGTACGCTGCGTACGGTTGTGTGCACCTGTCATCTAGAAGTCCCTAGAGCTGCGGACAAAATCCTTCTGAAGAGTATTTTCGCAAACAATTCCACTTCAGAGATAACAGAATGGATAGGAACGGACAAAAAGTGATACATCTATGAAAACGGTCACCTAAACGATGGCTTCAAGAGCTTCGACAACCTGAGCGATGAGAGAGTGAAGTTACTCAGGCAGTTCCATCACTTATCGACGGTTGCCGACGGAACTATCACCGAAATTCTGAAATCACCTTGCACCTTACCTCTATCGATTCGCGTCACCGGTCCCATTGATTTGCTCGCGGGTTTGGGAGGCTTTCAGTCGAAAATGCTGACGGATTTGGATATAACTGGATGCCACGGCGATTTCACGAGAGCATTCCGACTGAAAATGATCGCTTCGTTGCCTTGTCTTCAAGTTTTTGCTTACACGACTTGTTTCTTCTTGCCGGAGCCATCCGCTACCGACGATGGAGTTGCCGCACCAATGCAAAGAGAAGAACTACTCAAGTTCATGCTGAGCCCCGAATTTGAGAACATTCTAGCAAAAGCAGATTTGTTGGAATGTACAACTCTTTGCGAAGAGCGCTCAGAACTCGAAAAGGCTCTCCAAGAACTCAAACTGAAGAAGCTTTTTGTGGAGGGCAATCGAGACGAATTTCGATGCGGGTGCATCGGACTATGTCTTTGCTTTGACATTCCAGACTGTGACCGGTGTCGCGGTGAATCATATCCTGCGCTGCTCAGCTTGAATCATCTGGAAAGTCTCGAAGAGTTCACTTTCAGCGGTGTTTCCCTCGAGCCTCGCCACATTTAGCGATTGAGTAACTTGAACGTCCGAGCTGTGAGATTGTGTTTGAAGCGGCATCGAGATTGTTCGGAATTGCGGATCCTTATTAAAGGATGTCCGAAACTCGAATACTTCAAGCTCGAGAGCACAGATCTGCGACTGCAGACGGCGGAATTCTGGCGGGCTCTCAACGAAGGGGAGAACCTGAACCAGCTGTGTCTCAGATCCGGGATGACAGAATCTAACGTGAAGATCTCACTCGAGAAGTTTCGTGACAGTTTTCTTCGGATCCTTCGACGGCTTGACTTCGTGCATCTTCATTACGAAGATCGATCTGGTTTCGGGAATGCTCTGAACAAGTTCTGGCTGGCGAATCCCGAGGCGGAACAATTGAAGGCGAAAATCATTGAAGAAATCTCTCCCTTCACTCAACGAAGCATTCGACTCGGTTTCCGGAGGAAAAGTTTGATCGAACGCGGTTTATGTAACGCGGAAAGTTCCGTCGGATTCGTTCCCCCGGTTGGCTGGAGCATTGATTGACTTGATTCACTCAACTCTTCGGTTTTCTGTGCTCGTTCGACATGGATTCTTGTATCACGAGTTGGTGTCTGAGCTCCTCGTTTGATGTCAACGAGGCCCAACCTCACATCACATGTCGACCATCGTAGGTCCGCAATTCTTCTCCAAGGATCTGTCTGACATTCCCACGAACAATCGAACTCCAGTTCCAATCATCATGAGAGGACCTTGCGTTTGGGTGGAACACATTCATCTTATCGGAAGAGTTCTCCGAAGCGGGTTCTTCGGGCCAACCAATACTTATACAGAATAAAAGTCTTCCTTGAAATCTTGCTGTGCCGTTTATCTTCCCAGAATATATTTTCAGCATCAACTCGAACCGGTGTCAGAGAGAGAGATGTAGGGGAATGACGGAAATTTCGAAATACCGATAACACATACCGCAGACTCACAATGAGGGAAAAGTCCCAATGTGCATAGCGAGCGGTTTGCCTGCAGGCAGCTCTCTTCCGTAGAAACTCTCGGAAGCTCGAATTGAATCGAAAAGTTTCCTGGATGCACGAGGTTGACTACGAATCAATGTGGTAGACCACATGCCATAGCTCCTCCGGGGAATGAAACGTCGAAAACGAACAAAATCGAGAAATCTCGTTCAATGGAAACCTGGCAAGGAGATAGGTATTCTCATGAATCATATGAGAAGTCTATGGACGCACGTTGTGACCTGCGCACGTCGACGGTCCAACGGTCAAATGTGAGGAATCTCGACTTCTAACAGAACAAGCCTGACATGAAGTTCTTCTCGCTCGCGGTTGTTCGTTTTGTGAGAAGTCAACGAGACTCCATTGCTATAAACTCTTCCGAATTCCTTGGAATTCACCCTTTGCATTGAGTATGGTTTCAATGTTTGAATAGACGACCCGTATATTGGCTGTTCCAGGTAACGACCTCCCCGGAACTTGAAACTCGGACATTTTTCTGGAAAACGGTTAACTGGGATTCTGTGATATGGACCTGATTGTCGTATGGAATTTAGAGCTCGCTGCCCTCTCGCGATGCTTCAATGCTGTTTCCGTTGTTTTATGAAACTCACGAGCTTGACTTTACCGCCTCTGTTCAGCGCTTACGGGGGATTCGGAGTGGCAAGTCACGGTCAGGGCCGCCATTGCCAGAACTCTCGAGGAACACTGAAGCGAAATGACGAGATCGGTGCATAAGTGTGATATGTTTTCGAATTCGAAAACGGGTGTTCGCCTTTTCCGATTAGCTGGAGAGATCAACGCGAAACACCGAGGCAATAGAGTCAAAGAGATAACGATGCCGCCGCGGACCCGAGCTTCCCAAAATGAAGCATTCTTGCACTATATGCATCTCCTGAATAGGGAGATTCAAAGAAATATTGCTGAACGTCATATACTCGCCGACCCCAACCCACCACACGTCTTAAACGATTACCACTTCATAAGTAGGATCGATTCCGGCATCCTCGGAGAATACTACCTCGCAAAGTATGAGAAGTTCGGAAACGAAAAATTCGTTCAACGTGTGGTCAAGAGAACAGACAAGACTAGGATCGAGGAAACGCAAAGCGTAGGTTTGCCGCTGATGGAGAGGATCGTGCTCACCAACTTCAAGAACCCATTCATCGTCCATTACGTCGGTCGAGCGAAGGACGCACTGAATCTATACGTCATCACAGAATACGCTGCTCACGGGAATCTGACGCAACTCCTTTCGGTGAATCGCAACAATAGAAAACTCGAGGAAGATGAAGCGAAACCCTATTTCTTCCAAATCGCTCTAGCACTACAATACCTACACGGAGTTGAACTCATTCACCGCAATATACGCCCAAAGAACTGCTTGATTTTCGCTAAAGGTCGTGTGAAACTGTCTGATTTCACTCTCGCAGCTTTGTTCCCTCATGGAGTCGGGTTGGTCGGAGATCCAGATTACGCTTCACCAGAAATGCACAGCGGCGAGCCTCACGACAAGGCGACCGACTGGTGGTCCTTCGGCGTGATGATTTACAGGATGCTCCTCAATGAAAATCCGTTCGAGGGCACAGGGCCTCCAGAAGTGAGAGAAGCAATTATTTCGTTCGCTCCCGCCGGTCTCGGCTCAGTAGGCCTCACCACCTCCGCATCAGATCTGTTGGAGAAGCTGCTGAAAAAAACTGCAATCAACCGACTCGGTTCTAGATTCCCCGCAATAGAAGCCGCCAACGACGTCATCACGCACCCGTGGTTCTCGAGTTTATCCAAATGCGATATTGTCCTTGAAGATTACATAATGCCTGGTTTCTATCTGACTGAAGTTCGAGGGGACGAAGTGGACGAGGACTTGTTTCATTTTTTACCACAAGAAGACGAGCAAGAGAGAATGCTCTACCAGCTTTTCTGATCAGAAGCAGCGAGAATTCATCAAAATTCAAGACTCCGGAACTATATTTGTTTGCTTTTGATCGAGACTCAATATCAAGTCAGGGAACATAGTATAGTCAACCATTGGCGAATCCGGTTGACCCATTGGAGCAGAATCACCGTTTTTTTCACTCCGCATTCTACACATGAGACCAAGTTTGCGGAAAGAGGTCTCGATGGAATGCAAAAGAGCAGGGAAGGAGTTGGTAGATTCTATTCACGGGGTCGGATTCATGCTGGAAACGAGTAATATGAGTGCGGAATATGAGTAGCCTTGAACGACTCCACGGTTAGTCCAGAAACTTGACGATTTGTGAATCGTTTAGGTGACAGTGAGCGTTGAGTAATGATCTCCCAAGAGCGTCTTCGTTTGGAAGCCATTGAAACTCTTCAGCTGCATTGCACAAAAATGTAGCCTGTGCAGAATGTCAATCGTGTTCACTCAGGGCAGGATACCATCACAAACCACGATGTTCATGACTTCTGAGAATCACAAGTGGGGTGACAGATGGCTTTTCGACATCAATCCGGTCCCTCATTCAGCATAGCTCACAATGGCCAGTGTTCCCTTCCAATCTCTTCTGAGGTTCGAAGAAAATGGGTGGCAGGTCTGGCGAATCGAACCTCTTCTCAGAATTTTTCCGGCATGAATCCTCTTGAAATACTCCAATGATTCCACAAAACGTAAAAAAAAAACGATTTCCAAGCCATGTTGAGAATTTTAGGGCAGATGTCTCTTTCAAATCAATCCAAAGACACTCTTTCGCTGGCCTTGAGTAATTTTTCACTTCGTACCGTAGCAGTCATTAGTAAATGAGCTCATCGTAAATAATTTGGTGAGGCTTATGCATTTTTTTCCGGATAATGCCGCTCTTCCTGCTGACCATGCTCGTAGGGGATGGATACGAATGCAGTTTGCTGAAGTGGTTGCAGCCCCATGCCATGAGAGACTCTTACCAGCTATAGAAGCTGCCCTTATGTTTTCTTCAGC
The DNA here is from genome assembly GCA_021527715.1 of Neoseiulus cucumeris. Classification (NCBI taxonomy): domain Eukaryota; kingdom Metazoa; phylum Arthropoda; class Arachnida; order Mesostigmata; family Phytoseiidae; genus Neoseiulus; species Neoseiulus cucumeris. Next base: position 588,884 of record JAJSRV010000018.1, on the reverse strand, counting down.
ATTTCATCTGCGCTTGAGGATACTTGTTTGCAAAAGTTGTATGATGGTGGAAGAAACGGCTCGAGAGAAGACTTCTGAGCGATCCTTATAGAACAATATTTTTACGTCGCGGGCAAAAACCCTCTGCAGCTGAATATCTGCACGAGATCGGCGAGTCTGAAGCATCGTCTCTCTTTTATTGATAGTTCTTCGATCCATGTAATATGAACAGTGCTCCGACTCCCGTCAGTAGCGACCTCCTCGGCGCAGAAGTCAGCACTTCAATTATCTGCTTTCAGGGAAGCTCTTAGACACTCTTTGGCTCTGGCCATGATTCTCTCCGGCACGAATTCATCCGGCAGAGTGACTGTAAAACTTTATGGCGGGCTTTCGTTTGGGGAGAATTAAGGCCTCGAAAGGGTCTGAACCTCCCAATCCGCGATTTACCGCCAGATTTTCGGGGCTTTGATGTAAACTCCTCGTTTCTTAGCAAAGACATCGTTATTGGACATCAATCGAAAACTATATGAGTAGTGTGAGTGGTCTGTGCAGCTGTATTCGAGAATGAACCTACCGAACCATGATTCCAGCCTCTCGGCGAGCTTGAATTCCGAGAAATACTCATCTCGGAGGGACTATATCTCCCGACAGCGCGAACTGATACTCGACAACAAGAACACTCGCTATTCCCCGAAAAACTCCATGAAATCGAGGAACTAATCCCGGCATCATTCTTGAGGTGTGATTAGTGATTATTCATGAACCAAACGGAGATTGTATTTGCAATTCATGTGACACGGCGCGCAAAATATATCAATACACCGGTTTGATTCTCTTGGCAAATTCTTGTAGCTCAATGTTGTACGCCAAACAACACGTCCATCCATCGAACACTTGTCGAGCTGACTTTCATGACGCTTTCAATGTGCGTTCGAGACGAAGCAACACTTGTCTTCCCGCACCTCATGTCGTCAAACCGGAGCGGAAATTTATTCGATTTCCATCGGGCCGCCCTTTAGATTCTAGTGCATTCTAGCCATATCTGCTTTGTACTTCTTTCACATGCTCGACTTCGTCCGCAACTACATCAGTTTCGCTGTGAAATTGTTGAGATTCGTGGCTGTGCTGATCAGAGTTGGGCAGATTCGTATTCGTGAATACGGATACAAATCTGATTCATTTACATATCAAACTATGAATTCGAATACGAATCCGAATACGAATCAGAGCCAAATACGAATACGAATCCGAAAACGAATCCAGCTGGATTCGTATTCGGATTCGGATTTGTACTCGGATTCGTATTAGGATTCATATCTATGATCGAAAAAAATGTCGGTGTTTGAAGTGGTGTCGGGGGTTTTGGAGGCCGTTGATCACCATGCCGAGGTCTTTTTCCCCCTGCAGTCACTGTTCGATGCAAAACTGCCAGAAGCAAGTTAAGAAGACTGATCCATGCCGTAGAGTATAATTTACGGACTACCAATCTTGACATTGAAGCTTCCCTCTCATCTCCCGGCCTAGTGCCCTGATCATTTCGATTCACATCCGACCCGTCGTTCGACACCGTCTCCACAACGCAGTTGAATAACATCCACTGGGATGGTCTGGTCACTCCGTAGAAATTGTTCCCATCGATATCCTCCTCCTCCTGAACTCTCGGATTTTCGACGGCGTACACAAGTTTTATGGTATTTTGAATCAATTGACATCTTTTGAAGTCGCATGTGCCTCTGACCAGCTCCTCTTTGCTCTCATAGTCTTTGTCCCGCAGTATACACCCAGGAATACCCTGTCCGCCAATATCCTGTGAATCCGTTCACGAATCCAGTCGGATTTGAATTCGGATTCATGAATCTGACTGGATCCGAAAATTCGAATACGAATCCGAATACAAATCCGAATAGATTCGTATTCATATTCACGAATCCGCAGGATTCGTATTCGTATTTACGAATCGTAAGTTCTCTATGAATCAGATTTGTATCCGTATTCACGAATACGGAACCTCCCAACTCTGGTGCTGATGATGGAGTCTGTCACCGACCCACCATTCCCCCAACCGTCACCCCACCGACTTATGACGAGAAGTTCGTCTCGTAGAAGTGGAAGGGAGGAAAAAAGTCGTTGCAATCGAATATTGTTGTCTCGAGTCGAGTTTTGACGATTTTCCAGTGTACTCGTATCCTCCGTCGAGAGTGGCGTCACTACGTCCGCCACCCGCAACTTTTTTGGCTGCGATTTGTGCGAGAGAGATAGTGGTCCCCGGAGTGCCAAACTCACACAAATCGATAACCACGTCGAAGAACAATGCTTGACACCTCGCACTATCAATCCGATCCGCTTGAGATTTCTTAACTTTGGACATCCATGGCGCTGGAATTCTGTCTCCCCAGGTGAGTGTAGCAGAAAGTTCCGCGCACGCGTGGAGTCGTGCACAAGATCGAAATCGGCGAGCATCTTGAGCATGCATGGAATTTTGAAAAAGAGACGAAGTAAAATGGGATGCGGTAAGGAAAGTTGTTTTTTTCCGTTGTATGTATGTATACGTATATACATATGCAAGGAAGGAGAAGGGCGCTGACCAGGAACAGCATTCAAAAAGTCGAGCCGTAGGTCGAAGCTTCCCCGAGTCCCGCCAGACGGCAGCACGCGTTCCAGCTAGTCGTTGCACTGCAAGCTCACGGCGGCACCAAAGATGGCGTGCATTTTAATTTGTCACTTCTCTAGTCTGTTGGCGAGTTGCATGAGCACGACTATGAGAAGTTTAACTGCGCACGCTCTGTTGATCGCGCTTCTGATTCAAGTCATCAGATGCAATGTCCCTCCTCAGATAGTGCCTGTGAAACTCTCCGATGACTTGGAAATCGGTCAGAGGTTGGCCATAGTGTGTTCAGTTCGTAAAGGGACGCAACCCATAACTTTCCAATGGAGAAAAGACGGTGGCTTGGTGGAACAAAGCGAGTCCATACGGATTTCACACAACGACGATTACCAGGAGACTCTTCAAATCCTCAATCTCTCGTCGTCGCATGTTGGAAACTATTCTTGCTCGACAAAAAATCCGTATGGCTCGGATCAGATCGGTGTGCAAGTCGTTCTGAACTTTGCTCCAATTTGGATCTCAAATGATACGGCCTTCTCGGGAGTCGCAGGTGGCAATGTCTCTCTCAACTGTGCGGCTGCGGGACATCCTACTCCAATTATCACAGCACGAAGGGGTAAGCGGTTTGAACTTCCTTTGTGCTAAATCGAATTTGAGTTGAATCCCGCTATTCCAACTTTTAGAGATAAAAATCCGCAGAATTCTGCAAGAGCATCTCCGATTCTGACCTCCAGAATCCGATCGGACTGATTGTGAGAACTGTGCGACTCGGTACACTATGTAAAGACTCAAATTCTTCAGGGAGAATTCCAAAAATCTCCGTTGAGTCAGATGCTTTTACGGCGAGCGATGGGGTACTGACGATAGAGTTCTTTTTGGCGGATTCCGGAAGATACGATTGAGCTATTGCACCTCGGTAATCGAACTACCTCTCGGGATTTATGGGCAGCTAGAAGTATCTTGTTGCTTGATTTGGCTGCATTCTGGTTTTTCATTCTCTCGTATACAGAAATGGTTCAAGGGTGAGAGGCGAACTCCGCCTTCCTTGTCCGGCTTCCAAACACCGAAAGCGAGTGGAATCATTGGACGAAGGAATAGCGAGACGAGAATTAGAAGAAATTCCCAATCTCCTCCGCCGTGAAAACCTTTTGAGGTCTTGAATCACTGTTTTTAATTCGATGGTTTTTCATTTCCAGGTGAAAAAGAATTGCAGCCTAGATCAAGGGATCAGAATCCAGGAATGTTCATCATCGACCCTGTTAAATCCGACGATTCTGGAATGTACACGTGCAGTGCAAACAACGCCTTAGGATCCATATCGAAATCTATCTCCCTGCAGCTCTCTGGTAATGGTTTTAGGCATGAGCGTGCATGCATCCGGCACGCTAGAGAGGGCGTTATTTATTTTTAATGAAGTTAGGTTACGTTCGAGTATGTGTGCTCAACAGAAATCATGTTTTTTGTGTTTTCCAAGATGTGCTGTCTGTTTCTCCATCGAGAAAACTTCACTTGTGTTTCGATATCAGTCACTTCGATGAATCAAGTTTTAATCTTTTTCTGATCGATTGAACAATTCGACATCAACAAGGGCAGAAATGTTCCACATAACTTGAACTCCGCGAGCTGCGGACGTTGTCGTGAAAATAATACTTTCAATAAGCTGACTTATTCTGCCGAGACTTCGTTTGTGGATGGTCCCTCCAGGGGGAGCCACGAGGACTTCTCGACACGAACGCGAGATTGAGGGTGTGCGTCGTGATCAAGATGGNACCCTGTTAAATCCGACGATTCTGGAATGTACACGTGCAGTGCAAACAACGCCTTAGGATCCATATCGAAATCTATCTCCCTGCAGCTTTCTGGTAATGGTTTTAGGCATGAGCGTGCATGTATCCGGCACGCTAGAGAGGGCGTTATTTATTTTTAGTGAAGTTAGGTTCCGTTCGAGTATGTGTGCTCAACAGAAATCATGTTTTTTGTGTTTTCCGAGATGTGCTGCCTGTTTCTCCATCGAGAAAACTTCACTTGTGTTTCGATATCAGTCACTTCGATGAATCAAGTTATAATCTTTTTCTGATCGATTGAACAATTCGACATCAACAAGGGCAGAAATGTTCCTCATAACTTGAACTCCGCGAGCTGCGGACGTTGCCGTGAAAATAATACTTTCAATAAGCTGACTTATTCTTTCCGAGACTTCGTTTGTGGATGGTCCCTCCAGGGGGAGCCACGAGGACTTCTCGACACGAACGCGAGATTGAGGGTGTGCGTCGTGATCAAGATGGCCGCGCTGTTTGAATGGCCGGTAGTCAGCGTCTCTACGACAGACATGTTCTTTCGATCATGTGTTATGTTGACTCTATTGAGCCGAGTGTTTGCCGTCGCTCCCCCGCAAATCTCACCAATACGTCTCCCGGAAAATCTGGAAGAAGGACAACGGTTGAGCATCTTGTGCGCCGTGCAAAAAGGAACCCCGCCGATCGAGTTCCAATGGCGGAAAGACAACCAGCTTGTTCTGCCCGGAGATTTCGTGAAAATCAATCACCACGGAGACTACGAGGAAACTCTCCAGATCCTTGAACTGGGAGCGGCCTACGTCGGCAATTACACGTGCTCAGCGAAGAATCCTTTCGGCTCCGATCAGATGTCTGCTCGAGTTCTGCTCATATATAGGCCTAGATGGACTTCTACACAGAATATCACATCTATCGTCGCTGTGGCCAACTCGGATATCCAAATCGACTGCCGGGCCGAGGGACATCCAAAGCCCATGGTGAAATTCAGTCGACCAAAAGGTTAGGGTTGCTCGCCGATTAATGGAAACGTTCAGTAAACCCAACATAGAGATTTCCCAACTTGGCTAACACTTCGAAGGCGGCCTTGTGACCGAACGTTTGCTATGGCTCTCGATTCGCGGATGGACTTATGATTGAGAATGATTCTTGCAGTGAACAATCAGCATTCGGATCTCGCCAAAATTCTCGTGCATGATGGCATCCTCAAAATCAAGGCTGTCAGGGCCGAGCATGTGGGTTCCTACATCTGTGAAGCGAGCAACTCCGTCGGCTCCCTATCCAGAATCACTGAAGTTCTGCTGACTGGTAACTAGAATATTCTTGTTTCACGGAAACTTCATCCGACATTCGAATCTTCCAACCGTGAGCTGCTCCCACAGAATTTCAAAAGCTTCTCACGGTTGCTGCGCTCTCATTTCTCTTTGCCATGATCTCCTTGGAATGAAGACGAACGCAGTGAAACAAAGTCGAACCCTCTATCTTTGAGTCATATTTAGATCTCGGAATAGGTTTCGCGACAAAATGCGAACGAGTGCTTTTGAAGTTCGTGCTGAGCCGCCCTGGAATGACAAGTTTGCGAGTTGTACCACTCGAGGGCGCCACTTGTTCTGCCTTGCCGCGAGAGGACCGAAGGTCATTGCGGCTTCAAGATGTCTTTCCGCTGCCGGAAAGATGGGGTCAGCTGCACTGTATTGAATTACTGGGCTTGTCGGGCAGACTGAGGGTTCAGTTTGATTTTTACCTCGAATCACTGAGAGTGAGATGAAAGTCCTGAATTTTCGCAGAGAGAACAAGTCCCCGAACTCCTCGAGCCTCAAAATAGTCCAAATCAGACGAATACCTGGGTCTGCCGTGGAAGAGCAAACCCAGTGCTGTCAACGTTTGGAATTACCTATAATTGTTCTGCTCAAAACTGCTTGTTCTTCTTTCTCGGACCCAATACTTATGTCACTGAATTGGAGATCCTGTTCGAGACAAGCGTCAATGAACGGATGTCAGTAGTTGTATTCCGCCGGGTCCCGCTAGGGGGCGGCACCTGCACTGTCCATTGGTGAAGCCTACGACTGTGTCAAGATGGCTTCTTATTTCAAAATGACGCCGCCCAGGCTGTGGTTGTCTATTGTGGCTGCTGTATGGTTTCAAACAGTGATTGCGGGAGAAGCTCCTCGCGTAGGACCTATGAAGATTCCCGATGATTTGAAAGAGGGACAGCGTCTCGCGGTCATGTGCGCAGTGCTCGAAGGAACGCAGCCTTTGTCGTTTTCATGGAGGAAGGACACCGCGCCGCTGGCTCCCGGGGCTGACCTGAAAATCCTGCAAATGGATGAATATCAGGAGCAACTGCAGATCCAGAAGCTATCCACAAAACATATCGGGAACTACACTTGTGAAGTCAAGAACGCCTATGGATCCGATCACATTTCTGTTCAAATTCTTATGAAGTTCCGTCCTGAATGGCTCTCACCTGAGACTTCTATTGAGACCTCGGCAGGGAGTCGAGCTGTGTTAGATTGTCGATCGAAAGGCTACCCCAAGCCGGATGTCCGCATCAAAAAAGGCAAGTGAATGGGTTCTAGATTACTCACTGCGAGTGTCTAAGGCTTCCGCAGAATCGATTATGAAGGTTGGGTGTGACGATTTCGTTTCTGGGGTTTCCAAGATTCACCTGAGATGCGTCCAATGTCAAGATCAATGCATGATGATGCACATATTCATTCGAAACAGGAGATGCAGGGCTATTTGAGGGTTTCTCTTGCGTAATTTTCGATCGAGAACTCGAAAGACTCCAGTGATCTCGGAAATAAACCGCGAGTTCGTGCCGTTCGAATACAGAGGAGCTATAAATATGTGTCTGAGGCGTTTTTATTCCAATTTCAGGAAAATATCCGATTGAGCTGTCCAGTCGAATAAGTTTCATCGACGGTCTCTTGGAGATTGATAACGTGGGCAGCTCAGATAGAGCCGTCTATTCTTGCGAAGCGTCTAACTCCATCGGATCTATACAGAAATCACTCAAACTTGATTTAAAGGGTAATCCGTTTCTTGGTACACAGGAACCGTTTCGAGAACAACGTTTATCACTACTGAATGCAAAAACAGGTCGATTTAATCGATAGGGTCTGAAGGAGCTTTCTCGGCAGCTGTTTTTCGATAGAAAACCTTTAGTCAGACTTGTCTTCAGGAGAGGAGGGCTTTCACCGTGCGGTTTTCTCTCCGTCGGCGATCGGAGCTATGATGTACGTTTATTTTCGAGGAATAGTTCAATGAAATCCTTATCTGACTCGTCGGAAGAGCTATTTTTCATCGAGAAAGAGTTGGAAATTCCGTCATCTCCGATTGGCGACCACAGAAATCGTGAATGGTTTCGACAAAGTACCACCAGGCGGAGCCACGTGTACCTATCTGGAACAGAAAAGCCTAGAGGCTAGCGTCAAGATGGCAGCGACTTCAAAAACGACGCCGGTCAGTATGCTTCTGGTGTGTCTCGGATTTTGTACGTTGTTTGAGGGGATCCTCGCTGGAACAGCACCGCGGATCCACCCCGTGAAAAATCCCGATGATCTCAACGAAGGTCAACGGCTCGCCATAATGTGTGCAGTTCGCGAGGGGAGTCAACCGCTCTCGTTCGCCTGGAGGAAAGATGGCGTTCCCCTCCTTCCTTCCACGGACCTGAAAATTTCACAAACGGACGAGTACCAAGAGCAGTTGGTTTTCCTGAAACTTACCCCAAACCATGTTGGGAACTATACGTGTGCTGTGAAAAACGCCTATGGATCGGATCACATGACAGTTCAAGTTCTGATGGATTTTCAACCACAGTGGATTCAAGCGGATGAAACCAAAACTGTTCAAGGAACACCCGGAAGAACAGTGATCGTGGACTGTAGGGCCACTGGCCATCCGCCGCCGGAAGTATATATCAGAAAAGGTAATTTCTTTCATCTGTTTTAAGACAAATTACAGTGTGCTCAGTAGGTCGGAATCTGTTTTTCCAAGAGTACAAAGCTACAATAGATCTCACAAAATTGGAGTTCCGGGAGTAAAACCGAGAAGGCTTGCTTAGTTTCCCTATCGAATTGAGTAGCTCGCCTCCTCATTCCAATATCAGACTCTTGACTCAGATTCCGAAGGCCAAGGAAATCTTTGCGAATCGGGAACTACGGTGACTTTTCGACGATCATATAGAAAGCCGCTGCTTAACGTGTTTCATTAGATCTCGATCTTCCTTGTCCAAAAGAACACTACTTCGAGAAATCGGGTGACACGAATATCATTTTTCAGGCAATGAATTGCTCGTCTCAACGAAACGACTCCGCGTTCAAAATGGGATCGTCGAGATCGCTGACGTCGAACAATCTGATGCGGCTGAATATCATTGTCAAGCTTCGAATTCTCGCGGCGTCTTATCTAAGACTATACGCGTGTTGCTTACGGGTAAATTCCATTACGGAAACCGGCGTGAACTGAGCGTCTGACTAGTTTGGCCTAAACAGTGATGCTTATCTAGCTTTACTCTGACAACGGGATTCAACGGGGTCTAATTGTAAGATTCAGGAGCCGTGTGCGCCTTACGTCGGAAATCCGCTCCTGTTCCCGAGGAAAGGAAAACTTGCTCATCCATCAAAGACACAGTTCCTTGCCAAGATTCCCCCCCATTTCGTCGAGATGGTTCACTCATCGCAGTGGCTTGCCTGGATTTCCGATTGTCCGAATTCACTCCCTACGAGTTCTTGGCGATCGCAGACGTTGACGTCACACTCGAGCGTGACGGGGTCGAAATTCAGATTTCATGTGCCTCATTCGCCAGAGATCGTTTTTGCAGAGAACAATGCTCTCGAAGATTGACGACATTCTTCGACCGTTTCCATAAACGTTCAAGTATTCTCAGGGTGAGACGAAGCTCTGTGAGTTATAATATCATATAAATTGGCGTGTCTCGTCCGAGGGCTGAAACTGGCCCGGGGGTCACGTATTCGACAAACTGGCATGGACAATCTCAGATACGCATTGCAAATGCCAAAAACTTCTCACTCAGAACAAGCGCCCAGTTGTCGGGGAGTTCAAAATTTCGAAGGGAATTTCTTTCTCCCGGGTCTCGCCAGGTGGAGCAACGCGTCCCATTCGTTCATAGCAGTTTTGCAGCTAAGGTTCAAAATGGCTGCGATTTTCAAAATGACGCCACCCAAAATGCTTGTCACCTACTCTGTGTTGTTCGTCTTGTGTGAATGCATCTTTGCGGGTGTCGCACCGCGTATCAGCCCGATAAAAGTGCCGGATGAACTCAAGGAATCGCAGCGGTTAGCTATAGTATGCGCTGTTTTGGAAGGAAGCCAGCCCTTGAGTTTCTCATGGCTCAAAAACAATCTTCCTCTCGTTCCTTCATCGAATGTGAAACTATTACAAACGGATGAATACCAAGAACAATTACAAATCATGAGTCTCTCATCGGATCACGTCGCCAACTACACGTGCGTCGTGAAGAACGCCTACGGGAGTGACCACATGTCGATTCAAGTGCTGATGAAATTCAAACCTAAATGGCAGCGAGCAGCGGAAGCCTCGGAAAGAATCGTAAGTTCTGTCGGATCTACGGCTGCGTTCGATTGCGAGGCGCAAGGTCACCCAACACCGCAGATATTTCTCAAGAAAGGTCAGGGAATCCACAAATCAATTTTTTAAAGCTACAGACTACCGAATAGCTTGCTGTCGTCGGCTTTCACGCGATTTTCTAAAGATGAACGACTTCTTTCGCCCTGAATGAATGCGACGTGCCTGGTCTAGAACAATGCGTACGTGTGCCTCAAACCGTATTTTTGCAGGAAACAAAATAATCGGGTCTGCAAGCGGCAGAGGCACGGGACTTTTCACAATCGATGACTTGAAAGCAGCAGATAAAGCTGAATACGAATGCGAGGCTACCAATGCCCTCGGATCTATCTCGAAAACGATCCGTCTTCTTCTCACCGGTAATTCAATCATCGAAAGCAGCAGAGAGAATGGTGAAAACGTGAATTAACTTGGAAATTGACTTCGTGTCAAGAAAACTCAGCTCAAAAGCTGTAGTTCTAATGGCCAAGTGCCGATTTGTAATCACAAGAACTTCGTTCTCTGGCATGGATACGCGACTTCGAACAATCAGAACTCGGTACATTCTTCGCCAATCAATGTCATGAGTTCGGTAAGCTAGTAACCCTGTCATCTCGAAATCCTTTCTCAGGTTTTTGGTACGATCAGCATGAAGGCTATGTTCTTTTGAATTCCGAGTCTTCCGAGGGTTTCATTTTGGTCCCGCTAGGGGGCGTCACGTGTATCAATCCTCGTTTAGAGAGGCACGCTGCCGCGGGTCTAATTGTAAGATGGCAGCCGGATTATATCGTCACTTAGGAAGCTCGAACGCAACATCTTACGGGACCATGATTGTTCTCTTTGTTCTCTCGGTGGTATTCTTCGTCTTTGTCGAAAGCGTGTTCGCGGTTTCACCACAGTTGGCACCCTTGAAAGTGCCGGACAATTTAGAGCAGGGACAAAGACTCGCGATTTTGTGTGCGGCCCTCCAAGGCACTCAGCCGATTTCGTTCTCATGGAGGAAGAACAATGTGCCCATGGTGTTGGGAGACGATGTGAAAGTTTCGCATGAGGATTATCAGGAAACGCTTCAAATACAAAAACTGAACGCCGATCATTCCGGCAACTACTCGTGCAGTGCCAGGAACATCCATGGGTCCGACCAAATGTCGGTTTCGCTCGTCATCAAATCACCACCGAAATGGGTCTTGGACACCAAACATGAGATCATCGATGCCGTGGCTGGCGGTTCAATCATTGTGAACTGCGCAGCATCGGGGTTTCCATCACCGATAGTCCGCGTCTACCAGAGTGAGTAGCTAGTTTGGATAGAGCACCGAGTATCGAGGTATAAACACGATTCGTGGATCGAACTCGCGAAGTAAAGGAAGTCATTCTCCCTTCCAGATAACAAACCGCTGACTTCTGCCGAAAGATACAGCGTTAACAGCGGCATCTTGGAAATACAACGCGTCAGTTCGGGGGACGCGGGTTTGATCAAGTGCGAGGCTTCAAATGCACTCGGCGGCATAGACAAAACTGTGAAAATTTCCCTCACCGGTAATATTCCGATAGGCTGATAATTATTTGTATGTGATCTGATCGATCGACGCGAATCTGTGTCAAAACTCACAGGTGGATTTCTTATCTGAGCTGTGGAAATAATAAGTTATACCCCAGTTCGAGAAAGTCTGGGTATAACCTTGTCGTACAAGAGTCATTGCTCAGGACAGCGTTCGAAAGAATGGGAAGCTTTGCGATCTGCTCTGCCTGAATGAATTACGACGGAATTCGGGGCTCCATTTTTCTCGCGGCTCTCTTCGGCCGTTTGATCCACCAGGTAGAAATCATAGGATATGCTGGTTCCGGTTCGAATCGAACGAAATCTGACGGAAAATGTCACAGGAAAGCCAAGGATCTCAGAGAAAGTCTTACCAAAAGAAGGATCTCACGTGATTTATCCTTCAGATGCTTTCAATTTGCGTGAATGTATCCTTTTGGATGCTGACGTTGATTCTGTCTGAGCTGAGATTCCGTCGTGAAATGGTCGGACTCGGAGCTCCGAGCGTTTTGAGTTTTGAATCTGGCGCAGAGAATCGATGACGCCATTTTGTTCCACGAGGGGGCGCCACGAGTACCGGCAGAACTCAGATCACCGACATAGAGCGCGCGTCAAGATGGCGGAGCACTCTTGATGAGTCTCCAGCAAACATGGGCGCTAGGGCTGTGTACTTGATCCTGTCATTCGTCCTGAATTTGTGCGTTATTACCCTGGGGGAAGTGCCCCAAATCGTGCCAGCGAGAATCCCTGACGTTCTCGAGGAAGGACGCAGACTTTTGATTCTGTGCGCAGTGGACAAGGGATCGTTGCCGATTTCGTTCTCGTGGAGGAAAAACAATCAGCCGCTTGGCCCTACCGATGATGTGAAAATTCTTCATCTGGACGATTATCAAGAGCAACTCCAGATCCAGAAACTTAACTCTGGACACTTTGGGAACTACAGCTGTGCTGTGAAAAATATTCACGGCTCTGACCAAATCACGGTGCCGATTGTGATTAAATTCGGCCCGCGTTGGACTCGCGTTCCCGATTCGAAACCCATCAGTTCCGTTGTTGGAACCACTGCGGTGCTGAATTGTAGCGCTACAGCATACCCGATGCCGCAGGTCACCATTCGTAAAGGTGAGGCTCATTCCGGTTGATTTCTTGACTGCTCCGCTCTCCGGACTCTCTCCTGATGTCGACTTGATGAAGCAAACCTCTGTAGCCCTTCACCTTTCGACTGTAGCGTTTTTCATCGGATAACTCATCAAACTTCCTCTGATCTAGCAGGGAACAGAGTTATTGAAAACTCTCAACGACATCATGTGGAAAACGGCATTCTCCAAATCTCGACGGTAGCTGCGGGTGACAGCGGCGACTACATTTGTGAAGCCTGGAATGACATCGATAGGATCCGCCAAACTCTACGGCTCATCCTGATCGGTATTACTTCCTCTGAACTTCTCGGCGTGTCAAAGATACGAAATCATCGTATCGAGTGCTTAACTAGCGGCTGGAGTGTTTAACTGTTATGAGTTTTAACTATAACTAGGTATATAAGAAATCCTCGGAAAACATTCGAAAAACGGGTTGTAGATAGATGAAAAGCGATTGCTATCCGTCGAGACTGTGCAGGTGGGTCTTTGGGAGGGAATTCTGTGACTTTCGACTGCACCCTGCGCGAATCCGGCGTTGAATCAAGTATGTATTGTAGTTCGTCCACGGTTTGTCCGCTTGGGGACATTGAGCACCAGCTGCGATCCGACGTGATTAAGAATGAGCTCGAAAGCTTGAGATTCATTTCCATGGAACCGGCAAATTCTCTTGCAACTTCGAGAGCCTTCCCCCATGCGGATTCAATTTCTACAGAGCTCACTTCCTTTCTTGATGCTCTTGTTCGCGGCAAGATTCAAAATCGGTGTCAGAGCACGCAGCTTCCATTTTGTCCCACGAGGGGGAGCCACGAGTTCCGAGGGAGCGTGATGTGACCGATCACGGGCGCGCGTCAAGATGGCGGACTACTTTTGAGTCGCCATGGGTGTGTTGGGTACCGTCGCATTTCTGGCTCTCATTTTCTTAGCCAAAATTTCGGCGGAAGCCCCTCAAATAGTGTCGGTGAAAAGTCTCGATGAGCTCGAGGAAGGACAACGGCTTCTGATTGGCTGTGCCGTCCGCAAGGGAACTCTCCCAATTTCTTTCTCGTGGAGGAAGAATAACGCGGTGTTAGTGCCAAGCAGCAATGTGAAAATTCTGCATTTTGACGATTACCAGGAACAATTGCAAATCCAGCGATTGACTGTCGACGATATAGGCAATTACACTTGCGCTGCAAAGAACCTCCATGGCTCAGACCAAATTTCCGTCCCCGTGATGATGAAATACGCACCGCGTTGGAAAATTACGACGGACGGGAACCCTATCAGCACTGTCGCGGGTGAAAACATCGCGATCGATTGTCGAGCTGACGGTTTCCCGCAACCGACCATCAAAATTTGGAAAGGTCAGGCGAATATCAAACACAGATCATTTCCCGAATAACTGTTAGTGATTTCCGAGAGCGGAAATAGAGTCCGAGCCTGCCGATGTATTGCAGGCGAGACTCACGTGGAGGACCGACAGGGACACAACGGAATCCTGGAAATTCCCGCCATCTCAAGCGAAATCCAGGGCGATTTCATCTGTGAAGCGTCGAATGAATTAGGCACTCTCAGGAAAACAGTGAAGATCTCATTAACCGGTGAATATTCGGATGGAAATCGAATTCTTTTTGATTATCAGAGTGACGTGGTGACGGAGACGATTTGCGCCCTCGATCAGGGTTCCGGGATACCGAGTCAGTGTTAGATTATGTAGGTAAATGTATGAGCGGAAGGATGTCAGAAGCTCGTTTCTGTGTCCTTCGTTCGGTCGATCTTTTTTCAAGTGAAATCATTGAGGCGTTGATTTGTGGTTATATTTCCTAAGACTGAACGCGACAGCGTTGCTTCGTATCCTAGCGCAAGCATGATCGTGGCGATCATGGATCTGAAAAAACAATCCACCTCATGAAAACTGAACAGGCATGAAAGGGATGCGAGTGAAGCTGAAGAAAGACCTTGGCGAAATAGAGCGTCGGACATCAGAACATGTCTCTTGTTGAATAGGCGGGCTGGCTTCGACTCGAGGGGTCCGTCGGAGAGAAGAGGCTCTCCGCGGGCTTATCGTCGGAAAACGGTCCGGGGCGCGATTGCGCGAATCGTTTTCACGTAATAGCGGCAGAACACGACGAGATCTTATCCGATGCGGGGATCGCCATTCTCAATTCGAGAGCGATTGGTTGACAGCGAAATTTGAAACAGGAGTCGCACCTTACGTTTCCATTTTGTCCCATGAGGGGGAGCCACCTGTACCGTTGATCGGTTTCCCCACGCAGAACTTATTGTGGGCGCGCGTCAAGATGGCGGATTCGTTCATAGTCTGAGTGGCAGCAGTCATGGACGCCAGAACTCTGTGTTTCGTGATCATCGCCTCATTTTTTGTGGGAGCGCTATCGGAAGCCCCTCAAATTGTGCCCTCGAAAATTGACGACGACCTTGAGGAGGGTCAGAGATTGCGCATCATCTGCTCGATCCGCAAGGGAAGTTTGCCGATCTCGTTCTCATGGCGAAAGAACACCGAACCGATTGTGCCGAACAGTGATATTATGATTCAACACATCGACGATTACCAAGAGCAGCTCCTGATAGGGACACTTAGTTCCGGTCATGTCGGAAACTATACCTGCTCAGTTAAAAACCTCCACGGATCGGATCAAATAACCATTCCTGTTTCGATGAAATATCCTCCACGTTGGACTATTGATGACGATGGCAAGGGTGTCAATGCAGTCGCGGGAGGGAACGTCGTCGTAGACTGCAGTGCGAAGGGACATCCGCCGCCGCACATTTCGATCAGAAAAGGTGAGAGAGCGTTGATTGGAATTTACGGGGATCTCGATTCGTCGAGTCATTCTCGCATCACTCCCATCGATCGAATGTCACGTTTCTCCTTCGTCCGGTCCGGTTCTGGCGTCTGTTTCAAAATTATTGCTTTCATTGCAGACGGTGTAGACGTTTTGGCATCGGATCGACACGATGCCGGTGAAGGAATCCTGAGAATACAACTGGTTTCTGCAGCCGATAACGGAGAATATTCATGCGAGGCTTCAAACTCAATCGGAATCATTAGGAAAACTATCAAATTGAATTTTTCGGGTAATTTCTACGGAGCCGGATTCCTCGGAGAATTCCACTCAAATATCTGATACCTTTCAGTACCCTTGGTATTCTAGAAACTGAAATTTAAGATCAGACTGTATGTGCTACTCTCCCTGGCCGTGAAATGGGCCCAGTTGACGTTTCGCTCAAGAGTATCCTGGTCCGGAGTCACATTCCACCGGCGAGCAGAGCTACTCTCCACGAGATTTCGTTCAAAGAGTTTCATAGATCGAAGACGGATTATTCCGCCTTCAACCAAGATCCCGGCGGACCCTATCAGGGGGCCCTGTATCTACTGAAAGCCAGGGCCACAATGTGTTGAAGTTTGAGGAATTGTCTTGGATAGGGTTTGTTGGAATGTCACTGGAATTTTCCTGGGCGACAATGAGAGGGAACTTCGGACGAGCCTATAAATCGGCTCCAAGACTTCGGTTCCAGCAGGTCGCCGGCATTCAAGTCCGTGTTTCCCTTGTCCATGTTTTCTCGAGACCCACCACTGTCAATGCCGATTTTCGAGAAATATTTGAGCTTGAAAGCGATTCCTGGTCCGGCAGAAAAATTTCAAAAGACGCGCGGCTCGTCACGCTGATCGCAGTTGCTTTTTGGTCCCGCGAGGGGGAGCCACACGGACCACAGTAGGTTCCGATATCTCAAGCCTACGGCGCCACAAAATGGCCGAGCTCGTAGACGCCATGGAGAGGTGTGGGAAAGAGGCGATTTTCACATTTTTCCTGAAAGTGGTAATTTTATTGAAACTTTTCGAGAACGGGGAATGTACAGCCCCTCAGATCGCTCCCGTGAAACTAGACGATGTAAAAATGGGACAACGAGTGACTGTGGTGTGTGTTCTGAAAGAAGGTTCTCTGCCCATATCGTTCTCGTGGAGGAAAGATGGGTTTGCGCTCAAATTGAGCGAGACTGGTGTGAAGATTTCTCACAATGATGAATATCAAGAGACGCTACAGATCGCCAAAGTTTCTCCCGAGCATGTTGGAAACTATACATGCACTGCGAAAAACTCTTTCGGAACGGATCAAATAAGTGTATCAGTTCTCCCGAGCTTTCAACCCATGTGGATAAACTCAGATGTGAGATCTGTGTCCGAAATCGCCGGGAGAATTGCGGAATTGGACTGTGCGGCCAAAGGCTTCCCGAAACCATCCATCAGTTTTTTCAAAGGTAACCTTGAAAGCTAGCGTCTGATAATGGGATGGAATCGATCAGACGAGCTGAGTGAGCTGAAACCTGGCGTTATTCCAGGCAAATCTGAAATCAGTCCCTCGAGCCGGTTTCAGATCGAAGACGGCGTTCTACGGATTCGTTCCGTGACAGGGAATGACAAAGGAGAATATGAGTGCCGAGCTCACAATTCTCTGGGAGACATTCGTCGGAAAATCCTCCTGTCGTTGACTGGTAAATCAGAAACCTGAAAGTCGACGATTCGTATGAGTTCTGCTGGTCTGATAGTGAAACGATGTGAATTCAGATGGGTATCTCGATTAGGTTCCGGTTATAATCCTTAGTTAGATTCTTGCTTGAGGTATGTATACATACTTGCTTTGACTATCGATTCAAGGTCGTGGCAGTATTTCGTTCTGATGTGATCAAAAGCTGATCGCTTGAAGCTTTGAACTTCTTGGAGGCTGAATATTGAATTTCCAATGAGGAAGCTTCTGAGCATCAGCGAATCATTCTGAGTCAGCGAAATCACGATATGAGTAGGATATTTCGAGCTTTGCCCGTGTGCAAGGATTCCTTAGGGAAACCGTGTATGAGAAGTCCAGTGAATAATTGGTAGTTGCGCTTCCGGATCGGTTTTCTACGAGTGGGCCAGATCGCGATCATCATCAAATCGGCTGAGCACCCAGACTTTTCCATCTGTCAGCCCAGCATTGCTGGAGATGCACGTGATGGTTCGCGCTATTCACGACAGCGACGATCGAACTAAATCGCTGCCGATCCGAAACGGAGACTACTCCAAGGAAACTATGGGAGAATAGACAGTTCTGATGGCCTTCGAGGACGTTCCAAGTGGCAACGTGGGAGGCAGCGACGATGAGCGTTCTCCTCTTGCTCCGAACTCGTCGCTAGCATCATTGTTGTCTCGACCACTCGACTTCATCGTTAACTGCGGAGTCAACCGAGATCTCATTTCCTCCTCTTGTCACACCGTTGGAGAAATGTACTTGGAATCCGCCCATGAAAACCATTTCACAGATGCTATGATCCAAAATTCTCACAGTATCCGTCGATTTCGTGCACGGAACGCGTGCTCCGAGCTCATGGTCTCGTGGAACCGAAGTCCTCAAGAGGTCCAAGAGAGAAAACAATATACCTTATCGTCCTTGGGTTCAAGTTATCCAAAGTCGCCGACCAGCTGGGTATACTCGATTAGGATCTTCAAACCTCTGTCTCGAGGCGGCTGATTCGAGGATGCGATCGTGGGTATTCAGACGAGTCGCGGCTGTGTGGAATTTCGTGCAGTAATATCGTGGCGAGTTTTGGAGATTTTGAAACCCGCGCCGGAGTCAAGGCAGACGGTGAGTTGCCTCTAAGTCCCACGAGGGGGAGCCACGTGCACCGTAAAAATAACTGTATGTGATGCTCACGGCGCGACAAGATGGCCGAGGCCTCAAAGACGCCATGGGGAGAATGATGATGGCGTGTACTACGGATTGTTTTTTGAGCATCTGTGTTGTCCTCACGTGTTGCGTATCGATGTCGAACTCTGCAGCCCCTCAAATCGTTCCTGTGAAACAGCAGGACGACACTAAAATGGGACAACGGATTGTGATTGTGTGTGCTCTGCGAGAAGGGACTCCGCCAATCTCGTTCTCCTGGCGCAAGAACGGTGTTCCTGTCGAGCAAACTGGAGAGCTCAAAGTAGTTCACAACGATGATTACCAAGAAACTTTGATCATCGCGAAGGTTTCTCCGTCACACGTGGGAAACTACACTTGTGCTGCTAAAAACTCGTTCGGATCGGACCAAATGAGCCTCGCAGTTGTACCGAAATTCAAACCGATCTGGAAGCAAACGAATCCATCCTCCCTCGAAGGTCAACTGGGACAGCAGTTCACTCTGAATTGTGCAGCCGAAGGCTTGCCCGCGCCCACCATAGCTGTTTATAGAGGTTTGTGATCGTTAACGTGCAGAAAAATCACGGCTTCCAAGGAGCCCCTCATGAAAATTGTGAAAAAGAGGTGCGATTCCCCTTCCTCAGAATCCTCAAAACTCGACTTTGCAGGAACTGTCGAACTTCGTTTGCCCACGAAGCGTATTTCGATGGGAGACGGCTTGATCCACTTCCGGAATGTAGAGCCGGAAGACAAAGGCAACTACGAATGCCGTGCATCGAACATTTTGGGAGAGATACGGAAAAGCCTCAACCTTCTTCTCACCGGTAAAAAAACACTAGACAGCCGAGAAATTATACTAAATGATCACGCGAAATCATGACACCGGAAAAATTTCGAGATGCCGCCATCGAAAAAGTGTCATAGAGAAGAAAGTTATCCTCTTTATTGTATTGATTGAAAAGGAATGAGATCGTGATCTCACGAATTTTCCGCCATTGCGGTGGTCTTCACCGGTTCCGACGCTTCACGCGACCTTCGTTCCTGCAGATTTGCTCTCGGTTTTCGCTGTATATGGTGAACCATTTTCGGTCACCGTCGCAGTACCGGTCGATTTCCGAATTTCCCGCGACTGCTCACGTTTACTGCTAGTTTCCGACGAGTCCCGCGAGGGGGAGCCACCTGTACTGGCTCGACCAGACTTCAGGTAGCTCACGGCGCGACAAAATGGCCGTTTACCGGTGACGCCATGAGCATTTCCGAGAGGATGGATTTCGCATCCTGCAGCTTGAAACTAAGTGTCCTGTTGCTGTTCGTCATCGGATCGAGTGCATCCGCACCGAAAATTGTGGCCGTGAAACCGTTAGACGATGTCGAGTTGGGTCAGAGAGTCAATATGGTGTGCTCGCTCAAGGAAGGCACTCCGCCGATATCGTTTTCGTGGCGGAAAAATGGAGCTCTGATCGAACAGAAGGCTGAACTGAGAGTTTTGCACACGGACGAGTATCAGGAAACGCTCCAGATCACAAAAGTATCTCCTGTTCATGCCGGAAACTACACCTGCTCGGTTAAAAACGCTTTCGGCTCGGATCAAATGAGTCTCTCCGTGCTTCCGAGGTTCCAACCAATTTGGATGGATTCCGCTAAAACCTTAATATTAGGTCTATCAGGTCGAACGGTCACCATTGATTGCGCAGCCAGAGGACATCCGACTCCGAGAATCAGGATATTGAAGGGTGAGTTGACATCGATTTCGGAGAAGCTCGGAACCTGGCGACCTTGTCCTCTTATGGATGCACTCCGTTACAGACAACAACGAGATACAACCTTCAGAGCGCATCCAAATTTCCAACGGGGTGGCAGAAATCCTCTCCATTACGCCGAAGGACAAGGGTGCATATGATTGCGCCGCATCTAATTCCGTTGGCGAAATCCGGAAAACTGTTATGCTGACGCTTACTGGTAAATTGATAGTTCCCGAAAAAATACACGCTTTTCGGTTGGGGCCGGAATTAGCGGAAGTCAGCGACCGAGTCGAGACCAAAGTTCTTGTTCGCTGGAATGGATGTTCCGCAAGGTCTCGATGAGTTTCCCGACAGAATCAGATCAGAGTGATTCTGCTTCATCGTATCTTAGCTATGTCATCGACGGAATTGCACGGAACAAACGTTTCCGGCGGTTTTTATTGGAATTTGTTTGTGAACAGTTTGAAATCACGCGGCACTGCTCACGTTCGTTAAAGTTTCTTCCGGGTCCCATGAGGGGGAGCCACGCGTGCTGGCCAATATCGTTGATCGGAGCTCACGGCGCGTCAAAATGGCCGAGCTCATACATAGTATCCTGTCCTTGGACATCGAGTCACAGAGAGAAACGCAATGCTGAGCATCGCAAGATTTTCCGTTTTTCTGAGCTTATGTGCTGCATCGTTCGCGAGTGCACCTCATATCGTGCCGTTCGCATTCATTGACGACATCAAGATGGGTCAGCGAGTGAGCATAGTGTGCTCGCTTAGGGAGGGAACTCCTCCGATCTCGTTCTCCTGGCTCAGAGATGGAGTCGCGGTCTCGCAAAAGGATGAACTCAGTGTTTTGAACAATGGCGAATATCAGGAGACGCTGCAGATCTCTAGATTTTCCCCAGATCATGTGGGAAACTACACTTGTGCGGCGAAGAACACTTTCGGATCAGACCAGATCAGCGTTCAAGTGCTTCCCAAGTATCCACCTCAGTGGATGAACAATGACGTGAAAACTGTTTCCGCCGTGACCGGACAAGTTGTATTCCTGGACTGTGCCGCAAAGGGAGAGCCAACGCCCCAAATCGTACTGTTCCGAGGTTAGCTGTTTTTGCTTGATCGTTTTGGCGGAGAACATTTCGTTCTCCTTTGTGGAGTCCTGCGAAGGAGCAGCTCTTGAGAGGAATTGAGCATTTTCTGGACCTTATTCATCGTAGGCAAGACGGCATTGAAACCTTCTCGTCGGATCCAGTATGAGAACGGCCTGATCCGAATCCATCCCGTGGAAGCGGACGACAGAGGCAGCTATGAATGCCGTTCATCGAACGCCCTGGGAGAGCTTCGGAGAACCATCGTCCTGTCGCTGATTGGTAAAATGCTTAGCTCCGTGAGATTCTGTCATTCCTCCTCAGCTTCCGTTTCCCGCGTTCTTCGAGTGGTTCAGGATTAGTTTTTTTTTTACCATGGATGTGCTGTTGAAAAGTTTTCAAGAGTCTGTGAATCCTTCGAATCTGATCGAGAAACAAGACAAGATCGGGAAGAATTTCTGAATTTCGAGCCACTCGGCCGGGTTTGAGCCTGTCCCGGAAGGGGGAGCCACGAGTCCCGGGGAATTTCAATACAGGGAGGCGGGACGCGCGTCAATATGGCGGAGCACCCACTTCTTCTCCCACGAGCAATGAGTGTCAACAGGATGTCAATTCTTGTTGTTTTCATGTTGATTTTTGTGCAAGTGAAGGCCGAGGCGCCTCAAATCGTTCCGTTTCGACAGTTTGATGACCTTGAAGAAGGACAGAGATTGGTGCTGTTGTGTGCGATTCGCAAGGGCACGCTCCCTATTTCTTTCTCGTGGAGAAAGGACAACGCGCTGCTTCTGCCAGACTCGAGAGTGAAAATTTTACATCTCGACGATTATCAAGAGCAGCTCCAAATAGACAATCTCAGCGCGGATCACATTGGGAACTACAGCTGTTCTGCGAAAAATCTCCACGGATCAGATCACGGTTCCTATGTTGATGAAATTCGCACCCCGATGGAATTCTCTTGACGATGGATCCACGCTGAATGTTGTTTCGGGTGGAAGCGTCACCATCGATTGCAGCGCTCTAGGTTTCCCGGCGCCTTCCGTCCGTATGCTGAAAGGTATGGACCGATCTCAAGTTATTCGAAATCGGCGCGATGTCGAGCTCGGATTGCGAGGCCCAAACTAAGCGAATATTGCAATGGCGGAGTTTTCGGCATCAATTGTCCCATTCCAAACCAGTTTGAGCGCTCATCCTGCATTGGTTCGTTTACAGATGGCTCTGAAATTCAGAATTCGTCCGACACGAGGTTGTTCAGCGGGATCCTGGAAATGGAGTCAATCGCATCTCGAGACAGCGGTTTGTTCTCGTGCGAGGCTTCGAATCCGCTCGGTAGCATCAGGAAATCGATAAAACTAACCTTAACTGGTAAAGTGGGACAGTTTTCTAGGCATTGTTCGAGAACGTTTCATCGCGGTTGGTCGTTAGTCTTGATTGTGACCTGCTAACGATAATATTGAGCGAGGGTTATCGAATAACTCCTCCTGGATTCAAGGAGCCTTTTCGGCCTTGGGGGCATCCGGGTTACTCGAAGTATATTTGTGACAATTTCGAGTCCTTGTCTCTCCCTGGAGAATCATTCCTCTCGAGCCCAGAAAGGAGGCCGTGGAGCGTAGTTTGACTACGCGGACGATTTTGGCCCTGTGAAAGAGACAAAATGAAACTTTCCGCGTTATGGGGGAGTCAGGTTTCGAAATCAGCGCCCGATACTCTAGCCCGAACGACTCTGTTCAGTTCCACAAGGGGGAGCCACGAGGACCATCGAATCCAAATAGCGAAGGCTCACGGCGCGACAAAATGGCCGAGCAGAGAGACGCCATGATTAGGCAGAGAGAGATGAATTCGCCGTCGTGGAACTTATGTCTGTTAGTTATGATAGTGCTCAGTGATGAAGTGTGTTCGACGGCACCGAAAATTGTTTCTATGAAGCTCTTGGATGACATCGAGATCGGACAGAGGGTCAGTATCGTTTGCACGCTCAAGGAGGGCACTCCACCGATATCGTTTTCGTGGCGAAAAGACGGCTTACCCCTGGCCCAATCGAACGAACTCAGAATTCTGCACAACGACGAGTTCCAAGAAAATCTCCAGATAGCGAAGATTACCCCTGAGCACGTGGGAAACTACACTTGTTCAGCAAAGAACTCTTACGGCTCCGATCAAATGAGCGTTGCTGTTGTCCCGAAGTACAAACCACTATGGGTCGACACTGAACAGAGGACAGTAGTCGGTTTGGCCGGTCAGACAGTAACTCTGAACTGTTCCGCAAAAGGCCAACCGACACCTTCGGTATCGGTCTGGAAAGGTGAGCGCAATCGAGGTTCTAAACATATGCATGTACTCCATTTGAATTGAAAGCTGTCTGATTGTATAGTGGAACTTAAGGAAATCGGGATCCCGAATCACGATGAGCGTTTCTCCGAACACCCGATGATTTTGTTTATTTCATGTTTTTTAGGAAAATCAGAGACGAAATCGACGAGACGACTACAACTGGAGAACGGCTTGATTCAAATTCGTTCGGTCACCCACGAGGACGCTGGAGAATATCTGTGCAAGGCTTCGAATCCTCTGGGTGAGATCAGAAAAATCGTAGTGTTAAGTCTTACCGGTAAATATCATGGATTGACTTCGATTGAGTCAGTCAGGCAGGGATGCGTTTGAATTTACTCTGTTTTTCGCTTCACGAATCAGTTTCATTCACAAAGGTGCTTCAGAACAACAAGTTCGATTCAGTCAATTGAACAGCAGTTGTTGAATGAAGGAATCGAAAGGGACGAGATTCGGTTTGCTTCAAATTAGAGCGCGGTTTCGGGGGAATCCCTCAAGTTCCACTTTGTCCCACGAGGTTGAGCCACCCGCACCACCGGAGCCAGAGCACATTGGATTGAGACGCGCGTCAATATGGCGGACTGGAGTCCAGTAGCCATGGATGGCAAGGCTGCATGTGTTGTGTTCCTCCTTTGCGGCTTTTTCCTCAATTTCGCGTGTTCAGAAGCTCCGCAAATAAGTCAAGTCAACGTCCCCGAAAACCTCGAGGAAGGTCAAAGGTTCCGTCTGAGCTGTGAGATACTCAGGGGGAGTTTGCCTATTTCGTTCGCTTGGCAAAAAGACAGCTCACCGTTCGTACCCTCGGACGGAGTGAAAATCGTGCGTGTCGATGATTTTCAAGAACAGTTGCAAATCCAGAAGTTGTCCGCGGATCATCTCGGGAACTACAGCTGTATCGCAAAGAACATTCACGGCTCCGATCAGATAACTGCTCAAGTTCTCATGAAATACGCTCCTCGTTGGAACGCTCCCGCCGACGAGAGAGCGATCAATTTGATGACGGATGCAAGCGTCACCATCGACTGCTCCGCGCGTGGCCACCCAGCGCCAATGATCGAAGTGATGAGAGGTGAGTCGTGGATTCTCTCGTTGCATAAGTGTTGGTGAAAGTTCCTTCTCACGGTTCTCCTTGTTTCCCTAAGCGCTGACTCGAACCTTTTTCTCTCTATCTTCCATTCGCAGGTGGCAAAAAGGTTCGACCCTCTGATAACTTCAGGCTCCAAAACGGATTCATTATTATCAAGTCAGTGGCGGGACAAAATTCAGAGCATTTCCTTTGCGTTGCGTCGAACGCTCTCGGGCGAATCGAGAAGAAAATAAAATTATCGCTCTCTGGTAAGCAGATCACAGCGCCTCAACTTCACGCGTACCATGCGATCTGCCGGATTTGATCTTAGTTATGACTGTCGACATTAAGCTAGATGTATGGCCTCAATTAGTTCTTGATACGGAAGAAGGAAAGAAAGCATTCAACGGAGAATTACAACGACATTCCATAGAAGTTTGCGCGGAAAATTTCGTGCCGTTGATCCCCACGAGCCGAGTCGCGATAATCAATTAGAAGGATTCGGACCGCTTAGGTTATCTTTCAACATAACTGAATGTTTGAATTCGGGCGCGAATCTGTCGAGAGAACAGAGTTCCCACTCGGTCCCTCGAGGGGGAGCCACCTGTATCGAGGGATTTCGACATCGGAAGCTCACGGCGCGTCAAAATGGCCGAGTGTTGAGGAGCCATACAAAGTCTGGTGACCGGGTTCATCATGTCGCGGAGTTTATTGCTGTGCGAAGTAGTATTTTCGTTGTGGTTTTGGAGCTTTCTCGTTGTTTCGAAGGCGACAGCCCCACAGATAGAGCCCATGAAGCCATTGGATAACGTTGAAATGGGACAGAGAGTGACTATTCTGTGTGCGATCAATCGAGGGACTCCCCCGATCTCATTCTCCTGGCGGAAGAATGGGCTTCCGATAGCTCAGAAAGCTGATCTGAGTATTCTCCACAACGACGACTTTCAAGAGACGCTCCAAATTTCACCCGTGACGCCTGATCATGTTGGCAACTACACTTGTGCCGCGAAAAACTCATTCGGCACCGACCAGATAAATGTAGCTGTTGTGCCCAAATTCAAACCTGTATGGAACGATTCAAACACCACGAGCGTATCCAGTGTCGTCGGGAGCACAATACTCGTTGATTGTTCGGCGAAGGGACAGCCGACGCCCACGATTTCGATATCAAAAGGTGCGTAGAACCTCGGGCGATGGAAATATTCTCGATAGCTTTTGGGAGGCAGTGATGAGACAGTTTATAGCGATTTACTGCTCTGTTTTTGAGTCTTGGAATCTTTTGAAAGGAACCAAAACCGGGATTTCGATTCTAGGCAAAGTGGAGATGTCCTCTTCGATGCGATTTTCCATCAAGAACGGTTTCCTGGAAATTCGGTCCGTCACTCCAGAAGATAGAGGAGAATATCAATGTCGCGCGTCGAACATCCTCGGCAACATTACAAAGAGGATTACCATCGCTTTGAGTGGTAACGCTTTCGTTGGAATTCGGACCTTTTTCTCGTGAATTCTGAAACACTTTCGAAACTTGAAACGAGGAGACGCTTCCGGCTTTCTATCGACTCTGAGTTCTTTAACGACTTCTGTGCTTATGATCGGGGGAGCAAAGGTAACATGGATGGCCGGAAAGGATTGAGCCCGTTCGCTCGTCTGGAAATCGCTCTTCCTTCGTTTGGCGATTTCCGGATTTCCTTCGATTGCCGAATCCCTGCTCGATTAAACCAAAGAAACTTCGGAGCGCAGTCCTTGCGGAATGTCAATGCGCTCAAAGCTTATGCCGTGCGGTGAATCGAAATTTCGCGGGTCAGTTCGGGGAAGTATTTTCTCTCCTTTGAGTCCCTAGAGGGGGAGCCACCGGTATCGCGAATAGAGAGGGACTGAAGCTCACGGCGCGACAAGATGGCCGAACGCATAGACGCGATGAGCGAGTTCGTGATGATGATTTTATTGTCGAGTAGCGTGATAATGTTTTTCATTGCGACTTTCGTGACGACCGTGATTGCTAGTGCTCCTGAAATAGAATCCATGAAACAACCGGATGACATAAAAATCGGTCAAAGAGTGAACGTTGTTTGCTCCCTGAAGGAGGGCACACCCCCGATATCGTTCTCCTGGCTGAAGGATGGATTGCCTGTGCAGCAGCGTGCCGACGTAAAAATATTGCACACCGACGACTTTCAAGAAACTTTACAAATCGTTAGCGTCTCCCCCGACCACGTCGGAAACTACAGCTGCTCAGCCAAAAACTCCTACGGCTCTGATCAATCAAGTGTGAGAGTTATCCCTAAATTCGGTCCTGTTTGGATGAATAAGGACGTGTAGACAGTTTTCGGTGTTGTAGGTCACACCGTGACCATCAACTGTTCGGTCCGTGGTCAACCGAGCCCGAGCCTTTCGATATTTCGAGGTGGGTGATGGAATTTTTAAGAATACTCGAATCGCTACAGTCTGAATGTCTGGCGTTTCACTGAATGAGAACCGTTTTCTATCCTATAGAGTGTTCTCAGTGTGATTTCGGTCTATTACAGGAAAAGAGGAACTCCGTATGTCGAGGAGAGTCTCGCTCGACAACGGTCTACTGCATATTCGTAAACTTGTCGCGGAGGACAAAGGGGACTATCAATGTCACGCTTCGAACTCACTCGGTGAAATCAAGAAAGTCATTTCACTGATCTTGACTGGTAAATGAGTTTTGAGTGAGCAGAAGTTTCATCGATTGAGTGAACAAGTCACGAGCATCGACATAAAGTTGCTCTGAGACCAACAAATTGATTAGGATGAATTTCTCTTCCCCCTATTCATAACTGAGCGACTGCACTCAATTGAATTTCCGTCGCTCAGTGGACTCAAGTTTTAAGCTTGTGCTTGTTGAGAGCTGGCTGAGCTGTGACTGGCTTCACCTAAACCCCGGTATTGCGGCTCTCCATCTCTCCTCAATGCCAGTACGTGGAAGCCGTTCGATGTGGGGAAGCTTCTTTCAGAAATTTTGGCCGTGCGCTGTCAGCAGCGAAGACTGCTTGTCGGGTTTACGAGACTCATTGCGAAATTGAATCATCTTGCTCATGGTGAAACAATCAAAAGGACGGACTTCGATCTTTGTGCTGATTGAAGCTTTTTTTGAATTTGGTGCCGCTCCCGATAAACTCTATTTTGTCCCGTGAGGGGGAGCCACGTGTACAAGGCCGTCGTAAGGACTCGAGGCTGTAGGCGCGCGTCAAGATGGCGGAGTTCCCACATTGGGCCAAACATGGACGCGTGGTATTTTCGTGCAAATGTTCTCCTTATGGTTTTTCTTCTCGGAAAAGTGAACTCTGAAGCTCCTCAAATAGTTCCTGTGAGGATTCCGGATGTTTTGGATGAGGGACAGAGACTTTTGATAGTTTGTGCGGTTCAAAAAGGCAGTTTGCCGATTTCGTTCTCCTGGCGAAAAGACAACACGTTGCTTGTGCCAACTCAGGAGCTGAAACTCCACCATTTCGATGATTATCAGGAGCAGTTGCAAATTCAGCGATTAAGTCCCGATCACGTTGGAAATTATACTTGCACTGCAAAAAACCTCCATGGTTCGGATCAAATTTCCGTACCAGTCGTCATGAATTTCCCTCCGCGTTGGAGTGCGCTGAATGAAACCTCCGAGAAAGTCAACGCCGTTGCCGGCGATTCCGTGACGTTGAACTGCGGTGTTCTCGGTCATCCGAAACCGAGCGTGATTTTCTACAAAGGTGAGTGCATGGATTCGATACCTCATCAATGAACATCCAATTTCCGTGCTAGTTCACCTAGTAACCTTTGTCATGCACTCGTTGAGTCTCTTTTTCTCAACCGATTTCGTCGTCATTTCCAGGTCCCCTCAAAATGGAAAAATCTCAGAGATTCGCGATCGAAGACGGATTGTTGAGGATCGATTCTGTGTCGGCGAGGGACAGCGGAGATTACACATGTGAAGCAACGAACCCATTGGGTGTGCTGAAGAAGAACGTCAAACTCGCCCTAACTGGTTCGTTTTTCCGATGAGAGAATCAATTAACTCGCTACTTGATTTCGTGAACATCAATTCGATTGCATCCAATTGTTCGAGACTGCAAGGCCAAGAAGCAGATCTCGTTTACACATGGCGGAAGCATTTCCATTCCACCTCTCCGAATATATCTGGATTGATGATTCTGGCGGAAACGTTCATTCGGTCGCGGACCAGAGTACCTTCCGATCTCAAAAATTGAGTTTCCGTTCCGCGGTCTTTGATAGTCATTTCGCTCGAATTCCCATCTAGACGGCTTTCGTCGCAAACGGAAGTTCAAATCCGGGCGCGCGGTTACACCCTGGGAAATAGTTCCCATCTAGTCCCGTGAGGAGGCGCCACGAGTGCCGGGAAATGTCGAATGACTGAAGCTCACGGCGCGACAAAATGGCTGAGCCCATAGACGCCATGAAGCAGCTCACGAGATTGAGCGATTCCTCGTGTTTGATGTTTTTCATATTTTTGGTCTTTTCGTTATTCGGTGACCCCGTTGGGGCCCTGGCGCCCCGCATCGTGCCGATGAAGCGCCTCGACGATCTGGAAATGGGTCAGCGTGTGACAATTTTGTGCGCCATCAAAGAAGGAAGCACTCCGATCTCGTTCTCCTGGCGGAAAGACGGAGTGCCGATCGTGCAATCGACAGACTTGAAAATTGTTCACATCGATGAATCACAAGAGACCTTGCAAATCGTGACGGTGACTCCCCGCCACATCGGAAACTATACGTGTTCAGCGAAGAATTCTTTCGGTTCTGATCAGACGAGTGTCTCTGTTCACCCCAAATACGCGCCAGTGTGGCTGAATCCAAATTCAACGGCCGTGTCTGGTGTGCTTGGAGAGACTTTGCTGATAGATTGTAAAGCGCACGGTCAGCCCTCGCCAAGATTTACGGCTTTCAAAGGTAGGCCTAACATCGACTGAAGCTCCAGCTCGAGGCGAATGATTCCTGCGAAATTCGGCTCCGATGTGACGAAAATGCGAAAAGAGCGACGTTTTTCCAGAGCAAGATGAGCTGGCGTTTTCCGATCGAGTTTCCTGGCACGAAGGATCCATCCGGATCGAAGGAATCGGATCTGATGACAAGGGAAACTATGAATGTCGAGCTCAGAATGATCTGGGGGAAATAAGAAAACAGTTCTCCATACATCTCACGGGTAAATGCTCTCAAATCAGACGCTTGGCTTCGAAACTAGATCTACAATCAGCGAAATGTACCGTTTTGAAGTTATATTTGATGTTATGTTATCGAAGAGAACCTTCGGTATTTCTTCAACTTGAGAATGACATCGAGGATACGACGAGAAATGAGATTTGCGTTGTTGTGGATGTTAAATTGTTTCTCTGAGACTGTCGTTAGAATCGAGGAAGTTCGCAGCCCATCGAATACTTCAGGTTTCGATCTGGTCCCAATCTGATTTTGCTCGCTCGACGAATTGTCAATCACTCCTCCTTGGTCCACTTGTCTCGATTCGTGGTCGAAGTATTAGAGCGAGCTTTTCCTGGCGACGAAAAATTTGAATTTTCGCGTCGTGAGGCGTGATTCGATTTTGTCCCGTGAGGGGGAGCCACAAGTACCGAGAAAACGCTATGGGACGAGGTTGAACGCGCGTCAATATGGCGGATGACTCCACATCGGGCATTTGATAGCCATGTTCTTCAGGAGTGCTGTTCTCCTGATTTTCCTATGGAGTGATTCCGCTCCAAGTGTTTTGGCGGACGCCCCTCAAATCGCTTCGGTGAAAACGCTCGATGTCTTGGAAGAAGGACAGCGTCTGATCGTGTTCTGTGCAGTGAGCAAAGGTAGCTTGCCGATCTCGTTCTCATGGCGAAAGGACAATGTCCTGATTGTGGCCAACGATGAGGTGAAAATCCTTCATTTGGACGATTATCAGGAGCAATTACAAGTTCGAAGTTTGACTCCTGAGTACGTTGGCAATTATACTTGCGCCGTGAAAAACATCCATGGTTCGGATCAGATGTCTGTTCCGGTGGTGATGAAATTCTCCCCGATTTGGGAGGTCTCGAATCACGGGGAAATCATCAAAACCGTTCTCGGTGACAGCGTTTCTCTGAACTGTAAAGCCCGGGGACACCCCAGAGCGGTTATTTCGATTCGAAAGGGTGAGTTTCGCTATCATGAACTTCAATTCACCTGCTTCGTCTCGCGGCTGATCTGACCTCGCCCAGATCGACCGCTCCTGGAGTTCCGCCGTCCTTAAACGGGGAATAATTTGAGATTTGTTCTCGTATAGGAACTCAAGAGATGATGTCATCGACATTTGTGGAAAGAAGAGATGGCTTGCTGCGGATCCATGCTGTCACGAGAGAAGACAGCGGCTCCTACCAGTGCGAAGCGTCCAATTCAGCGGGAGTCGCGACGAAAACTCTCACAGTTTCTCTCATCGGTAACGCTACCCCTTGCAATGTTTACACCAGTCTTATCACACACTTCGTTACAAGGAGAAGGAGAGATTTAGGTATCGAAGAACATTTTAAAATGTATTCTCCTGAACGGATCTTGACTCAGCAAGCGGGAAAGCCTTTTCAAGGTTTTAATAGAGGAGACTCTCTTATTTTCGATAGTTTTCTGTGTGAACTAATCGCGGCGCCTCTCTGAAGATCACGTGTCTAACTAACAAGCAGAATCATCTTCCGGTATCGCCATATGGAATGACTATCATCAAGATCACAAGAGTATGAGAACCGTCAATTACGTAATGAGATCGAATTCTGAGACGTTCTGATGAATCGCGTTCGTAGACGTTCAGGATAATACTTCGGAATTCATGACCAAAATTTATCCGGGGAGAGAACAATCCCCTAACTGTCCAAAGCCATGACCCTCTAAGGGCGACAGTCGCCTACTCTCAGCGACGATGTTGGAAATTTTTCACAGGACTCGCTTGATTTCCAAAACAAAGGCAAGATTTGCTCGTTATTGACGGCCCAAAGAAGATCCCAGAGGCGGATTCGAACCCGTGACTCTATTGCGGCACTGTACATCAGTGATCGATTCAAAATTTCGATCTTATATCGGAGTATAGACTGCACTCAGATGTCCAGAACAGGGTATCTTATGATTCCAAGACGAATTTCCCGCGGCTGCTCACGTGCGATGCTCGTTTCCATTTGGTCCCTTGAGGGGGAGCCACCAGTGTCGTCTCGTAAGGGAGCCTGAAGCTCACGGCGCGACAAAATGGCCGAAGTCAAAGACGCCATGGGGGACCTCAAAGCAGTTTGCTGGATGCTGCTGGTTGTCCAATTTTTCATGAATTTGTTGTGCCTCGAAGTAGTTTCGAGTTCTCCTCCCCAAATAGTGCCTGTGAAACAACTGGACGATATCAAAATGGGAGAACGCGTCATACTCCTGTGCGCCATCAGAGATGGCACTCCTCCGATTTCGTTCTCCTGGCGGAAAGACGGCGTCGCAGTCGTTCCGGGTGCTCTCTTGGAAATTGTGCACACAAATGAGTATCAAGAGACGCTACAAATCTCGAAAGTTTATCCGGACCACGTCGGCAATTACACTTGCGCCGCAAAGAACGCTTTCGGATCCGATCAAATCAGTGTCGCTGTTGTTCCTCGTTACAAACCGATGTGGACAAACACGGACACCAAAACAGTTGTTGGCGTCGCGGGACAACCCGTGAGCATAGACTGTGCAGCCAAAGGTCAACCGAATCCTTCAATAACGTTGTTCCGAGGTATGTTCAGATTGCTGTCCAGTACGCAGGAGAGATTCTTCGGAGATTCACTCAATACATCGTGTTTGCAGGGCGAAAAGAGCTCACTTTGACGAGTCGACTTTCGGTTACAAATGGAGTCATAAGAATAGCTTCTCTCCTTTCGGACGACAAAGGAGATTACGAGTGTCGTGCTGTCAACTCTCTGGGGGAATTTCGCAAAACTTTCTCGATCTCACTGATGGGTTAATATTCGAAAGTTCTCGTGTGTAGATGCCGATAAATGTATCGACAATGTTTCAAAAACCGAAACTCTTTGATGAATTTCGATTCGGCATATTCGGTTATTCAATCGTTAGGTAATTTTGACAATCAATGATTTGAGGGATTCACTTCCACGAGAGAAACACAGAAGAAAAAAAAATCAGTGGAATCACATATAATTTTCGTGGAATATTGTTTGCGAGCGTCAAAGAAAAGAAATGACGGAGAATTCTTCGCAGTCTCGAGCTCATTCATTCATGCTCAAAGGATTTTTTAGGCACACCAACCAACTAAAATCGCGACAAAACTTGAGAGGTAGCCGAATCGGTGACTTCGTGCG
The DNA here is from genome assembly GCA_021527715.1 of Neoseiulus cucumeris. Lineage (NCBI taxonomy): Eukaryota > Metazoa > Arthropoda > Arachnida > Mesostigmata > Phytoseiidae > Neoseiulus > Neoseiulus cucumeris. Next base: position 556,069 of record JAJSRV010000018.1, on the reverse strand, counting down.
CATTTCTCGCAGACTCGCACCTTGTTCACGCCTGGACGTTGAAGTACAGGCTTCGGAGAGACGGACTGTCGTCTCAAAATCAGAGACTATGACCGAGCGGCTTGTTCCCTCGGGAAGAATTCAGTCCAAATCTCCCTTCAAACCGTCTCGAGTTCACGAATTCCGTAAACTATCCTGATTCGAGTTCTTCAAAGTTCTCAGAGTCTGTTTCCGGATCGTGATTCGAAGTCAAGGAGAAAACTTCTTTAGTTTCGACGTTCCACCAGAAGACCCAACGAGGGCTTCGTTTTGTCCCAGCAGGGGGAGCCACGTGTCCCAAGAGTATGGATAGAACTTACCAACAAGGCGCGTACAAGATGGCGGAGTAAACGAAGCGGCCATGGACGCTAGGCTTCTGTGCACGATAGTTTTCCTTTCTGTTTTTCTCCCGGGTACCGCGGCCGCTGCGCCTCAGATTGTCTCAGTGAAAACCCCGGAAGGACTGGAAGAAGGCCAACGACTTTTGATCCTGTGCTCCGTGCAGCGAGGAACTTTACCGCTCTCATTTTCCTGGAGGAAAGATAACGTTCCCTTGGCCCTAAGCGCTGACGTGAAAGTGCAGCGATTCGATGACTATCAAGAACAACTTCAGATTCTGTCGTTGAATCCTCGTCATGTCGGTAACTACACGTGCGCGGTGAAGAATCTCCACGGTTCCGATCAAATTTCCGTTCCCGTTGTCATGAATTTCGGACCACGCTGGAGATCGGCAAGCGATGGACAAATCGTGAGTGGCGTCGCCGGTGAAACGTTGACTCTGGACTGCAGTGCGGCTGGATACCCGGTACCTGCCGTGACCATTCACAAAGGTCTGCTTGCTTCCGAACCTAGAAAGCCGAAAATAGTGTGTTTTCCTATTAATTTTCTCCGTGCGGAAAGAGATTCAAAGGGGCGCATCATTTTTTAGGTGCCACCGACTTCGATTCTACAATTCGCCGTGAACTACGGGATGGTTTGTTCCAAATCACGGATGTCACTAATAAGGACAGCGGCGATTATGTTTGTGAAGCGTCCAACAACATTGCCACCATAAGGAAAAACATCCGATTGTCATTAACTGGTACGATCGCTGCGAATATCCTTCTCAGATTCTCAGTGTTTTCGTGAGATCTCGATTTCCGTCAGAATTCAGTTTAAATCGGGTCTCTCTCGTCGAAATTCGGAAGGAGGAAGGACACTGTCCTGCGCATAACTTTTATTTGACGATGTTATGTGATATTCGATGAAGAGGCATTCTCGAATCAGATTTCTTTCGGGAAATGCGGGTTTCTCCAGGTACGGAGAGAGGAATCTAGACAATATCGTTTCGCGGGGCTTCTGGAATCTGAAAGCTTAGTTTCTCACATGGAATGTGCAGTAGAGCTTATTCGGTGAAAGCGGATGTTTCCAGTCCTCGATCAGTGTTTTCCTCCCGTGACATCTGAAGGGTGGCTTACGAGAGAATGTTTAGGTGTCCGTTTCTTGATTTGCGGAATCCCGCTCCGTCACGATTCTCGAGCCACGCATTCAACCCAATCTTTCCGAATATTCGAGCTGCTCATTCATCAATCGAAACTAAGTATAAAACTGCCCACAGCGAGAAATAGAAAGTCCGCATTATCTGGAGGTTGCGGCCTATGGTCCGTATCACGTCACCGGTCGAATTATGTGGCCCGCTAAGAGTTTCAGCCGAACACATCCGGGATCTCCAAGTTGTTCCACGAGAACTTCATGTGATGTGGGAACCATTGCGAGCTGAAGAAAATTCCAAACTTCGCGCGTGCGGGTGTTTCTTTTGAGTACCACGAGGAGGAGCCACGTGTACAACGGATTGGGGACAAAGTGAGCTCACGGCGCGACAAGATGGCCGAACTCATAGACGCCATGAATAGGCCTCAGGGAACATTAAGTGTTGCCTCGAAATTGGTTCTAACTGTGACGTTATGTATGTGCGGTGGAATCGTCGGTGCGACGGCACCTCAAATCGTTCCCATGAAGCAACTGGACGATTTGAAAATTGGTCAACGCGTGATTTTTTTGTGCGCTATTCGGGAAGGCTCACTCCCAATATCGTTCTCGTGGCGCAAGGACGGAGTCCCCGTGACGGCCAGCAATGAAATCAAAATTCTGCACGTGGACGATTTCCAGGAAACTCTGCATATTTCAAGAGTTACTCCGGACCACGTCGGCAACTACACTTGCTCGGCGAAAAACTCGTTTGGCTCGGATCAGGCCAGCGTCCGGGTGATTCCTAAATACCAACCCGTTTGGACCAATCCCAATTCGACCGCTGTCGCGGTTGTCTTGGGCGAAACACTAACTCTTGACTGCGCAAGTAGGGGACAACCCCCGCCAGAAATTTCAATCACCAAAGGTAAATTCGAATCGCTTCCGATCTGAGTTGGGAAAGAGACCGTTATTTCGAATTTGTTGTCTCTAGCGAGTGTTGGGTTTGCAGACGCTGGCGATGACGACGCTGAAATCGTACGAAGCGATCGTATCACCATCGAGCAGGGTTTAGTCTCGATCCGATTCGTCTCGGCTGACGACAAAGGAGTGTACAAATGTCAGGCCTCGAATCCACTCGGAACGATAGAGAAGTCCATAATCGTAACTCTTACTGGTGAATAGACTGATCTCATCCAATGTATCTGACGAGAAATCTCCACGATTTCTGTGTTAAGCCCATCCAAAATTCAACTTTGCCACGACTGTCATGGGAAAAATTCAATTATGACTTTACGGAACGATTTTGATAAGCTTCGCGGAAACGAGAGAGAATTCGCGTTGTATTTCGATTCTTCTGCGATGTCGGCTGACTTGATGACTGGTCTAGCACTCGAACTCGAGGATGTTCACGAACGAGAGGTCCTCGAGATCATTCAATCCAAACTTCTCATCATTCTCTCGGAAATCGGTCCCCTGCCCGGTGTTCCTGACATATTGGGAGTGATGAGGTTACATTAGAGTTCTGTCAAAACTTCTCTGTTCACTGCGAGAATGAAGCGCGCAGATGACTGAACGATTGTCGTGGAATTTTCCTCTTCCTCTTGCTCGACTTGATGGAAATCCGTCCTAACGAAAATCCTATGAACGTTCGGAGAAGTATTCGATATCGGACAAATACGAATGACGAGGAGAATATTTGAAAATTTGAAATTGGCACATCCATTCTATTTAGGTCTTGTCCCACTAGGGGGCTCCACTTGTATCGCGAAGTACATACTATACGAGGAAAGTGCTGCCCAAGCTACCAACATGGCGGCTCGCTTTGAAATCATGTCTCACTTTTCGTGGGTGTTGTTCGTGCTGGTTGTGTTTTCTTGTCGAACGTCGAGAGCCGCGGTACCTCAAATAGTTCCTTTGAAACATCTCGATGATCTCGAAGAGGGACAGCGGTTGATTCTCAATTGTGGAATCCGCAAGGGTTCGCCACCCATAGCGTTTTCGTGGAGCAAGGATGGCGCTGTAGTGATGTCGAGTGAAACGGTACGCATCGTACGCGATGAGTTCATGGAAACTTTACAAATTCAAAAGTTGGGTGTGGAACATACCGGGAACTACACGTGTGTGGCGAAAAATGCTTTCGGCTCCGATCAAATCAGTGTTGGTGTCGTTCTCAAGTTTAAGCCTCGTTGGCTATCGGCGACAAGCGTCGTTAGTGCAAGTTTCGGAGATAAAGCTTCGATCGACTGTCGAGCTGAAGGGCACCCTAAGCCCTTCTTGAAAATTTATCGAGGTGAGCCAGAAACATCAGAAGACTCGCGATTCTCGCAGCTTGAGGAAAAGTTCATTCAGAAGATTTAAAGGACTTCTTTGCAGGAGGCGTCGAAATATTGCCCTCGAGTCGAATCTCCATTCATGACGGGGAACTGCGTTTCAACTCGATTTCGGCGCAAGACAATGGCGAATTCGCTTGCGAAGCCTCGAATATCCTTGGAATCGTCCGGAAAACGGTTTCAATGATTCTGACCGGTATATCTAATGGAGTGAAATTGAAAAAATAGAGGCCATGACTCTATATGATTGCGTTCGATACCTGAACACGTTCCCGTCATGGCGAGTTTTTCTAATTTCCTTGTGATATGAGCTTTTGAGCAATTTATGGTTTGAAATGGGATTTCGGCAGCCAGGCTTGAAATATGGACAATGTGGGTTTCGAGATCGTGTCGGACAATGGGTGTCGGAGACTCGAGGAGTTTTGGATGTCATCCCGATCAGCTATCCCAACACGACCTCGGGAGATGTATTTAGAGCGAATCTCTGATGGGGTACGGGCAAATCGACAGCTTATCGGAGAGAATTCCCATCAAAAGCATCGCCCAAACAGGGATCAGGGTAAAACGGAAGCCAGACGTCGTCTGTGTCTCAAAAGCTTTGTGGACTCACGAATTTCAGTTCCTTGGAGAAGACAAATTATCATGATCACCCCGATCCGTCGAAAAATTCCAGTTTTCTCCGTGTAGTCGGGCATTTTGTGTCGTTATCCTCATCCGGTTACCTTTCCTCGGATTGTTGCTCAATCTAAGAGTTGAGAGAAGTCAGTGAAACGCTTGTGCTGAGCAAGGCACGGTCGATTGATAGGTGTAGGTAAAAGCCATTGATGCACATAAGTTAGAAGTTGTCCTTGGATACGGATCCTTTTTCTCGATTTGAAGTCTCATCGCTTCCATCCGGAAATCCCAGAACGCTTTGTCCTGATCCGCTGCGTCCGCTGAATTTTTTCGATTCAGGAGAACGAACTCTGATACTCACGCGGGAGGAACAATATTTGAAAAAGGCACACACACTCCGTTTAGATTCTGTCCCACTAGGGGGCTCCACTTGTGTCGTGTCGTCCTCGATGAAACTAGTCCCCAAGCTACCAACATGGCGGCTCGCTTCAAAATCATGTCTCATTTCTTGTGGATGATATTCGTGCTCGTGATTCTTTCGTGTCGGACTTCGCACGCCGCGGCACCGCAGATCGTTCCATTGAAGCCATTTGACGATCTCGAGGAAGGGCAGCGTTTGATTCTCAATTGTGGAATCCGCAAGGGTTCGCCTCCAATAGCGTTCTCCTGGAGCAAGGATGGCAAAGCAGTGACAACGAGTGATACCGTCCGTATAAGCCGCGACGATTTCCACGAAACCCTGCAAATTCAAAAGCTTGTTGTGGAACATACGGGGAACTATACGTGTGTGGCAAAGAACGCTTTCGGATCTGATCAAATCAGCGTGGGTGTTGTTCTCAAGTTTAAGCCTCGTTGGCTGCCAGCTCCCAGCGTCGTCAGTGCGAGTTTCGGCGAAAAAGCATCTATCGACTGTCGTGCCGAGGGCCATCCCGAACCGGTCGTGAAAATTTTCCGAGGTGAGCTGAGAAGAGAGGAATTTCTCGAGGATATGATTTCACTACATATAATACTCGGATCCAAACTCAGGAGTTGCGTCGAAAGTATCTGAAATTCGTCCTTGCAGGAGACGTTGAAATGGTGCCAACGAATCGAGTATCCATAGACAAAGGTGTACTCCGTTTTCATTCGATTTCTGCGCTAGACAAAGGAGAATTCTCGTGCGACGCCACGAATATCTTGGGAAGCATCCGGAAAACAGTCTCGATGTCTCTAACCGGTACATGAATTAGTCAACGGTGCCAGAGCCAGTCCTCATCCGAACGGATTCTTTTTCCATCGCTTCTATAGTTTCGAGCTGAAAGTTGAGCGATTAAAATATCGGAAGCGGGATGCTCACATCCCCTTATCAAGGTTGATTCCAATCTCGGTTTCGCGAAGATTCTTGGTCGCGGTATGCGCAGGGTATCGTTCGCATCAACTATTCGGTGCCTGATTATGATCTCGTTGTCGAGTTCGCCAGTGAGAGCGAACATTTTTAGGATTCTATACTCCTTAGATTTCGCGCCGGAATTCGAAAGAGTAGCTTGAGCTAGGACTCGAATCAGTCCCTCTAGGGGGAGCTACCGGTGTCGCAGGACCCTCGTATTGAAGCTTGAAGCGTCCATATTTGTACCAAAGGATTTCTCGCCTTTTTCTGTCGTGAGCGTCCACGATGAGGCTTCAAATCGTGATTTTCCCCATTTTCCTGCCTTTGACACAAGCTGTAGCTCCCCAAATAGTGCCTGTGCGACTTCCAGACGATTTGGAAGAAGGACAGAGACTCGCTGTGATGTGTGCAGTCCGAAAAGGGAGCCTGCCGATGACATTCTCGTGGCGGAGGAACAGCGTGCCTATTTCACAGAATAATGAGGTTAAAGTAGTGCATAACGACGATTATCAGGAGACGCTGCAGATCATGAAACTATCCGCGCAGCATATGGGGAACTACACCTGTGCAGTGAAGAACGCTTTCGGATCGGATCAAATATCCGTTGGGGTTATGTTGAAACTCAAACCGACTTGGCTCGAGTCGAGTCAGCGAACGGTGAACGGAATCGCCGGAGATTTTGTCGTTGTGAATTGCAGCGTTCAAGGACACCCGCCTGCGACTGTCAAAATTCTCAGAGGTGAGTTTCTCTCAATCTATTTGCAATTTGGGCAAAGCTTATCGTTTTGACGCCCCCTGAATCATCGCCATCTTGTCACAGATTTCCTTCGCTTTCTCGATCCAATTTCCTTAGTGTTGTTCTCATTTGACGGAAGAGAGTACGGAACCATGAAATGGTGATTTCCGTGAACATTGTCCAGGACCTTCCCATCCGAGTACGAGACCTGAAAATATCTCATTAACGCTACAATTTGCTTTCAGGTGACAGTGAAGTCACTCAAACCTCGCGATACTCCCTGACGAACGGAGCTGTGCGGATATCAGGCCTATCCGCTGAGGACAAAGGCGATTTCGAATGTGAGGCAACGAATTCCGTTGGCAAAATCCATAGGACGATCACGTTGCTCCTCACTGGTAATTATTCGAAATCATTTGAATTCTGTCGAGCGGAAAGAGCTCGAAAATAGCGGTCTTCGAAGACAACGAAGTTTTCGAAAACTTTGAGCCAAACAAGCTGCTCGTCGGATTAGAATATAAGTCGAAAGAGCGGCTTTCCTGTTCCTGAGGAAAGGAATGATCCCGCATTTTCGAGATTTGGATTTCTCGATCGAAAGTTGCTTTTCGCGTTTCTGTATGATCCGCTTCTGGACTGATTCGGGTGAAAACGCTTTTAAAGGACTCATCGAGTCCACTTCATGAGCATCGCGGCTTCTATGGCGTCAGTTTGAGCTTTGTCCCCCTAGGGGGAGCCACTTGTATCGCGAGTTCCCGAGTAGGCCAAGCGTTTGGGAATCGGACGCTCCTTCGCGTTCCTTGAGTCGCCATGTCGTGGACTCGGTGTTTCATTGTGCTTCTAGTAGGCGTTTCCAGATCGCTGGAAGCTGCGCAGGCACCTCAAATCACGCCTGCTCGTTTGCCCGACCTGATGGAAGAAGGGCAACGCCTCGCGGTGTCTTGTTCCGTGTTTAGTGGAACCCTGCCGATATCGTTCGCGTGGAGGAAGGGCAACGTTTTGTTGACCTCGAGCAACGCAGTGAAAATCGTTCATCTGGATGAATATCAGGAACAACTTCTGATTCCCAGTTTGACTGCGGAGCATGTCGGGAATTACACCTGTAGTGCGAAAAACTCTTACGGGACCGATCAGATGTCTGTCCGTGTGATCTTGAAATTCAAGCCGAAATGGAGTTCAAATGTCTCGGAAACGATTTCCGCAGTATCCGGGCATAACGTGAGTTTGGATTGCTCTGCTTTGGGATATCCGAGTCCGGTCATTGAAATCCGTCGAGGTAAGGTTTCCCTCGCCCGGAGCCCTCAGCATCGCGATGGAGAATTAGGGTTGGCTGCAGGAAATGCTGAATTACCGGCCGCGTTTTGCAGAAAAAACTGTTCTGGAGTCCAGTGCTCGAATATCGATAACGGATGGCCTCGTCACGATCCGCGATGTCAATCCTGGAGACGAAGGACGATTCGTCTGTGAAGCGTCCAACGCGATGGGCAAAATTCATCGAAAGTTTTCTCTGAATCTGATTGGTAAATGCGGATGTTTCGGTGGCGAATTCTTTGATGACGTGTTTTCGACGATCGAAATTTCTCGAAAATCTACATTTCCTCAATAGTTTCGAAGTTGCAACTCCGTATTGAAGTTGTCGTAGCCGCGAAGGTCGCTCTGAGGTTGGAGAAATTACCTTTTAACATTCTTGAAAAACTTGAATTCCGAACAGAAGGTTTTCAGTGTTTCCTTTATGAATTTCTGCGAGAATCCTCGAACGAATCCGTTGTGGTGGAACAAGTACGGTTCCGGAACTACGGTTTGGAAATTCTCCGAGATAGGTTCTCTGATCATGAGAACCACTCGAGGACGCTGACTGCCTTTTACCAGAGCATATGTCATCTAGTAACTGAGGGAAAACGCAAATGATGTCGGTACATGTTAAGAAAGTTGGCTGAATGGTCGTTAGCGGTGCAAAGGATTCGATAGTCAATTCGAGTGAGGTCTCCTCTGGGACCGTGGGCTCGCCATTAATTCTGCTCTTTTTTCGCTTGTTTGTCACCTCGCATCAAGTCGTGCAAGGTCCTAATCACCGAAATATATGAATCATGGACTAACGCATTGTCGCGATCACAGCGTATTTGAAAAATGCACCAGCACATGAGGTTTGCGTCCTGTTCCGCTAGGCGGCGCCACATGTACCTTGACGGAGCTGTGGGTTTGCCAAGCCGCCAGCTTACAAAATGGCGACCTTTCCGAATTTCAACGCTATGAGTGCTACGGTGGCTATCCTGATTTTGACCGCTGGACGGATATACGCTGAAGGTAATGTGATCTTTTTCCGAGGAAATCATGGATCAGCGGAGCTCTGGGCGGAATATTCATTCGTCACAGAGTTATTTCCCGACATCTCTGAATTTGACTCACGATTTCCGCTTTCGCGTTTCTAGCTCCGCCTGAAATCACTCCTTTCAAAGTTTTGAACGATCTAGAGGAAGGGAAACGATTCACTCTGGTGTGCTCTGTCTCATCTGGAACCCCACCTATTTCCTACTCTTGGCTCAAGGATGGCTCCCCGATCACGAATCTGCCTAACATCAAGCTTGTCCATACGGACGACTATCAGGACAATCTCCAAATCGAGAAATTAGGCGCTTTGCATATCGGGAACTACACGTGCACTGCGAAAAACATGTTCGGTTCGGATCATATGGCGGTGGAGATCGTTCTCAAGCTCAAACCGCAATTCGTTGTCGATAAAGTTCCAACATCGGTCAGTGGAATAGTTGGCGACGCCTTCGCTTTCGATTGCAGAGCGCTGGGCCATCCGAAACCGCATCTGAAGTTTTTCAAAGGTGAGCACGCGAATCGAGGAAGAGTTTCGATCGAACATCCGGAGTGTATTTGAGTGAGAGAAACGAGCTTTTTTCGCTCCGAACATCGCTGTTCAAGTTTCTTGAAATCTCGATCGAATTTCAGGCAAAAGTGAAATCAGGACGCCAACTGTCGACGACGACGGCAAATTAGTTATCAGACGAATTTCGAATAGCGATGCTGGTCAATACAAATGTGAAGCGTCGAATTCTTTGGGAACCGTCACCCGAGTGACAGCTCTGCTATTGAGCGGTAAATGCTTTAGGTATGAGGCGAGGATCCCGGTCGAAGGCCAGTTTTCGACTATACTCTCGGAATCAAGTTTCATACGTGAAGCTTGGAACGATTTCATTTCCAATTTTTACTGAATATCAACAATCAAGGCGGAGTTTAGTTTCATGTTTTCTGAGGGCGCGAAGAGACAGCGGTTCGGATTAAGTTGCCAAAGTGTACCGCCAGGGGGAAACACTTGTCCCGTTGCTGAAGCAGTGGTTAGCAAAGCATTATGGCGTCGCGCGTTGTTAGTGTAGTTTGTCGTTTGAGTCGACGATGCTGAGGTTTTGGTTTAGTGCGGTGTTCATCGCTTGCGAAAGCTTCGCTATTTCATGGGCTCAAGGTGAGCACGAGTGAAATTTTCCTTCGATTTTCACTGTCTGATCTGACAATGACAGGAGTTATCCCTTGGAGTGGATTTATTCCTCGGAGTCCTAACCCTGACGCATTCCAGTGAGACCCACGATCGCACCCATAAAAATCTCGGAGGACCTTTCCGAGGGAAACCGATTGTCCGTTATGTGCTCTGTTACGTCCGGTAGTCCTCCTATTTCGTTCGTTTGGCATAAAGACGGAAAACCGATCGGCGATCTCGCGGGCGTCAGAATCTCTCACATGGACGACTTCCAAGACGTGCTTCAAATTGAGAAACTGACCGCCGATCACGTCGGAAACTATACCTGTAATGCGAAAAATATGTACGGTGCCGATCATATCAACGTGCCAGTCCTCTTGAAGTTCGCACCAAGGTGGCTGAAGGCAGACTCGGGAAGCCTAACCTCGATGACGGGCGCGGTGCTGGCTATGGACTGCACTGTGACAGGACATCCCACCCCGAGGCTCAGAACACTCCGTGGTGAGTGAATCCGACCCATGGCAGCATCCCGGAGGACAGAAAACACCAAAACACGAGGGCTAACGTTTCGGTGATTCCTTGTAGGCAACGAAGAGCTTCGTGTAAATGATCGAATCCAAAATTCAGATGGTTTGCTCACTCTGAACGGTGTGATCCCGGAAGACAGGGGCGAATACACGTGTGAGGCGGAGAACGCTTTTGGGAAAATTTCCAAAAAGTTCACGATTTCTCTGAGTGGTAATGCAGAAAGAAGTAACTGCGGAAAATTTCGCAAAATTGTAGGCTAAAACAGAACGAACTCATTCGGTAAAGTCATCTGTGTTATAGTCAGAGTCCTTTTCGGCTCACAGCAAACCGAGTTGGCGAGCTTGTTCCTTCCCGCGTTCAGAGATACTGCAACAGCTAACTCTGAAAACGACGATAGAGGCAGAATTCCACGTTTTTCAAACAGGGGAAACGTTTCTCGATCAGAACAGAGGAAATCCATCGTTTTGAATCTGACTCCACGGTGCAACATTCTATCATTTGAACAAAAGTTCGAATTCGCAAAGTTTCCGAGTTGTACCACCAGGGGGACTCAGTGGTTCCATAGCAGGATTCAGTGTCCAGTATAGCAGTATGGCGTCCTGCTGAAAGTGAGCTCGGTACCTATGCCGCTATGCTGGCGGAAGTTTTGTTCATGGCTGTGATTGTCGGACGTGGTGCGGTTTCGCTCGCGCAGGGTGAGTTCTGAGTACTTTCCTCCGATTGAGGTGATTTGATTCGAGAACTCATCGAAAATGTCAACACCCAATCAACCCGACGAGCCCTAACCCTGACGCTCCCCAGTTCGACCGACGATCGTTCCTGTTAAGGCGCCGGAGAACCTATCCGAAGGCAACCGCTTGTCGATCATGTGTTCAGTCACATCCGGAAGCCCGCCGATTTCGTTCGTGTGGCACAAAGACGGAAAACCGATCGGAAACTTTCCTGGTATGAAGGTGAATCACATGGACGATTTCCAAGATGTCCTCCAGATAGAGAAGCTGAGCGGGGACCACGTTGGCAACTATACCTGTAACGCTAAGAACATGTACGGTGCCGACCACATTACCGTTCCGGTTCTTCTGAGCTTTGCACCACGTTGGCTTGGCGTCGATACGGTTGAATCAAAGAGCACTGAATCAGGCCAAGCGGTGACGATCGACTGCCGAAGCGCGGGTCACCCGTCTCCGACTCTGCGAATATTGCGTGGTGAGTGTGGTGAGAGGATTCCTCAAAAGTTTCGGCAAACTCAGGTCAAATTCAAACATTCTCATTGAATTGGTGAATCCTGTTTTAGGGAACAAAGAGCTGGATTTGAATCATCGAGTCCGGGTGGACAACGGCATACTAACATTGAACGATGTGACCATAGATGACCGTGGCGACTATTTGTGCGAAGCGGAGAACTCGTTGGGGAGAATCTCCAAAACAGTGACAGTGGCGTTGAGTGGTGAATATTTGTTCTCTGATGCCAGAATTAAGATTCGCGAAGCGAAAAATCGTCAAGAAATAGAACCGGAATCAGAAAACAATCGATTTGTAAACAATGTCACGACGTGATTCCACTGGTTTGATTCGATTTGAAACTAGAGGACAAAGCTGAATGGCTTCGTAGCTACTCGTCTCCCGAGCCTTGCTCGGAGAACTCCTCGGGACTTGAAAGATCATTTTTTGTGTCGAGAATGGCTGCTCAAAGACTCGTCTTCATCTCAAGTAGGACCTCAGAGATGAATCGAAGCTCGTTTTCGATAATTTGAATCGATTTGAATCAAAATTGCTTCAGCCCAGATTTGAATTGACGGGGACCACGGAGATACTCAAATGTACCGCTAGGGGGACACACTGGCCCTGTTGTCCTGATCTGAACCAAAGAATCACAATGGCGTCCCGCGCTGTGTAGGCCTATTCGTTGACCAAAATGGCACTGTGTCTGTTGTGTACGTTTCTCTTGTCATTACTCAGCGGTTTCTATGCGGCTCAAGGTGAGCACTGTTTGTGACTCGGTTCCGATATTGATTGCGACCCCAAAAATCAGGGGATTAGAACGAGATTCCAAGCTTCAATCCGTCCAAATTCTAGTTCGGCCAGCGATCGTGCCTTTCAAAGTGCCTGAGGATCTCTCGGAAGGGAATCGTCTTTCTGTGATGTGTGCAGTCACTTCTGGGAGCCCTCCGATCTCGTTCGTTTGGCACAAAGATGGAAAACCGATCGGAGATCTTCCTGGCGTGAGAATTGCTCACATGGACGACTTCCAGGATGTTCTTCAAATCGAAAAACTCACCGCCGAGCACTCGGGAAACTACACTTGCAACGCAAAGAACATGTACGGTGCAGATCACATCTCAGTGCCGGTTTTATTGAAGTTTGCACCTCGTTGGCTGAGAAGCGAACCGGGAACGCTCAATGTGGCGCCCGGTGAGCCTTTGGCGATCGACTGCGCTGTTGCCGGACACCCGACTCCAACGTTGCGAGTTTTCCATAGTAGGTCTCTATGAGGAGGTCGCGAGAAACAGCACATTGAGACATATGAGACAAGACAAGTGAATTTCAAATCTTGAATTTGCTTCAAGGCGAGCAGGAAATCATGCCGGATTCACGATTCTCGTTCAGTAGAGGAGTCTACGCTGTCGAAAGTGTCACGATGAAAGAGAGGGGCGCGTATCGCTGCGAAGCTGAAAACGCTCTCGGGAAAATATTCAAGAACATCTCCGTGATTCTCAGCGGTAAATAAATGAGACGACGAGCATTCGTTTCGGCTATCTGGCGTTCTGGAAAACCTTGGGTCGAATCTCGGGCAGAGCCCCTATTCTTTGAGTTTCTTTATTATTCGCGTGGAAGCGCCGAATCTTTTGCAAGAATCGCACAACGATTCTAGAAGCTCTCGATCTTCGAGATCATCCAACAGGAAATCATTCTCGCGGGACAGGATCTCGCTGCGTGTACGCTACTCGGTAATTCTTGCTTTATATTTCGGCCTGGAGTTTCAAATTTGACGCAATTCGAAAATTTCCTACCGGTCCCGCCAGGCGGCGCCACTGGTACCAGGCTCTTGCCTCAGAGGCTTTCGGGCAGGCAAGCGGTTTCGGCTTGGAAGCCAGATTAGTGTTATCGAGAAGAAATGGCGTCGATGCGTGCTCTCGTGTTTGGTGCCCTCGTTCATCGTTTCGTCGCGCAAGGTAACGGCAAGATTTTGGAACTTTTCTCGAGTTTGTTCCACCACGTATCGCGTATAGCGTTGCTCAAAGTCCGTACGTTCCAGTCGCTCCTGAAGTTACTCCTTTCAAGCTGCCGACGGATCTCGTCGAGAATCGTCGTCTCTCCCTCATGTGTTCTGTGACTGTGGGAACTCCGCCGATATCATTCACGTGGTTGAAAGATAGCAATCCGATCGGATCATTACCTGGGACGAGGATTTCCCTTCAGGACGACTTTCAGAACGTTTTACAAATCGAGACGCTGTCCGTTGAGCATGTGGGAAACTATACCTGCACCGCCAAGAACGCGTTTGGGACTGATCAGATGAGTGTTGCCGTTGCACTGAAGTACAAACCGAGGTTTCTCTCTAACGAAACCTCAATGCCGGCAATCGTTGGCGAGAAAGTCGACATCGACTGCCGCTACATCGGGTTCCCCGCCCCAGTGTTCAGCGTGACCAAAGGTTTGTGTTGGTCTATCATCTTGAATCGCGCGGAATGTCCTGGCTGCAATACAACTGAATCGGGAGAAGAAATAGCAACAATCCGCGATATTGGGACGCTTTCAGATCGGCGGAACGTTTTATCGCGCGGCACCGAGGAGCATTCTGGGCTGATTTCGATCCGAGAGGTGGCGTCCTCCGATAGAGGCGAATACCAATGTGTGGCAGAGAACTCGGAAGGAGTTACCTCGAAAACCGTGACCGTAGTTTTGAGCGGTATGGCTCTTGAAGTTTCGTCAACATTTCAAAATTCTTTCTTGAAGATGTCTGGAAAGGAATACTGTCAATTATCAAGCCGATGATAACTGGATATATTCACCATAAACAAGACGAAATGATTGATAGTTAATGAATAATTGTATGAGCACATGTTTCGCACATCGATTGCCAAGTGATTGTTAGACAAATTTCTGAGATCGCTAGGCTGACGAGGCTTTCCGGAAGTTTGAAGAGTTCTTTCATCACGCGACGGTCTGCTCCGAATCGAGTGTCTCACTGAACCAATGTATCTGGAGTAGTCGAGTGCTTCTGTGAGAACTTCTCTTAATGATGAGGTGCAGACGAATCCAAGGCACTCCTAGGTTAAGAACTTGATGTACTCTCAGTTTTCAAATAAAGGCGTACGACCCTCACGATTACCAATTGTACCGCAAGGCGGCGCCACTAGGATTAGATTCTTATCCAGCGTAGGCCTACGATTCCCCTCGTCGGTGAGCGTCATCCTCAGAACTGCACCACCATGACAACACTCGTCATCGGATTTCTGTGTTTGTGTTTTTCTGATATTTACGCGACTCCCGGTAAGTGCGTCCTGAAATTTTGCTCCATTCGAAACGAAACAAGCGAAAACTCTGCTCACTCCGATTCCTTTTAGCTCTGCCGGAGATCGCTCCCCACAAGATACCGAGCGACTTGACGGAAGGAAAACGATTGTCGCTCATGTGCTCAGTGAGCTCAGGAACACCGCCGATAACTTTCTCCTGGCTCAAAGATGGAAAAGCTCTGGGAACTATACCGGGAGTGAAAATTTCACACATCGACGATTTCCAAGATCAGCTCCAAATCGAGAGCTTAGCTGCCGAGCACGTCGGCAACTACACCTGTACTGCTAGAAACTCATACGGCTCGGATCACCTGATTGTCCAGGTTTTGTTGAAATTGAAACCCTGGTGGAATAGTGAAACTCGGAAGAATATTGTGGCAGTTTTAGGGCAGTCTGTGACATTGGACTGTGGAGTCAAGGGACATCCAGCGCCCATGGTGGACATTTTCAAAGGTGAGGAGCCAAAATCTAGCAGATAAGTCTTGGGATCTCGAATCCCCGCACGGATATGGAACAAAGAGTCCCGCCTAGTCATTCCGAGGTTTTTCGTGTGTTATCATGATGATTATCTTACATTTCAGATAACCGTGTTATTTCTCCGGACGATAGAAGCTCTGTCAGTGACGGTGTTCTCAGGATCCGGAATGTCGCTGTGAACGACAGAGGAGATTACCGGTGCTCGGCCCAGAACGAATTCGGGAAGATTTCAAGGGTCCTAACCTTAGCTCTCAGTGGTAAACACCTCCTCGCGCAAGCTCCCTCAGCTCTGTTTTCAGCTGGAAGCTAACTTCGTGTCTCGACGAGACTTCCTCCGCGGATCCAACCTTGGACCGATTTGGTTCGAATTTCCGGGGTAGATTCTGTCCGTGATTGATTCCTTCCTCTCCGAATGGTGTCTCGGTTCCCTCCCAGGAGTCCGATCGCTCAAGCTTGGGCGAAGTTTCCGCCTTTGATTCAAATTTTTCCTCGGGAACTCGGCTGCACAATTGTACCGCAAGGGAGCGCTACCTGTGCTTCGAGAAACATGGCTAAAGCTTAACAAATGATGGCTTCCACTTCGATTTCGTGTTTCGTCCTACGCTAAGGCCCGGGTATGATCGTGTGGTGTCTGATTCTCGGTTTTGTTCGTTTTAGCGTCGGCAACGGTTCGTATCTCGAGTAGGCTTAGCGCGTCAGATTTCTCGAAGTGGACGACGCTCATTCAGAAATGTTCCAGCTCCTCCTGAAATCGCTCAGCATAGGAGCCTCGAAGGTTTGGCCGAAGGCAAGCGGCTGTCGCTGATATGTTTGGTGAACTCTGGTACACCGCCCATATCGTTCGTTTGGCTGAAAGACGGCACTCCGATCGGGAAACTGCCGCGAGTGAGACTGGTCCACATCGATGATTTCCAAGATCAGCTCCAGATCGACGACCTGGGCGGCGAGCATATCGGGAACTACACTTGCGATGCGAAAAACGCCTATGGGACAGACCGCATCGTGGTTCCGGTTGCGTTGAAATTCGCTCCGAAGTGGAATGTGGAGACGAAAAGTGTTTCGGGAGTGGCTGGCGATGAGATCCTGGTCGATTGTTCAGCTGCGGGCCACCCAAGCCCTGAAGTCAAAGTCTACAAAGGTGAGTTATCTTGGTGTGTGTTCACATTCATGCTGGTTCGAGTTTGGGGCTCGGCTTCGTGAACGCTCTCATTCCTTCCCCAGAGTTTCTCTTGGTGTCATATTGCCATCAAAATCCGCGAGATTTCGTGACGAAGTTTCTAGCGCATTTCGTTGTCTGAAGCGGAGATGCCGATTGATTGATCAGAATGAGACGCTCTATCAGAAGTCGTCGTTTCCGCTGCAAGCAACGGAGCGCGCTCGAAATTTCTTCTCTAAAACTCAACACTAGGGCTATCATTTGACACTAGAACAGACCCTGCCGGACTCTTGGGAGAGAACTGTGAGCAGTCACGAGCCTGGACGTCGAACTCGGAATAGCCTGTCACAGTTTCTACTTTGAAAACTTGATTTTTGGGCGATTCAAGCTTTTCTCACAATGAACATGCATTTATCGTCTCCCTTCATGTCATAGTGATTTGCCAGTGGTGGAAGTATTACTTCTCTATCGGCTCAATTTACCTCTCTCTTATCATCGATTTCCTTCCAGGTGTTCCTTCGTCAGCTCCACTTTTAAGTGAAAACGGCATATTTGTCATAAAACAGGCGACCGCAGCAGACAAAGGGGAATATCATTGCGAGGCTTCGAACGCGTTGGCTAAAATTTCCAAAATGGTCACCGTCACCTTGAGCGGTAATTTTCCGGTTCCTCTGCGACTTGTCGAATGAACGAGTCTGTGATGCTTTCCAGTCTCCTTTTCCCTCGCGTTCTCCCGTCCAAATTCGGGAATTTTTCTGTGGAGGTTTTTGCGCGGGAGGAAATTCGAAAATATCGTGATCCTCTTAATGACTGATTCCCCGGAAAGTCGCAATGTCCGACCACGAGACGGCGCCACTGGTACCGTGTTCCTTAATGCGAAGCGTCGTTTATGCTGTTCACTATTGCGTTGAAGCACTATGTGTAGCACAGCCGAGTGACAGACTCTATCGAGGAATGACGGGGAAGTCCCAATATGTGGTTCTCGTATTTTTCCAAGTCTTTGTGTTGGCTGCAACAAATGGTATGTTCCTTCCTCCGTTGTTATCCGACCATAAGGCTTAGCTTGTCGATCCTGAGCTCACCGGACGCTGTTCCAGCCCCACCTCAGATATCGCCGTTCAAGGTGCTCGAGGACCTTTCACAAGGAAAACGAGTATCACTGTTCTGTTCTGTCACGTCAGGAACAGCCCCGATCTCTTTTACCTGGCTGAAAGATGGCAAACCACTCGGAAATCTGTCAAATGTGAAACTCGTTCATTTCGATGATTTCCAAGATCAGTTGCAAATCGAGAGTCTCGACGCCGATCACATGGGGAATTATTCGTGCAACGCGAAGAATGCCTACGGATCTGACCGAATGTCAATCGAGGTTGTGTTAAAGTTTGCTCCGAAATGGAAATCCGACGTCAGGAGTGTGTCTGGCGTGGCCGGAGAGGCACTGGATATCAATTGTGAAGCGACCGCGCATCCCCAACCTATCGTGAAGCTCTCCAAAGGTGAGTGTTCTTGAAAAAACTATTTCTGCCCTGTAGGTATGATCTTCGAAGTATCCTATTCGCTCATCTCAGAAAAAGTTATTGTATTGCCTCGTCCGGATGGGTCACGTAGATTTTAGAGAAATGTATTTGAAACATTCACGAGGCAATCAGCTTTTGCACGCTCCCTAAGAGAACGTAATGAGTGTTTCGAATTTCCTCAATTCTCACCCTGATACTTCGTTGAAATTGTCTCGCTCCCCATTTCCCCGAATGTAACAGTTTTGTGAACTCGAGTCTGCGTAATATGAATTCCAAATTCGAAGTTGAGGGCTCCCTGATATCCAAAAGAGCTATCGAGTCTGAATATTTCTGAGTTATGAGAGCCGGAGAAGAGCCGCAACATAGAGAATTCTAGAGAGAGAGAGAGAAACTCGAAGAATTCTTGTCTCGATCAATGGTGCTGTCATACTATAATGAGACAAGGGATAGATTACAACGTGTTTTCGCAAAACTCCCGAAATCGTCGCAATATCTCCCTCGCTTCCAAATTTTTCGTAGCAGTCGCTGTAACTCGAGGGGCCCAGATTGTGAAAATCGGAAAACCCGCATAAAACGGGGTTTATTGTGATAGGTTGTGGAGCAATCCAAATCACGAAGTGCCCAACCTTGTCATCTTTCGTGAAACATGAGTAGATATAAGGTCGAATTCTCAATATATCTTCTTTGGATTTGGAAGACAAAGCGCGAGCGGTTACTATTGATCGAATATTGAGAACATCCGTCGAAGCGATTCTCTTCTACATATGTTTTAGTGCGGTTTTCTTAAAAGTTTCAAAACCTGAATTTGGGACATGGTGAGGCTCTCTAAATACTCCGGGATAGATCCGCTAACTCACTTGAAGTTCTCGGCATGATTCGCGCTCGCTCCGATGAAGTTTAAGAGACGATCCGATAATGTTGGCTGGAGGCTTCCAGATCAAAACTTTTGAATCGTGAATGGAATCACGTCGAGTAAAGGGCTACCTTTATCACCACGAACAAGTGAATATCGAGGAGCTGATATTTGCGTTCGATTCCATCGGACGACATGACTCGAACTCACATCCTGTTCCGCGGCTCCCGATATTCATGATGAATGAGATTTCAGCGCAATCTCGAAGATCTCCTGCATGAACGCCGAGATCTCACTAACCTGGCATTTTTTCCTGCATTCCAGGTGGTCGTGAAATTCCCGAAAGTCGCTTGAGTGGCGGACGCTTGCGCATCAAAATCGTTTCATCGTCCGACAAGGGGGAATACTTCTGTGAAGCTTCCAATCCGCTCGGAAAAATCACAAAAACCATCTCCGTCCTCCTGAGCGGTAAATCAGACCCGCATTCGATTCAAACTCTCGGATTTCCTCTTCTTCGCTATTTCTGCTCCAACTTTCGTGGATCTTGAATGTCGATTCAGTTTTTTCCGTCTTCCGGCTACGCTTGATCGAATCGCCGGTCCTACGTTGCAATTTGTGAATACCGTGAGAACTTAGAGCCCGACCGCAAGACGGCGCCACTTGTACCGTGGTTTGTTACCCCACGGTCGTTGAATAGGCTTGACGCTACGGCTGCTTCCGATTGCTGACTCTGTGCCATCAATCGCGTCGCCATGTGCGTTTCCTTTTGCTTCCTTGTGTCGTGTTCTTTGGTTTCGGAAGTCCTCGCTCAAGGTATGGTTGCTTGAAAGTATTCCGAGATGTTTTGGTCAAGCGTGGCGTCCCTTCAGATGTGAGAGCCAGTAAGCTTTTTCAGTGGCTCCGCAGATTTCTCCGTTCAAAATTTCCGAGGACCTCTCAGAAGGTCGTCGACTCTCGCTCGTCTGTTCGGTGACTCTCGGTACCCCGCCCATGTCGTTCACATGGCTGAAGGATGGAAAATCTCTGGGTGATTTGCCCAATATAAAACTGGTTCATCTCGATGACTTCCAAGACCAGCTCCAGATCGAGAAGCTGGGCGCCGAACACGCTGGAAACTACACTTGCAACGCCAAGAATGCTTACGGCTCTGATCGAATGGCCGTCCAAGTGATGTTGAAATTCGCTCCAAAGTGGAAATCGGACGAAAAAGCAGTCCAGGGGGTGGCTGGCGGACTGATACGAATCGACTGCGCAGCGCTCGGCCATCCTGAGCCTCAGCTTGAGGTGTCCAAAGGTGAGTTCGCCTGAAGTTTCGCTTGTTTCCCGACTGATACAAACAACTTTTCCTGGGGAAAAGATGGTTATTTCCATAGATCATCCCATTTTCGAATCCGGTCAGATCTGGAAAGCACTTCTCTTTGATTCATTTCGACCTATAGAGCTCTCTTGACCCGAGTTGGCATTTTGATACGAGAAAACTCCAACTTCCGATGCTTGGAGCTTATTTTGAGGTTTGATTCCTTCATTCCAGGGTCCGACAGAGTTCCCGAAGCATCGATTCACGACGGTGTTCTGACCATCCAAGAAGCTTCCGCGAAACATCGCGGCGAATACAGATGCACAGCTTCCAATTCGTTCGGCAAGATTTCCAAAAGCGTCCTCGTAACTCTCAGTGGTAACTTTCCCGCTCCCAGTTTGTATCGTTCCACGTTGTGTTCGGGTTCAGGCGTAGGTTACGAGTTCCGATGGCTTCGTGCGTCATCTCCGGAACCGTTGTTTCTGACGTTCGAATGACGTTGGCGTCGATTTTGACTCGATTACAATTCGATAATCGCTTGAAAATTGAGGGAAAATTCTTGAAGTGTGTCCAGTTTAGTCTCCATGTGTACCACAAGACGGCGCCACCGGTACCGCAAAAGATACCGTGAGGCAAGCTCGGAGACGCCATTCCTGTTTCGAAAAAAAGCTCGACGCTATGAAGCGCGCGGTTGCAAACTATATTTTGTTGATTTTTTCCGTCGGATACCTCAGAGGTCAAGGTGAGTTTTCTGCGTGAAAATCCGGCTCCTCGACTTCATGAGAGTCCTCGTCTCACGAAAGTATTTTCCAGCTCCACCCCAAATTTCACCTTTCAAAGTATTGGAGGATCTAACCGAGGGACGACGGCTTTCTCTGGTGTGTTCAGTGACGGTCGGGACCTCCCCGATATCCTACCAGTGGTCGAAAGACGGAGTTCCGGTTGATCGTCTGCCGAGCGTTCAGGTGGTGCACTCAAATGAATATCAAAACAGTTTGCAAATCAACGACCTGGGCTCTGAGCACGCCGGAAACTACACTTGCTCCGCTAAAAACGCTTTTGGCTCCGACCAAATGTCCGTTCATGTTGCCTTGAAATTCAAACCAAAGTGGGAAAGTGAAAGTGGAGATCGAGTCGATGCAGTTCTAGGAGATGAGATTGTCCTGAACTGCAAGGCTCTCGGACACCCTCGTCCGAGTGTACGGATTGCAAAAGGTGAGTCGATCGGGATAAGAGACGTCAATTTCGAATCGGAGGTTGACCTCATATCTTGGATAGTAGCTGAAAAAATCTGCGATCTGTCGAGTAAATGTCGTTGTTTCGATTTCCAGGCGATGTGGAAGTGACGGCTTCCGATCAACAGAGTGTGGAAGACGGTCTATTGAGAATAAAACATGTTTCCAAGCTTGACAAGGGCGAATATTCTTGCGATGCTTCCAACGAAGTCGGGAGCATCCGAAAAACAGTTTCTATTCAGCTGACTGGTATTTTGAATAGCGACTTCTCAGCCGCATCGACGTCTCGAACCTGAAAGATTCTTGAATCCGATCTGACTGAAAATGATTATCATATGATTGTCAACTCCAATATGAAACAATTCATGACACTTGGTTCTTGTTCTGCTTTGATTTCATCATACTTCCCTGATTCCTTTGACCTGATGATTTGGATGGTAAAAGTTTGGATATATGCATCAGGAAAATGGGATCATCGAAAGATGATCCCGTTTTCACCTAACGAATTTCTCTTCGCAGCCAACTGCACCCGATGAAAATTCTAAAAAATTATCTGAATCCAGTTCCAGCCCGTTTCAAAGAGAAGGCGTCTGTTGTCACCTCCAGGCGCTCGGACACTACGACGCTGAAATGCTACGCGGTCGGAGACCATCCGATATCCGTCGTTTGGTCGAAGGGTAACGTGAAACTCGACAAACGAACAAGCTCGAGGTAAATCGATTGACATCACCCTTGGTTTCCGTTCGCATTTGAGGAAAACGATCAACGAGAACAAATTCTGCTCTATCAGGTACGAAATCATCGAGTCCATCACAACCGATGGAATGTCGTCCGAACTGCGAATTCGGGAGACTGACAGAGCGGACTCCGCATTGTACACCTGCCACACAGAGAACAAGTACGGCACAGACGACCGAAAAGTAAAACTCGTGGTCAAGGACGTCCCGGGAGCTCCTCAGGATGTCAAGGTAAACACAGGACGCGAACTCTGGTTCTGGCAACCGACTTTTCGAGCTTGCCTCGAAGACCAGAAGGGTGCATTCCTGACTGAATCGTGTTGAATGACTATTCAAGGTGAAAGACATCTGGTCTCGATCGGTCTCTCTTCATTGGACCCCATCATACGACGGCAATAGCCCGATCACAAAGTTCATCGTGACTTACTGGAGGGATCAGGGGTTGAACTTCCGACAACAAGAACTCGAAGTTTCCTCAGCACAACATTTCACGCTGGTCCGGGACCTTCAGCCCGGCACTCATTACGTACTGAACGTGGTGGCCGAGAACGCAATCGGCAAGAGCGAAGCCTCGAGAACAGTGACTTTCACGACTAATGAGGAAGAACCTGAAGCTCCACCACTCGACGTCAATGCCATCACTCAGGGTCCAACAACGGTTTTGGTTTCGTGGAAAGCACCCGACAAGGTTTCCTGGAATGGAGATATCGAAGGCTACTATATCGGCTTCAAACCGAAAACTTCTTCAAAGACCTCATCATTCCGGAAGGCAAGTTGAATGATTTCCCGCTGTATGAGGTCAGTTTCTGACGATTTTCTCCTCGAATCGTTGGACAGGACGTCAGATTAAGGTTGGAGTCTGAGTTTAGGTTTTTCTCTATTCTTCTTCAGGTCGAACAGAATAACAACGTGACTCACGAATACATCCTACAAGGCCTCAACAGAGGCACCGAGTACGTCATCACTGTTCAGGCCTACAACCACGCAGGCTCCGGTCCTAGCAGTCCGCAAAGTTTGGTTATGACCCGCGCTGGAGGTAAAACTTCAATTCCAAGCACATTTCTTCTTAGGGCGATCGTGTTTTCTCTTTGTTGACGCGTTGAACTTCAATCTGATCGGATCGTCGTTGCAGAGGATTCCCCTGAAGTTCCGCGACTTTTCGTGGACGCGGTTGGAATCGACAGCATCAAACTCCGGTGGCAACTCCGCACCGGTGGACAGCAACTCAGTGAGTATCCGCCGTGCACATCCGTGAAGCCAGGATCCATAACTGGCGAAAATTGCAAAACTTTGATTTCTGGGGTGGAGTCAGGCTCGGGACGTTCTGAGCGTGATACTACAAATGCATGAACCTGCCAAATTCTGGCTTCCATCACATTCCATCGTTTCGCTATTCCCCAGACTACACCATTCACCACCGGCAAGCCGACGGAGGTGCGTGGCTGGAACACTTGCTCATCAATTCCACGGAGAACACTTTCACCCTCGAGGCTCTCCGCAGCGGAACGACTTACGAAATTTTCCTCACCGCGATCAATGGGGCGACCCGCAGTGATCCGTCTCAGATTCTCAAAGTGCAAACCTCGAGATCGTGTAAGTATCTCTGTCGTACGAAACTGTTTCGTACGAAACCTGTTTCCTTAACCTCGAGGAACGCTTCACTTGACTCCATTGCATTACAGCGGACAACGGTCTCGTTGAAATCTTCGATTCGAATGATATACCGCTCTACTTGAACATGTATCTCGTGATTCCTGCGGCGGCCTTGGCGCTGGCCGTCATCGTGATCGTGGTTTCGTCGTGCATTTGCTGTCGACAGATGAAAAACATCGCCGTACCCCCGATGCCGCAAGGTATACACCCGGCTGCGATAGACTCCATCACAATCAGTGGCTCGCTTTGGATCATTTCATGATTTCTCTTTATTGATTTCTCAGAAATGGCACTCTATGGTACCATGATGCCACAACGATACGTCGACGCCGCCGGAAACGAGCTGACAGTTACGTACGGAACCGTTCCGGATCCGGCAGCGGTTGCCATGCAGAGTGCGACTATGGCTCCTGGGGCGAACACCACGGGAACTTGGAGTCGGAAAGAAGCGCCCAAGGTGAGGCGTTGTCGAATACGTTGATGTTTCGTTTCCGTAGGTTTCGATTGCGTACGTTTTTGCCTGATTCTGGATTCGCGTTGCAGAACCGACCGCTGCCAATCCCAACGGAGGCGACCGACAAAGCAACGGGACACTTTTACGACAGCGCCCAGTGAAGAGAACACAACTTCATGCCGAGCACTCACTCAACATTCACATTTCTACGCGTGTCGGTCTTCATAGAAACCACATTTTTCAAACTCCGGACAAATCTCAACCTGGAGTGTCATCGATTTGTTTTCTTCCCGGTCAAACAAAGCTCCTCAATAGGCTCTTCCTCGATTCCGAATCGCTGAAGCAATTCCAAACTCATCAAACACAAGTAGAACTTCTAGCTTAACAGCAACTTCCAACATTCTATACACAGATCTTCTGTCTGCAATCTGAAAACCCTCAATCCTCCCCCCGAGTAAGTGTGAGTGTGGATGAACGGCCTCCGGAACCGCGCGGCCCAAACGGAGCGTTTGTCGAGCCGGTGGCCGTCGGATGGAGAAAGTTAGTATGGGCTCAATTTTAAGTTTTCAAAGTTGACGAAGGAACGTTTTCTTTTCTGCATTTATACTTGAAGGAGTTTCATCCGCAACACCCTATTTCCCATGAGTTGATCTCCCCTTGATCTCATTTACAAATCTCTCGAAGTTCCACAAAACGCTCTTTTCGTTTTATGCGTTTTCGGTGGATCGATCGATCGAAACAGATCTGCTTTCGATTTGTGCTCAGACAGAATTGCGTTCGGATCGATTTTGCGATTGAGCCGTCAGACACTCCTATGGAGCGTCTCTTCACGTAGGCATTGTGCGAAATTGTGCCACACTTAGTGTAACTGCATTCCCTAAATGCCATGAAACATTTTCTCATTATATACAAGTCTGAGGTTTACACGATTCTAGTCGTCAGGAGCTCTTTGTGACAACTGAAAACCGAACAAAGATTCCGAATATCTAGTCACTATAAACTTGATGATCCCAAAACTTAATCTACAGAAAGTGAACACAAGAGTTTATATTGACTCAGTTTAGCTCACGTTTTGCATCTTTATACCAATACGTGTCGTGCACTCGCCGATGGTGACGATACCGAGTCGGATCGATTGGACGGAACAGCAGAAAAATAAATGCGACGTCTTGAATTGAATGAACGAGTAATTTATTTATTCTTTCTCTGATCTCGCCATATTGTTATCTTTCTACGGATCCGCTTAGGAGATCTCTCTACATCCAGAACGAATTCGATGTTCGATTTGACCGTTCCTTTAGATTTCCTATTTCTCGTTTTCCTCTGTGCCTGTTGGCTCCCAATCTTCACAGCAAAACCCAGAGAGTTCATAATGGAGCGCTTGGTCCTCTGAGTCACGGGCGCTCCCCGCATCCTCCGCCCCTCCCCCTCTAGGTGGCTTGGTCAGGAGGGGACACTCCTCGCGCTCCCATAACCGCTTGTGGGTGTGCCGGTTGTTGGAATCTATCCGGTGCTGGTATATTGCGACCACGGAGCGTCAGATGCACGAGGACTCCTGAGTCATCTCCTGCTGCTAGACTCGAGGGATGAACGAATTCGCGGGAAGCGGTCCAAAATGCTCGGAGCGGCGTCCGACCGGGCGGGTGACCGATATTCTTTTCGAATCAACATCAACCTGCGGACTCTCGGAGGGATCTTTGAACGGAAGTTCCGCGGGATAAGTAGTCGAGCACGGTTTCCATGACTAGTTTGCTGAGAAAATTTTCCCCAGGTTCCTCTCGATATCCTCGTGCTAATGATTTATGCCGCGTTGCTTATTTTCCGACGTTTCCGTGAATGTTCAACTCCGTTTGGGGAAATTGCTGAAATCGGCGTTCTCCAATCATGGTCCGACTCAAGGTTTTCCGCGCCGGTTGTTTATGATTAGTTGCGATCGATTCGGAATTCCGATTTGTTGTTTTCCGAGAAGCTTCGTCGAATTTCATACCGTAATCCATCTCTGTTCTAACATTCCAAGGTAATGTATTATTCGACCCCGAAATTCTGCTCCTGGGGCAATCTCTCGTAGACCTTCTCCAAGCATCTCAAGACGACAAAAGTTAGATCAGAAAAATTTCGATGGAATCAACGCGAGAAGCGTCAGAGCAATCATGACGGGATCAAGCTGCGAGACAAATCCAGTTCGTCTGTGCGTTTTCCTCGTTCCGCTATTTACAACTTCCCTAATCAAAGCAATGCAGACCCGCGTTCAACCTTAGAGATAACTCCCGAGAACACATGTCGAGCAAGATATCAACTCCATGGGTCCAGTGATACCGGATTGCTCACGACGCCGAGGACATCGATGTAATTATTTGATAGAAATTTTTGGGCTGGAAGTAGGAAATGGCGTGATTCGTTTCGACTATAAAAACCGCGAGTCCCGCCGTTTGAACAACAAACATCTTCTCCACTTGAAGAAATATGCTTCGTCTTGTCATCTTCGCCTCATTCGCCGCCTTGGCTTTTGCGATCCAATCCAAGTGCAGCGCTAAGGAACTCGGTTCCAGCGCCGAAGCCGTCACTGACTTGGGCAACCGAAACTCTTGCATTTGCAAGAGCCGCGGCAAATGCGACAAACTCAAAGTCCAAATTCAGGGTGAGAGCGTCAAGTACTCCGCCGGAGCTCTAGGAGATTGGACTGGGAAGCTCGACGGAGACAAGTTCAAGATCGTCAGCGGTCCTGAGAAGGTCCAGGATACGCTCGTCTACCCCGTCAAGGGCAACAAATACATCGTCTACGTCTTCTGCAGCAAGGACAAGGAGCCCGAGATGAGCTACGTAGAGTTCGAATCGAAGGCCGCCGCAACGTCCCAAGCTCTGGCGGAGCTCAAGTCCAAGTACAAGATCGTCATCAATCCTGACGCTCTCTCCAAATGCTAAATTCAAAGTTTCCGGATTTTCGCTGATTTGAGAAAATCAAATAAAAAAAAGTGCATCCCAAACATGTTCTCAGTCCGAGCTAGAATAATTTCCCGTAGGCTTCTTTCACATGCCTTCGATGATTTCCTGATGGGTCCGTGATGGGTTGATCGAGGAAATTGAACGCAGGCTTTACATGGATTCGGATGACGAGAGCAATAGAGGAGTGGTCAAGCAGACAGGTTTTCTTCTGTTCAAGAGATTTCGTGATATCAAATGTAACGTAACAACTTCGCTTTCGAGACCTGTTGCCGTCTGCCTCAGAAGAGCGACTCGAGTCAAGGTTTGGAGTTCTCCAGCGTGAAACGAAACGCGACAGCTTCACCCTCTGTGTTGGGCTATTCGTCGATAAAAGCTCAATTTCACAAGAGGATGAACTATTTTGCAAAGGAAACAAAATAGTCGTCGCTCTTTTAAGTCGTCTGACAGGGAGTCATTTCGAAGCTTTTTGAGAGTGCTACATGTGTGAGCGAATTATGAACGAGCATCGCCGAAAAGCTAGACTTTAGAAATCGATGATCGTCACGTACCGTAAAACATTACCGTCAATGAGGAAAGGAATTTTCAGAACACCCAATCATTCTGATATTCTGCCAGCTGTCTCAGCATCATTCGTTTCGCGTTTCTCTCGCGAGTCTCTGAATGTCCCGGATATTTTGACTGATATATCGTCAACAATCTCCCGGATCGAAATACCTCGGACCGCCAGAGCACATCAGGTGGAGGGTGAATCACTCACGGAAGCCGAAGACTCTCGAGAAATCTAGAAACTCCTGAATCGCTGGTTGAACGAAAGATGTTTCACTCACTTGAAGTGAGTAGGCCCGGTTATTTGGGCGAAGTATCTCGTGCACTTGTAAATGATCACAAAAGCTTATGTTTTTGGAGTACGAAAAATGAATTTTTACTTCAAGTACTTGGACCAGTTTAAAATGTGACCAGGTAGATACTGGAACCATAAAGACAAGGCCTCCCATACGTCAAGCCGTCGACCACAATACGAGTTGAATGTTATCAACCACAGTGAACGAAAGAGAACAGTTCCCCGCAAGACCATCGAGGAAGGCCTCGAGTCGAGCTTATCGGAAACATTGAACGGAGCAAGAAAATTCATGCACAAGCTCCTTTTAATATCGATCATTCGAATCCACAGTTTGCGATATGGAGGCCGACTTCGATATCGTATTTCTCTTTGAGGTCATCGAGATCTTTGTCCTGTGGTCTCTCGGTGAAATGGACGAGGGCATCTTTGAATATTTTGTTCCGATCACAGAGCACGAGAACGATGTTGTTTCCTTCTTTGATCGGGATGAGATCGTTGCCGCCGGCCAATTGTGGTTCCTTGATGTTCCAATGATCTTCATCTCTGCCACCGACCCATGTACCGAGGAGCGGGCCGTCGTACTTGAAAGAATTCGAGCTGACCTCTAGCTTTCCTCTCTCGCATCCCTTGTTGGAAACACAGAGACATCCGGGACGTGATGATAGCGGTAGTGTCGTGTCGATAGAAGCTCCGAGAGCTTTGGGGTCACATGATGGTCTCACAGCATTTGCAGAGGCAACCAGAACGACGACGGAAGTCAAGAACAACATCTTTGTAGTCTCAAATCTTATCCTCTGTTTTTACGAGAGTTACTGTAAATGAACGAGAATGATCAATTTGAGATCGAATTGTGGCAGAGTTCCGAATTCTCATAGCACGAGACTGACTGCATGTTCGCTTCCCACTCAAGATGTTCAAGTGAACAAATGGAATGATGGGTGAACCAAGTCAGATGCTCCCCTAGACTCGGAGCTCCAAGAGTAAAATCACTCATTATTCCAATTTGAATTCTACTTACTGTCGTTATCTTCAGTGAAGCACGGTTGTGCGGAAACTTTCGAGTGAGCTCCCTGAGTTCGCCGGGCAACCGCTGCGCTCAAATTTGTAATGCGATATCGTAAACAATATTTGTGGTTAAATTTCATAACCGTCTCTATCTACGACGGTTGAACGGAAGCCAAAATAGCGTTCACGAAGTTCTCTTCATGCTGTTCTGAATGAATAGAGGGGGACGATGGTATTAGGAGATTGTCCCGATCGTTCTTCACTCGGAATGTTTTTGTACGTGATAATCAGAGCATTAATAGTTTCCGATACTCCACCTGTTCATATAGATTGATGGATTTATGGATAAATTATGTCTGATTGATTCCGCCCACATCGTGTTTGGGCAAATATCATCGATCTGGCCGATTTCAAATCAAAATATCCATGAATTGATGAAGGGTGATCAATGCAATAGTGCCTTAACTCTCAAGCTCCAGTTATCATAAATCTTACTTCCATCGAGTATTCAGTCTAAGACTATCTTCAGGACACGCTGTTTGGAGGAGGGGAAATCGGTACCTATTGGGTATCGTCCAATTCATTAGGATTAAGTCTCTTGTTGGAATCCAACTTAGAATAGAGCTGCTAAATATTTACATTCGAGACGCAATCCAGTGAATACCCACTCCGGCATAGAATGGTTAACGCTTCACGATACCGGACGATGGAACTTCAGCACTCAACTATCATCACCGACCGCAAAACGAGGTCGAGAGCTGCCCTCGCAGAAGCTCTAGAACGCTCACCGAGAATCTTCGATGTTCGTGAGAGGTCATCTCCCGCGATTCGATGGAAAGTAGTTCCGGAACGACTCAAGTTCCCCCAATCTAAATTTGGCTCTGTGAATTCGGAGCAGTTGTATGTAATGTTTCGGAGTGAGCGCCCTCATTTCGATGGGACTTCAATTTTGGTGCACGAGCGCCTTATATCACTCCAGCGAACTCTCACAGAGACGTCATTGAATTCACCGGAATGGAGTCGAACTGGATAAAATGATCTTTCGAATCAATTTTTTCAGCTCCTTCAGCGAGAGTCCGAATCCACTCCGAGGATGCTGCGGAGTCGGCGGCTGAACTCAGCGCTTCCGAGAAAAAGAGGATATGTTCTCACAGAGAGTCGAAGCTTATGTTGCGAGCTTCGATTTGCCTTCGGACCCGGACGCCGGCTTTGCCAACATGGATCGACAGACAGCTCGGAACCCTGGTGAACGATATGGCCTCGTTCGCTTTCGGGAAATTCAAAGATTCATTCCTCCTCAGTTCATTAGATTGCAGTCATTTCAGCCGTGCGATGCCGTGAGAGCTAAACATAGTGTTCGTCGTGCGGGTCTACCTCGCACGCCAAGCTTGGTCAACCAGCCTCAGGATCAAAGTTGCATTCGTTCAGAAGAGCAGCAGGCTCAGCAGTCTAGTGCACAGGCGTTTGTTACAGTCTACATTTTGAGCAGCTCTCGATAATACTTTTTCTGAAATCAGAGCACAGGTGACCGAGTCAAACTGTGACGCTTCTGCATCTAGAACTGGCAGAGCTGCCAGCGCGATGGGTGAGTAGGATGAGACTTCAGAAAACCGAGCTTCCTCCGATCAGCTACGAGCGAGCTTCATCGCAATGCAAGTCAATCATCGATGGAGCTCCGGGGAGACCGATTTCTCAGTCTCGATGCTTCTTCCTTTTGTTTTCGGGACAAGGGTCGAAGTCATTCCCTGTTTTTTCTCTCACGTTTGATGGATGTTGAGTCGATGTTGCCAGTCCTCAAAATCTCAATCCATCTCATCCGAATCAAAGTTCGTTCTGCGGATGAGATTCGATTGAAGCAACAAACCATCCGCTCGAGACCGGGGACGACTCGAGGCGTCGGCCCTGAAGTGAATCTGCAGCGTCAGAAATGTTTAGAATCCTCCGCGTCAGAAAATTGGAAAGTATCCAATCCGGACCTGTGGCCCATCCGAATGACGCTTCTGGTTCCTAAATGAGGAAGAGCCTCAGTTCACTTGTATTCGTTCGCGATCTCCGACAGGATCCGACTTGGTTTGCCGCCTCAATTCGTCGATCGGTAAGGTAGTAAGCTTAAGTGCTCATTTTCGATTCCGCCTCGGAGCGAGATCTCTGAGAGGCGCTTGCTTGCCTTGGACGCTGTTTCTGCTTCCTGTTCGTGTGATTTCCCCATCAAGACAAGAGAGCTTTTATCTCGGCCGTGATTGTGAGATCGTTGTTCGTTTCGTCCACACCTGAGTGAGCTTCATCGGAAGAGGCTGCTCGGCGTCGGTTTTAATTCCTCCACTTTCGAAATCGTCTCATTCCCAATTCATTGTCACCTGTGATAGAGAGACACAGAGGTATAAACCCCGGATGATCCACGGAGACTACGTGGCCCCGGCGTCGAGCGCTATATTTAAAACATTGGCTTGCTGGGAGTCTGTTCGAGAATAGTCAGACGTCGACAGACATCGAGTGCTGAGCAAAATGCTTGACTGGTTAGTGCACATAAAGGAAAAACTGAAGAGGACAGACACAGACGAAAAAGGTAAAAATGCCGTGTAGAGAATCAGTGACCGTTAACAGTACATGCCACGTGTTCACCTAATTATCCAGATGTTTCGTCTGCCTGCCGCGAAGAGGACACCACATCGTCGGACGAAAGTAAGAAGCTGTGCGACGCGTTCGATGGATCTCAACTCAGTTTCATCGAAGAGTGTACCGAGGATCTTGAAATGGAATATGAGTTCACCGAGTCCAGGGATTCGCTGACCGACTTGCCGTCTTCGCACACTTACAGAAAAGAGCTCCCATTGAAGGTGAGTCTCAACTAATGCGCACCGCTCAGGAGAAAACCGGCGCCACGACTTGACGATGTCTTCCAGGGCTGGAGTCGAGTCAAAACTCACTCTTTTGTGAACTTCGTTGATTGGCTTGCGATTATATCGAGAGTCCGCGAACGAGTGGTCCCTTTTCGTATCGAGGTTCTCCTTCGAATTCTCGACTCGGACCCAAGAGAGGAAGAGAGAAACGGTGGAATCGGTGGCTGGCTGTAATGTTCAGTGACAAATACAGTGAGTTTTCCAGGATGGTTTTCTTTTCGTGCTGTCAGACGACTTCGAGTGGTTCCGGCTGTACGTGGCCGTTTACTCCAAGCACTTGGATGCATACCACAACATTCTGGATCCTCTGCCGGGAATTACAGTGAGCATCTCTTCATTGACGAAGGTTGTGAAGCAGCAGCCATGTCAGCTCGAGGCGCAGTACTCCGAGCAAAATCTGTTCCCCTTCGTGATCATTGTAAGTGACAGTTTCGAGAATTTGTTGCCAAAATTAGGAAATCAGAGTTAGAGAGTCCTGTTTGTAGGTTTTTGATTTGATCAAAATCTCGAAAACATTGGAAACGATCTCACCAGAACGCCTCTAACATCTCTCGAGATGAATTCCACGATCAGTTGGCTCAGTAAGGATAAATAATTGATGAGGAATTCGCCCCTGGCACGAGATCGAGTACAGATTGACGGTTGGTCGGCAACCGTCCCAAATATTCCGATATACTTAATAATTGTTATCCACGAGCGACAATCATGCCCCGAACAGAAGTCGAAGCTAAATTGTCACCGAATCGTCTCGCCACGCCACAACTTTCATCGCGGTCGCCTCACACTCCGGGCCCTGTAGCTGCTGTCCCTCCAGGACTGGAGCGCTAAATTTAAACGGTTATATTTGGAAACAGGGCGTAGATGGCCGAAAGTTCTCACTGCGGCAAAGGCTGCAGCAAAGCAAGCGCTCGGACTCAGTGTTCTGTGATCGAAGTCGAGTGCGTGGAGTCCTCGAGAGATTTGCCGTTGCCGTAACTGAGCTTCATGAGTGAATGTGCACGTGAATGAGAGCTCCAACCTGCCTCATGCAGGAAGATTCAGAGGTTAGTCGAGAGGAATCGCAAGCGAGCGGAGTTTCATTAGGCCTTGGAGTAGCCTCGGATCACGAAGCGGTTGGAACTGACCGAGCACGACAGCCCGATTCACTTGAACCGCGACATCACACTGGAGGGAACTTCGTAATTTCTAGCGAAATTTGTCACCAATTTAGATTCCGTTTCCGAATGTCATTCATTGTTTTTCCCTCAGAACCCGCGTGGACAACAGAAGCCGTTGCTGAATTTGAGGCTGAGCGATAAGACCGACATTCGCGAGTCCTCTGCGAATGCGAATTTCGGCTCAGTTTGCATCTCGTGCCCGTTAAGGCCTCAAAGTACGCCAAATCAACTTCAGCTTGCTACTCAGACCTTGCAAGAAGCCGAGGAGTGGGTGGCAGCTATTCAAAGCAGGATCTCCGTACGTTCGTCGCAGAGAACTTTTTACATCTGTGAATGAATCTGCTAACTTGTACTTGACCACCATCTCATTATCCGGAGACTGACATTGACGATGACTCTCCACAGGCGTCTTCATTAGACATCGAAGGTTTGAACCTAGAAGGCTGCTCGTCTTTTGTCCCGATCGAGTCAGCCCCGGACAATCAAGGAGCTATCTCGCAGACGCTGCAGCTATTGAATGAACTGCTTAGAGAGGCACCCGTGATCGTGATGGACAATGCGGAAGCTTCGCAAGCAAAAATTCCTCTCCACAATCAGGGTAATCGGAAATTTCACTCAACGAGCATGAAGACTGAGCATCTAAACGCGTTAACGCTCAGATCTGACTAAAATCTCAAACAATAGTTTCAGGGCTCGGTGACGACGCACCGGCCGCAAACCCCGGCGCAAAACCAAAGCTCATTGCCTCTTGGTCTGAGGAGGAGAAGGAGCAACATGCGAACATCATGGCCCATCAGCAAGCCCTACGGCGAGCCACT
The DNA here is from genome assembly GCA_021527715.1 of Neoseiulus cucumeris. Taxonomy (NCBI): domain Eukaryota; kingdom Metazoa; phylum Arthropoda; class Arachnida; order Mesostigmata; family Phytoseiidae; genus Neoseiulus; species Neoseiulus cucumeris. The sequence continues at coordinate 521,989 of JAJSRV010000018.1, read as the reverse complement.
CATTTGCGTCAGCGGAAAATCTCAACAGAACTCAAGGTTTGGGTCGAATTTTGAATATAATTCACTCGGATCGGAGCTCGACCTTCTAATAAGAAGTGAGGAAAACGCCCGAATTTCTCTTCAGCTGGAAACGATCCAGAAACAGTTGCGCAGAGCGAAGAAAACCCAACCGAAAGCCATCCCCGAAGAAGGTAACGACAGATTGGCATTCGAAGAACAACTTCAAGAGTTGACGGAAACATTGAAAACCCTCGAGGGCAACCTCGGTCAGACAGAGCTCGAAGCTCAGAAAACGAAGAGGAATTGGGATTCGAAGATGGAAGAAGTCTACAAACACATTTACGACCCAGCGACCATCCTGAACATAGACGCAAGTACAACTCCAAGTAGCGCGAACGCGACAACCTTTTCCCCCCCGTACGAAACCGCGCTGCTTCTACTTACTCTACATTGAGCGATCATTACAGCAATGGGCTGAACGCAAGAACACTACCGGGAGGAACTCTAGTCGTCGGATCGGCGGAGGATCTTTGAGAGTACGCGCAGCCAAATTCATGCAAAGTCCAAAACCGAAGAAGAAATCTCAGCATGATAAAGACCACGGTAAGGAAAGCCACTCACCCCCCTCCCCCTCTACGAGAAAACAGTGCTAAAAATTTTCCGGAGTTCCGATTAACGATCCCGATTCTCTCGTCCCAGATAAACATGGCTCGAATTTAGAAGATTCCGACACCGACGAGAAGAATGCCGGGTCGCGCTTGGTCAACAAGCAACGTAGAGGGACGTTCAGAGTGTTCGGTAGTTTGCTGGACTCGAAGCGAGGTCGCTTTGGAGGCAGCGGCAAGACTGGCAGTCAGAAAGAACCTTCCAGCCTCAGGTGAGATCTTCGCTTCGTGAGGGTCTCTGTGATTCATTTGGGATGTTGGATGGGTATGACGTCATAGATTTTGTTTTCTCGCTCATCAGTGGATCTCAGAAGAATAAAACTGAAACGACGTCGAGCTCGTCGATCGACCAAGACAAAGAAACGAGCGCTGACCACATCGTGGGCAGCGCCACGATGGCGTTGGCGGAATCCATCATGGGAGCGGCTCGAGATCATCGCAACCACGAGCAGATCACATCGACAAACAGCGTCCCTCGAGAGTCCGAATGCAAAGCAACAAAAGGAGAAATTCCTGCGTGGGTTCTCAAGGAAATCGAGGTAAAACTCCATGAAACAATTGAGTATTTTCATCTGAAAGTGGGAAGCCACGCTAAAAGAGAATCTGTTCCTCCCTAGCTGTTCGAGCAGCTGGTCCGCGATTACCATAGCATTCATGGAAACGTGGCCGACATGTTCGAAACATGAGTTCTCTGCTTCATGAGTCGGCCTGGTTCACTGGCCTCTTATTTCGACACAACATACTATTTCGACCGTTAATTGTTAGCAGAAACGTTAGTTCGAAAAGATTCCCGAAAAGCACCTCATATGCTGAGGGCCCAGAACCGAGCTCCAGTTGGGTGACGAATTTGGCGGGTCTTGCTGTTTGAAGATTGTTCGGAGTTGTCCGAACTGCTGTTTCGTGTTGAAATAAATGGAGAAACAAAGAAATAGTTCAAATCTCATCTTTCACTCGAGTCGGAGTGTAAGCGGAGAAAAGAGTTCCGCCGGGCTTATTGTGCGCAACACGTGTCACAGAGAGCTCCTGAAACTGTGCGAGTTTCGCAGGTGGAAGGCAATGAAATCCCGTCGTAGGTCATCTGGACATCATTTCTGAACTTGGTCATCTGGCTTCGAAAATATGTAGATCTCCACGACCTGCAATACTTGTGTAAATGAAAAAGCCCCCATAACGTCTCCAAATCGCTGTCCGGCAAAGCCCTCCACTAGGAGAAGTTTGATAGCAAGGCAGTGGCATGCGCACGGGCTCAACGACATCCTCTTATCCTGGATTGGAGATCGCAGATCAGTTCCTGACGTAAAACTAGAGGAGAAATTGTCGAGTCAGCTGTTGGAAGCGCGCAACCTATACAGCGCTCAAGGTTTCTCGGGAAAAAAAAGTCCGACACGATTTGGCGACATATTATACGGAATCCAAGGTCATTCAAAACATCAGTCGAAAGGATCCTGGAAATCCGACTTCTTCGATTTGGAAAGCAACGGATTTCGCGCTCATATTCCTCAAAAAGTAACAAACCTTATGAAATCAGTCAATCTGACGGATTCTTCGGAAATCGAGCAGCTGGTCTCGCAACCCTAAAAAACTGAGAACAGAACGCCACAGGAGCTTGAACTATCAGCTCTGCCTCTCAGGAAACACACTTTTAACGTGGATTTCTGGCGTTCGCGAGCTATAAGGCCGCAGAGTTCTGACCTCTGCACATTGCGGCTCGACCAATAAATTACAACTGTCGCGCGGAGCTGCCTTGATGTCCCCCTCCCATTCGGAGCCTTTGTTGTGGATGGCGTTCAGCACCTTTGAGTTGTCTGCTATGAAACCGACCGTTAGAAATCGAAGGTTCCAAGTGATCGAAAAAGGTTTGCTGAGAACAGCTGAGCTTCCTGGGACCGCTAAGTGAATATTTCCATTGTGCTGAGTTCTAAGAAGAATCGTTTTTATAATCTCGATGATTGCCTGCTTGAACTGAAAAGCGAGGGCAACAACGGCATCGTGTACTGCCGCTGCGTAAGAAAGGAAGTCAAGACGATGTTTAGTTATTGCGACTATTTGCAAGGTACTACATTCTTTGCTGCAGATTCTGACTCAACATTCGGATGCACCTGAAACTGACACCATAATCAAAAAGAATGCGATCCAGACGATGAACAATCACACGTGGGCGGAAGACAAGTGCATACCGAAGTGATGGCAGCGAAGATGAACGAGTATCGAGGGAGTTACGAGCCAAATTACGCCCCTCGCTCCCACAAGATTTGGCCCTCAACATCTACCTTGAAGGACCGTGGACGAGCTCTCTGTGCGACTCGTCAACCATTAACATGGACGGAACCTTCCGAGTCACTCCGCACCCGTTCAGTCAGAATCGACTTCTTTTAACAGCGACTTGATGGAAGCCGCGAATTTGCAGCTTTTGTCCCCATGAATCCCGAAAAACTCTCAATCAGTTTCGTTCATATGGTTGGCCTCAGGCACCACACCTTCGAAAAATCTACCCAGGCGTCGGAGAGAATGAGAACCGGGGAACGCGCTCGAATGAAGCGTTGGGCCGAGGACATTGAAGAAACCAAATGAGCTCGTGCTCCGCCAATGTAACAGAGACACCACTGAGTGAGCACTATTTTGAGTCGTCAAGGAAAATCTAGAGATGGAAGGAAGCTCTATACTCGGGTGTGCAAAGAAGAGCTAGCGAGCGAGCGTACAGATGTTTCTTGATGAGCCATAATGAGCCATGCCTGAGGCGGATCATTCCTGTCTGAGCGAGATAGAGATCCTGTTGCCACTCCATGTTGACGTATCTACTGACGCAATGTCCAAGAATTGTGACCTTCCACAGGCGGCTCTTATAGTGAGCTCTTTCTGATTCTGTTTCATTCGCGGGTTTACTTGTTGATACCGTTCTTACAATGAATAGGAACCACAGATTTCGGGTCCAAGACACAAGTAGGCTTTGCGGCGGTTTTTACCCGCGAGGAAACGCGGTTTTTCTTGCGGTCAACCGCATTTTATGCGGTTATCGGTTAACCATGACCGCGGTTTTTCAAAGATGCGATTATTTTCAAAACTCAGGCACAAGGCTGATTTCGTGTGTTGCCATCTGCTATTGACAATAAGAACGAAGATAGCACGCAACTATTCCGCTCACCTTCCACTACTCGGAGCCCGGGATTGTATGATTCAAAACCATCATATTGGTCTGCCCGTTGCGAACGTCTCTTTTTTTGTCTGGATCGCCCATGCCCGTCGCAGGGCAAATAATTGCAATAAGACGCAGTAAACCCCAAGCAGCTCCAGGATGCCCTCACACAACAAAAACTGTAGCAGACCACACGGTCACCAAAGACGGTGAACGTCTGTTAAGCTTTTTCAACCCAAACTCGCAAACGGCGATCCTCACGACGAGACGGAAGCTCACTTTGTTGCGACAAGCTGCAGAAGTTTTTTGCGGGCGCAACTAACAGAGTTGTAAAGAGAACGCCGTTTCGCCAATTGTTCACCCTCCATGCAAACTGGAATAAAGTTCCCACTCTGAATTCGGGAAGGGTAAAGTGCGGACCGCGGGGTTACGTGCCCCAAAACATTCAGCCGTGTCTGAGTTGTTTATCGTCCTCCATGCTTCAATGATCATCGAAATCGCGCCTTAACTTCACAGCACCTCAGAGCGACGATCGCGCAAGACGTTGCCATTGAAGTCAAGAGCCGTCGAAACTGTGGAAAATGAGAAGAAGATCAAGCTAGCGTGGACGAGGTTCGAACAGGACATCGTCACGCCCCGAGAATTCTCGAAGATGGTGGAGGTGAGCCCTAAAATGTTCCACCTCAGATCAGAAACCCCGAATAATTCACACTTAATTCTAATGACTTTCCGAACTCATAGTGATTCTTCAACGAACTCTTGGTTTCTAAACGTTCCTTCTAGCGGCGATGCGGCATGGGCTCCCCAACAAGAAGAGAAAGTCGACAACCCATTGGCCGGATTTTCGGGAAAATCAAGTCTTGAGCGAATTGGTCGCTATGATGAACACGCAAGCCGCATTGATCGATCATGACTACGACCTGCGTTCCATGCGTCATCCATTCGGCGACCATGCATACTCGCGACTTCCAGAATACGAAGGGAAATTGTCCAGTCGATATGGAACGAGACATAGTTGGGCCCCGAAGCCCATCGAGATCTGACGAGATGAAGACAAGGCACCCAGAAAGTCAAAGGAACAGGTTCTCGTGACCGAGTTGGGGCTTGCCGTAAGCCGCCAAGATTTGGATACGCGCTGCTACCTGTCCTGGCTCAATGATCAATTATATTATCGATGCGTGTTTGGAACTTATCGTCAAGCGGAGCAAGAAGAACTGTCGGTGGCCCAGAGTCTACGCATTCAGCGCATTCTTTCTGAATAAGTACGACAAATACGGTTAGGGGGATATTTGTAGTGGGACTCGCCAAGCTGAGATCTCTGCGCATGACATTCTTCTCTTCCCCATGCACTTGGGAAGTCATTGAACCATGGCGATCGCGGGCTTGCGATTCAACAGAATCAAGTACATTGATTCCATGGGTGGCCGTAACGAGAAGTGTCCGCGAAATTTGCTGCGTTACTTGAAGCAAGACAAGCTCGACAAGGAAAAGTGTGAAGAATATGCAAATTACGGAGTACGCGACGCAGATATTAATTTCAGCCAAAGAGACATGCCGTATTTTGCAATCAGAAATATTCTCGACTGGGTACGCTGAAATGCCCTCCTCGGACGTTTAACAGAAGATACTTGGAGATGAAAACTGGAGAAAACTCACCTCTTGCATTTGCTATAATAACGTAAATGCACAACTTTACTGCGGCTCGTGAAATAAAAGTATGATTGGATAAATGAATAAAAGTATTCATTATGGCTTTGAAATTCTCCGGGTGTGAATCTAATAGCTCCGAGGTCGTTGATTGTTTTAGGCACTCTAGTGCCATTCACTCTCGAGTCGGCGTTCCCGAATAGGATCTCTGACGATTCTTTCATCCACAACCCTGGGCATTTTACTTTTCATATCAAACTTTATTCTACTTCAATCGTCTCGTTCAACAATGCCACGATAATGCATACCGTATTGTTTCTGATTGAAGGGCACTCTCAAATAGACGGGCGCCCCGTAAGTTGGCCGGATAGAAAAAGATGATCGTTCGGATTCCGGAAAGCTCTATCTACTGAGCAACGCCAAATGGTTTCTCGTCCAATCATCAATGCTTTGCGGCCACCGCTGCTCTAAGAGACCATTGATAGCAGGTTGGAAAAATAGACAGGCACTCTCTGGTAGAGAATCCAGGGTACAAAGGGAACCGCGAAGGTTCTCGACCTGAAATTTCAAACGAAGATCAGTATCTTGTCCGCCAGGCGTATCTGAAAGATCATGAAGTTCTCCAACGACGCAGAACTTCGGGCTGATAACTGTTTCAGCTTTTGGAGTCACCGAATACAATTTCTGCCGTGTTGTTCAATGGTTCTGTTCCACTTCGGAAATTTCTCAGTTCTCAAGATAGTGATTTGCGAGCTCTATAGTGTAATCTCGTTGATACTTCGGGACATATGGAAAGCTGGCTGTTTCACCAATCAAGCGGCACAAGTGATGCTGCAACGATCGAAGTCGGATTGAACAAACTCGATAATACTAACGGACTCCGTGTTGCGGGAGGGTGAACAGTAAACGGGATATTTGCATTCTAATTCATCTGCGAATCAGCGTCCAGCGTCCAGCTCAGAGCCCAATCGGTTCTGCTCTATCTCCTCCGTACATTCGCACAACAAACGAGGGAAAGCCTACTTCATGGATTCGTTTTTCCATCATTCAACGTCAGAAGATCCGAGTTCGCCACATGTTCGCTCGTGGTGTCATCCTTTCCGTCTCTTTGCTGAAGCGGCAGTGGAGAGGAGTTCCCTAAGAGCTCCGAAACAGAACCTTGATCGCATTCGAATGAAATTTTCAAGATCGCCGTTCGTAGTTGGGGACCAGCCTCATCTGGAGAATGCCGTCTACACCCCGCTCGAAAAGTGTCATGTATTCATTCGACATCATAGAGCTGAATGTTTGTGAGGATGCATTTCGTCGTCAGCAACCAAAGTTGGTTTACAAAGCATTCCATGATTCCATATGTGTCGAGAGAGTTATCTCCACAGATTCTGCTCCTATTTTCTACAAAACTTGTGCACCAATTCGAATAGTTTCCGTTTTTGATTTTCATCCTCGAGCTCGACCCGGCACGCATCAATGGGGACATTCCTGGGAAACACTCCATCCTATTGCACTCACTCTAACGCATTCGGGCACCGTTCGCTTCCCCGAATCCGTTCTATCCGTTTCTCTTTTCGTTCAAGCCGTCGAAATGCGAGAAAGTACGAGTTCCGAGCGAAACGCTTACGCACCCGTGTCTGCTTTCACCAGCCAACTCAATGTCATGACGCATATGTCACTGTGATCCCGTCACCACAGCCGTACAGCATCTCTCCTGACACACTCGGACCAGAACACTCTCCCCGACGCCTTTGAAAAAACGTGGAGCTCCCTTTAGCAACGGACATTCGTACAAGATAACGGACGCGATGTTATCCCACATTGGTCTCGTGTGCCTCTTGCCAGCGTTGGCTCTTGCCTCGGATTTTGGTGGCCCAGTGACGTGTAGGACCACGCGACGGAGTGATTCGTCCTTGTACGATTTTGGTCCTCGAAGTGGGTGTTTGTGTATGGACATGGGTTGTGCTATCGCGAATGTCACGTTCGAACCAGGCCCTGTCGCCGTTTTCACCGCTATCGGGAACCAGGTCACAGCCAGGAGGCACGAGAACAACGTTTGGGTTGGAGAAACCCCGAATCTGGCGGAAAATTCGAAAGTCTACTCAACTCAATATCCTCATTTTGTGATCTACTACGCCTGCACACCCATTCAAGATTTTGTACTGGTTGAGTTTGCGAGTCGAGCAGCAGCAACGAAAGAAGTACTTCGAGAACTCAAGAATAAGTTCAATATCCACATATACAATCAATTCCTCATGGACTGCTGATTTGACTTCGAGCGAGCTGCACGATTTGACCCTGGGACTTCGGAAAGCGATACTTGAGCACGCCTGTAAACCCTGTAGATTGTTCACCAATTCCTCTCCTCGACCAAGTAAATGAACGAATACTGTGGAAAAACCAACCTTCGAGTTTTGAATTCAAGAGAGCTGCGCTCGTAATTCCTCTTTCGAGAGAAACATCTTTCGTATCACTTTCACGTTATAAGCCCGGCTGCCCTATACGGTCACAGATGTCGCTTCCAATTCTGAAAATGTTGGAAGGACGTCAGCGGGCCGGGTACATTAGTAGACACGAGTTCAGAGATAGGCAGCTTTTACCTACTTCGAGCCATTGGAGCAAATCGTTCTCGGAGTATGATCGTGATACTCCGTTTTCCCTTGATGCAGGAGACGGCTCTCGCTCTTGAACTTTAGTTCGATCATTTCCTCGTCATTCTGAACACTGAACAAAACATTGTTCGCCGAAAAATGAAAGATGTGACTTGTGGCATAAATCGTCGGAAGACAAAACCAAGTAGGAGATCGACATGAGTGACATCGTAGTAGAATTCGTAATAGAATTCCGGTGAATTGCATTTTCGATGATCAGCGCTCTCGAGAGTTCGCGAAACCGACCAGCCTTGTGACACGCGATTGAATGAAATCCAGAAAACGCAAAGGTAAATGAGGGGTCGATCTGACCATACTTTTCTGAAGGTATGGAGATAACCTCGGGTTCGGCCTAAGAGTACTCTTTAGGGAGTGTGCGGTCTCCAGTATGGCATGAGCGAAAGGATTGAGCTCGGGTGTTGAAATGGCGGACGCACCCATGCTGCTGTGTGTGCCGCATCATCACTCCGTAACATAGTCGTAAAAGGAATCCTGTCTCACAAAGTGATCAGCAAGAAACATCATAAAATTCGTTGCACAAGTGTTTGCTGCCCGCACCGTTTCTGCCGCCACCGCATCTGTAGTTCGAGAGTACAACATTGGTGAGTTCACCTAACTTGAACTGTTGAAGAATTGTGAAAAAGTAATATGAAATTTCTCAACAGAGGCGCGTGAAAGAAAGGCCGAGAACGTGGAGCATCTCACGAGGAACTTTGGAGCCAGCTTCTCGAAGAGGGCTACAGCTTTCAGGACGACGAGAACTTCAATCGGTCGAGAGCGGAAGCTTGCCTGATTTCAAAGCATCGTTAAAGTGGCTTGATAACTTCGAGAAGCGTGATGAAAAGACCACTGCAAGAGTTTGCGGTACCTCGAGGAGTGCAAATCTTTGTCTGGAAGGCCTTTCTATGACTAGACGACAACCGTAAAAACTCTCGCGGGTCAAATGGGGGTGAGCAGCGAGCGAATTTCGAGGATGAGGCACCGCCGATCACAAAAAGTAAACAAGTTGTTTCGACTGGACTAATACACTTATGGAGGAAAGCATCAGTAATTCCAGACTCGACGCGAACGGTATATCCCAGTTGACCGAAGCTATTTGACCGAGCCTAGATCACCGGGTGTGCACCTGGTATCCCTTAAATCCGATATCCCTAATGCCCGACATCCCCAAGAACCCTCTCCCTCAAAACCCTGTACAGTAGGGTCCCGGTTAACGAACGATCCGCTTAACGAACACGCTCGATTCCACACCCCTGGTCCGCTCTACGAACCGTTGATCCGGTTAAGGAACCACTTGAAAAATATGATGAATGAGGAATGAATATGAATACACTTCTATTACACTGAGAATTCATGTGCGCAAAAATATCTCTTCTATGGAATGCTCTCCTGATGAACTCTTCTCTGATGGGGGTCAGTGATTATACGTGTTCCGTGTCGAACGAGGTTCTTTTCCTTGGCGTCACTAACGAAAAAGTAAAGATAGAGAAAAAGTAGAGAAAGTAAAGAGCACGATAAAACTGGTTTGAGATATAAGTTGAGGATCACAGTAGATCATCTCTCGATTCAAGTTCGTATTATTAAAACTCTAACGAAGCGGAGTTGATCGTGGTTGTGGTTGACGAAAAAGTGTTCATCTTGACTGCCCGGAACGTATTCTTTCTCTCCTTATAGGAATCAATGTTGAAGCGTGTTCCGGATAACGAATGATCCGGATAACGAACCTTCCGCCGGAACGGATTAATTTTTTTAGGCGGGACCCTCCTGTATCCCTAAACCTGGACAACCTGAACCCGGCATCCCTAATACCCGATATCCCTAGAATCCTCACGCCAAAGTCCAGATGTAGCATCAGAATAATGAGCCTAAAGGGGGGAGATTTCGGGGGTAGAAGAAAGAAAGGTGATGAATTCGAGCTTCGTTTCGAGGCGAAAGTGAGCGCTCGTTCAGATCCCTATAATTATTTCGCATGCATTTGGCGGGTTTGTCAGCTTCCAGGAGAGCCCTCCAAAAACGTAAGAGGTTTCCTTCGTCCTCAAATAGGTATGTTCACAATCACAAAAACGTTCAAATGAGCCTTCTTCGCCATCTTGTTCAGAGCATTGTGTTCCATGCTTTAACGTTGTTTGGCGTTTTCGCCTCAAAGTTAGCGCTAGAATGCAAAACCCCGAGATAATGGGCGAAAGAGTCACTGGAATAGCGGAGGAGCTGATGTACTTATACACATGGATATCTAACCGAAAGTGATTCCACAAACAACGGGGATAAACACTACAGTTATCAAGCGGTATTTCTAGATAGTTCCTGAGAAATCCGCCTTCCCATTGAACTCCGTCCCGGCTCTTCGCTCTGAATAGTAAGCATGAGGATTCCTGGGATATCTGGTATTGGGGATACCGGGCCTAGGGAATCCGAGTTAAGGGATACCCGGTTTTGAGGGAGAGAGATTTAGGGATAGCAGCATGTAATCGTCCACCGAGAGCCATTTGACCGAAAACCTCTTCTCCCTATCGCGCGAATATGGAAGCTGTTTTAGCGGAATGCTGTTCGGAATGTCGAGCGTGTTCCATCTTCTTCTTCCAGAGTTCGCCAGAAAAGCGAATTTTTGGACGTTCACATTTACGTTAGCGCGCTGTTCACGGGGGTCACATTGCGGTATCGAGCACGACAAGAACATCCGGCGTCGACACAACACCAAAGTCCACTGTTGTCGATATGGAACCATGCGTGAAAGAAAGCGTTTGTTCCCGAACGGAGTGCGAACAAGCGAGAAGATACTGTATTGATTTAGATCTCGAGAACTTCCTCATTCTTTCTGGGTTCCCGGCTCGTAAACCTCTCACATCAGGGTCTTATGCAATTTCATCTGAGAATGGTATCCAGGATCATAATTCTGAAACCCATTATTAATTCTGAGGGCCCATAAAATCATAATTCTCTCAATGGGAATTTTCGATTCGGATATGAACCCATGATCACAGGGTTTTTCCGAGACTATCTAGGCCTGGACCAGTGGTGCACACGATATTTTCGCTCGGTATTCTCTATATCCTATATTCGGCCCGCGGGCCACGGTTTGAGCACCACTGGCCTGAACGGTTTCTATGAAAAGGAGATTGAGCACACTCAAAATGGCACTCCGCTAAAACTGCTCCCAAGGTCGGAGAGGAGGTTCTCGGTCAACTGGACCCCAACAACGCGAACGACTGATACGTGCTCTCCGCATCACCGCGCGTTCGAATCATCACTAGGGCCCGAAACTATATGCGAACGCGAACGCAGAACATGCAGTTGCAGACGTAATAAATATTCTGTCGCATGCGCATGTGCATATTTCTGAGGCGAAATGCGATTTTTGTGCGCACCTTGTGCATATGCTCTGCATTTCCTAGAAATACTCTGCATATTCCACAAATGCACTGCAGATTCTGCGTATCGCGCGCTTCTTACGTGCATATTTCCGCGCACATCGCTTGCATTTTTCCGTGCATAAACTTTCGGGCTTGGGATTGTTGCCTCTTCAAATCGCTTGGCGAGTTGTCCAGTCAGACTTGATCGGATGCCGTCTAGTATGGATAGTTGCCTGTCTACGGGAATCGAGCGCGACTCTAACTCCTTGACAGCTCCTTGCACATAGCGAGCGCGTTCAGCTGAACTTCCAGTTGTGAATGCTCTACGAAAGACTTGAGAGATGTCCGCAGCTCTAGCATCGATCTTCGACACAAACAACTTGACAGTCTCGGAGTTCTCGTGATGATGGAATGCGGTCTCCAAAAAGCTCCCCCAGCCCGCAACAACAGGTTTCGGAGGTAAGGGCTTGTCTCCGAGAAGCTCTTGATAGAGGTCCGAGCGCGCTTTTGAATAGGAGAGGACGCTTTTCATCCTCGCAACCAATGAGCTTACTTTCGGGCAGGAGTCGCGGATGGTTTCACAAATTAGATGGAATACATGTGCGAAGCAAGTGACATGGTGAAAGTTTTTGTAGAAAACTCTCAGTTCTCTCCCGATGGCGATGTTCGGAAGGCATTGGTCTGTCACCAGCAATTTGGACAGACTGAAGTCCTTCATAATTTCCCTCTTCATGTGCTCCGACAGCCTCACGTTTCCTTTCTGGCCTTTGATTTTCATGCAGACTGAACGTTTTCGACGAATTACCGTGCTTCCATCCAGGTCGGGGCATCGTTACTCCCTTCTTGCCAACCAACCACCGACAAGCTGCTGAATGATCGCTCGGATCTCGGACTGGGTTCTGACTCATTCCCTCCGTTCTGTTTATTATGCGCGACTACAGTGTGCTCGATTCTTCCAGGTTCAAACAGTTGTTTGATTTTTCGATGACCGAAACATCCAAAACCGAACTCAATGCTGGCTTCACAGAAAACCGGACAAAAAGACGGAATCGGACGCTGTCCGGGTATATCAAAGCTCAACTGATGATCCATTAGTGACGATGTATTCGAATGTGAACTCGGAGGGAGAGTGACCGAGCGTGGCCTGTCCCCATTCCAGTGCGCTGCGCTGTTTCCGATTTGGACACCATCGCAAATGCTAAAACTTTCCACGAACGCGAGTTGCTCAATCCCAATCGAAATCCGATACAAAGACAGACCCTCACTACCGAAAATCAACGTCCTACGGATGAGTGCCCGAGAACGTGTGCAGTTATTTCTTCACATCAAACCTAGCTCATACTTCGACTCAAGTACTTCGACACCACGGAAGTCAGGTTCGGATTAAAAACTCAAAGAAATCTTTTGAATGAGTTCTGGTTCCGAGGACGGGACACTGCGACTCATTCGATCGATATCATGAATTTCAAAGTCATCCGACTTGAGAACAACATCCGGGAAACACAGAAGACGCCAGAGTATTTGAAAAACTCGTGAATATTCGCTAAGAAGGGAGTGAATCACATATATTTCGTACTCAACACGCCGCGTTGCCTTGCGTGCTGCTGCCGCCACTGACGCGGTGCTCGGAAAGATCCAAGTGGATCTTGGGAACCTCGCAGGTTGTGGATTCTGCAGGCTGTAATCCTCACTTCCGAGTTGATACTGGATTCAGGTGGAAGGGATGATCTTCTTGTAGCGTGACTCCACGTGTCGCGACCTGATATAGCGGATCTTCGCACAAAAAGAGATGAAATGAATGAGATGTACGGTTAAGCAATGGTTATGCTCTCATCTTTCCGTTCATTTCGAGACAACGAATGTTTTAGAGAAAGGTTGGAGCAAGCAAGGTTCTTTCGTCTTTTATCAGGTGGTATCTATGCTGAACGAAAATTTTATGACCCTGGCACATGTGAAAATTACATTTTAAAAGGCTTCTGATCCGATAGACAATCACCGACCGCATTCTCAGCCGCTGATCTTTTGAAGCAGCATTCCATCATCCTTTTCTGCGTCTTTCGGACAGCCGCAACTACGGACGGCTGTTCAACCTGCGAGCGGGACACCACGGGTGGAACAGCAGAAAAACGAACGCAGGCCTATGCTCTACCTTGTCGGACTCCCCGAACTCCTCCCCGATATTAACACAACTCATCTAGAGTATTTCATGTTCGCCTGGCACTAGAACGCTCTTTGAACCACGAAGATGTCGTTCTCCATCGTATTCATTTCTGTGCAATCAGGAAACTCATTACGTTTCCTGATTGCACAGAATCGGCTCAAAAACTATGAAAGTTTTTGAGCCGATTCCGCGCGAAACTCGGATACAGCTGTCGGTTACATGAGCGTTGAGCGAGACCGCTTTCCTCGTTCGCTGATGGGCCGCTTTCGGCTCCGATAATGTGCAAGCTGTTCGCTCGAGATGACTCACGTGATCTTGTTTGTTTGCTCTACAAGTTATTTGAACTCAATCGTTCAGCCTGAGAACGAGAGTCTTTCAGGGAGAATTCGTAGAAACTCGTTACAACGCCTCGACAAGGGTGCCGTAGATTGGCTCAGCATTTTTCCGAGATGTGTGATGTTTGTGCAGAAAAAAAAATTGCCGAAAAAGAATCTCATTTCCGTCTTCAACCACCGAGCTGGAAGGATCTGAATCTCCGAAACAACACCTCTACGACGGCCACATCATTTTTAAACCGGAAAACGTTTGTTTCCCCCGAAACAAAGCGTGAGATGAGACGTTTCGATGATTTCCTTCGCCTTGGAATGAATCGGAGAAGTTGGATGATCGAATCTATAGCTCGAGGAACCGCTCTTGACCTAGACACGCTTCGGGGAGATGAAAATATGTTACACCGCCGCCGGCGCCGCCGCGCGGTGACGTTCCGTATTCAAAACGATTCGAAACCCTGAACAGGTTCAGTTGGATCAACACTCGGCGCCAGGGTGTCAATGCGACAACCAACGCACGCAAAGCTCAATCCGCATCTGCGGTCAAACGGGTCAAGATGATTCATAACTCGATCAGACGCTTGGGACAGCGGATCGTCGGTAGACATCCCGATTCCTTAGATTCAGCGCAACTATTCTCCCAGGTAACCTCGACGAACGATGCACATGAGTGACAGAAAACGTTTTCCTTGATTGGTGTCCAACAATTCGGGACAAAGAACACAATGACCATAGAATGCAAACGTAGTCTTTATTCATTCGCTAAGATGGGGCTAAGACGACATGAAATTTCGCTTCGAAACCACCAGAAAATCCGTTCTCGATTTCGTCGCCGCATGACATCGAATTCATCTAATGAATAGAATTTTCGTTCCGACCAAAGGAATCTTTGTAGTGGCTGAAAAGTTAGCTCCATATGATCCGAATCCAAAACGTCGCTCCACTTTATAAACTGAGGATCTAGTTCGGATTTTCTCTGATTCCTTGAATTCCCCCTCGAAATAAGAAGTCTAGGCTTGAGCTGGCTCGAGAGGTGAAGACGCCGTGAAGTCTTCAACGGTCGGAGGGAGGGTCGTGCCCCCTCCTCGTGGAGCACAGCAAGATCCCCAACGAGCCGCAGGAGATTCGGCGTCGTTGAAGAAGACTCCATCGAAAGTCGCTGGAAAAGATGAGCACAGAGTCATATATGAACTTGAAGCTTTACATAGAAGGAACCCTCAGAATTTCACGCCGCCGTACCTTTCCATTTGCCGAAGTTGAACTCTTCTTTACCGATCAAGGATTTTCGTCCTTTTCCTGGTACCACCACGGCATTTGCCAACGACGAAGGATTAACCTGGAGGAGAGAATTCCCCGTTTGTTTCGTTTCATGCGAACGATGAGATTTCAAGCTCGCATCGACCAACTTGAAAACTTGGGTCGAGGTTGGTGTTACGAACCTCTTTTTCATTGACTGACATCCAATGAATGCCATCCTTTGTTGCGACAAATGAGCCATTCGTCATTTTGTCCTGAGCGTAGACGACTCCTTTGCTCTGGTCGAATCCGATCAGACGGCCAACAAAAGCGGGTTGCACTGCAAAGGAAAATTTGGTGCGTTATTATTCCCTGATATCAAGGGAGGGAATCGTTGACTTTCGGGCGGAACTCAAGCCCCTAGCAATAACTTCGAGCGATTCTCGAACAGCAACCCTCGTGGAATGTTTGATCGAAGCTTACTTTTCCATGACACTCCTCCATCGGAAGAAGACATGCAGTTCTTCCCACTGGAACCGCAAATCAGTTCGTTGTTAACAATATGTATCTTGTCTGATCGATTCGAATGTGCTCTGAGCGAATGAAATATAGTTTTGTGGTCACACGCGCGTACCTTGAGTCACTGAAGTCACAGAAGTACACCGTGTCGGTGTTCGTGTCCACTGTCAGATGACGAGCTCTCATTGCTGGAATCAGGTCGAAATATCTCAGGAGAGTTTTTGAATTTTCAGTAACGTTCATGGATTACAGTTTCGCGATTAGTTGGACAAGGCAAGTTTTGGATGAATCAGAACTCACATTCAACGTTTGTGTACCACGTCGTATCGACCGGACAGTTTTCTGTGAGAAAATTTCTCGAATTAGATGAGGGTTTCGCTTCTCGAAAAAACTCGGAAGGAAAGAAGAGCTCACGACATGTTCTAACCTTCTTCAGAGAAAGGTCCGATGTAGCAACCATATAGTTCGAGTTGCATTCCAATATTCAAATCTTCCTTGACGTGTTCGTCTGCGGCCTCAACAACGATGATCCGCAGATGACGTGCCTGAACGGCCAGCGGCAGCCTGTCCTTGGCGACGCCGTTCTCGTAAGAAAGTGTGCGAGTCTGCGGGAAACAGATTTTCCTCAGTTTGTCTCCACAATCGCTCCTCGAAGAACGGAAGAAGGTGCTTCTCAAAAGACAGAAAACGAGGAACTACTAAGCTCACCTCCAAATGATCCCGCCAGTTCCTGCCGTCGTTGCTGGCTTGGAGTCTGTACTTGTGTACTCTCCGAGTTCCAGGAACGTAAATCACCTCGAGCTGAGAAACTCGGGTGACCCTGAGGAACGCAATGCTCAGATATGGGTCCTCCATGCCGTCTTTGATGGCCGGAGACCAAGCTGAAAGTGCAAACTTGTGAGTCGCATTGACGGCCGCGGGCGGTTCGTCAGAGATTTTCCAGACAAGAAATTCTTTTGAACCAAGATCTTATAGATATGATTAAGTCGTACCTGAGGAACTGCCTTTTCGCACGTGGAACGGCGCATGCTGTGAATCAGACGCAGACGATGCCGTGATTTGACAGTCCTTGATTGTGTTGTCTTCCAAACCCAGGTTGAGGACACACTCTGCAAAAGCCAAAAAGGATGAATGAAAGATGAAGAAACCAGCTCAATCATGTCCTCGAATGTCGGATTCATTCTGTCGAAGTTCCTGCAAATAGTCGGTGATCACTTCAACTAACCCTCCGAGTTGAGCTTGTAGGTCAAGGCGTGTTGTTCCGAGCAGAATGGCTCAGGACTTCGGTCTTTCCTTGGTGTGTATTCGCATTCCACTCTGTAGGGAGAGGTCGCTTCAATGACGCCGGTCCCGTATCCACGACGGTTTTCGGGATCCGACAGGAGAGTCATGTTGACGCGGACTTCGTCGGCGAAGAGGAGTTTGGGGAACTGGAAGAAACGACCAAGAATGAGAAAGTTCCGAGGCCGCCGACGGCTGATTGCGTCGAACCGCAGTCGGTTTCCTGTACTCACAATGATGTCAACGCCATTGGTCGCGTTCTTGATTTCTGGTTTGTAGTTTGAGCCGGAATGAACGTCAGTGACTCCTCCGAAGGTCACGAAGTTAGGAAGGAAGATTCGGAGAGCGACTCGCGTCGGCTCCATGAACGATGTTGAAAAATGCTTCAACTCCGCCATGACAGGGATCTCGTCCCTGAAACGTGAGAATTGTGTCATTCATTTCTTCCGATTTCGAGGTTAGATTTTTCCGGGACTTGGCAAGACCCTCACCCTCTTTGGAACGGAGCTTGGTCATTGACCGAGAGTTTGACGTCGATGGATGTCGCTTCTTTGCCGGTGCGGACCACGAGGAGTTCTTGTTGGGATCCCCCGTTCCATCCAGCCATGGTGACCTGGACGAGAGCAGAGTTTAGCAAATGAGTTGAATCTTTAGGGATAGAAACAGTTTTCTGTGTTCTAAGCGTTGAGGAGCTCTGTTCGGGTTTTTGGACGAATCGATCTCACCTTGATGGCAATCGGATGTTTGCTCCCATCGTCTGTTGTTTCGTGATCCGTCATTTCTACCAGAGCCTCGAGGACAATATCATCGTCTCCTTGTTGGAAGCGCCCTCGCACATGACTGTAACCTGGAAACAGAGAAAACCGAATGAAAAATCCACGTCAAGACGTTCAAGTCCTGAGCTCGGGCCCCGGTTTCGTGGGCCATTAAGCCGGCCAGATTTCCGGCGCAACTTTATCCTGAGGCCCACCACACAGAAAGCTCCATTTTGGAAGAGCGCACTAACCGGGATTGGCAAAATATCCCAGCGGGGCTGAGGCTTTGTCATGTTGAACGTTTCCAAACGATGAGCCCAACGTAACGTCAAGTTTTTTGGCTCGGTAGCAAGGAATGTTCCGTCCGACGGCTGAGATACGAAGATCGTGAAGGACGACGATGGCCACCTAGAGAAAACCATGACCAGTGAAGATCATTTTCTAGAAAAGAACTCCTCCACGTCGGAACGGCTGTCGTTTTCCTCGGCACTGCTTCCCGATTTGTCGTTGGCTGAATCGTGATTTCGAATCTGATCAACGGGAGATCTTACCTTTTCAGTTTTGGCGCCCTGTACCTTGACGGAGACTTCCGTCATGGCGCCCTTGGGGACGGTGATGTTGAAGGAAATCCATCGCCGTTGACGGATTCCAATACTTTCTTCGCCCGTTCTGGTGGGCTTCACAGATGGCTCGAAAAACTGCGGAGATTCCGAATTTAGTTTCCGGGCCTTTCGTCTGAACGACGTTGACGCCGTGTTTCAAACTCACCGTTCCAACAGTTTGCTCGGCTTTCTCGCCGACTGTCAACTGCAGGTTCTTTTGCTCCTTCCCAGCGCTGGTGACGAGCTGGGAACTGATGGCTAGTGGAGTTCCTTCTGCGTATTTCGCGTCGGGTTTCAACAGAACGGGGACTGTGAACCGGAGCTGGAAAATAGTTCTATCTTTGAATCGGAATCTCGGAATCGGAATATCTTTGAATGTGTCCCAGAAAGATATATCACAGAACAACTTACGTAGTTGTCTTCCTGCTTGGATCGCTCGATGAACGAATTGCAGACTAAACCGAGGTTGTACTGTCCGAGAAGGTTCTCACTGTGGAAAGAACGA
The DNA here is from genome assembly GCA_021527715.1 of Neoseiulus cucumeris. Taxonomy (NCBI): domain Eukaryota; kingdom Metazoa; phylum Arthropoda; class Arachnida; order Mesostigmata; family Phytoseiidae; genus Neoseiulus; species Neoseiulus cucumeris. The sequence continues at coordinate 503,164 of JAJSRV010000018.1, read as the reverse complement.
GAAATTGATTCCAAGAAGCTGAGGCACCGTTTCCATCTGAGCGTAGCGAGCGCACTGACCCTTCTCCGTGTTTGCTCCATTGATCGGGTGAGGAACAGGGGTAGTTTTTGCCGAGGTGACTTATGCCCTCATGGCAGACTTCCAAATCAGTGGTTCGGACGACACCTTCGTCCAATGTAAGGTCAAAACGCAGCCTTGACGAGGTAAATTCTACCAGTTCGGTCGTTAGTGTGACCATGCTTATCGCACCCGGTGCGATTGACGTCAGGGCGGCTTCGGAAGGCGCCAATTGGAGCGTGCGTGGTGGAATCGATCCCTGGAAAGGCACGAGCACCGTTTAGTAAATCCTCGTTTTCGAGATCGCAGATCCTTCGGGGGAACAGAGTGATACAGGGAGGACAAAGAGGGAGACGGCACGTACTCCGTTTGTGGCAAGGAGTCCAGTGGTGTTGTGAGAAGTGGAGACGGGAAGGATGACGGTGTCTTCGATTTGGCCTTTGGAGCCGTAGGAAACTTTCAGTTTCAGCGCCTTGTTCCGTGCGGCACGTTCACCAATTTTCACAATCGCTGTGAACACCAACGAATTCGGATCGAGGAAGCGACCCTGCTTCATCGGATAAGTACCTGCAAGGAGAACCCTCTCCTTATCCATCCATCCTCCTCCTTCAATGCTTCCTTTCTCCTTTGTAGTTCTTTGTTCGACTCGAATTCGAAGATCGAATTCCGCTCGTGTGAGCTTTGATGAAATGTTTGGGTCCAAACTCACCGACGTTGGCAAGAGCGTCGAGGGCCAAGGAGGCCTTTTTGTTGCCATTGTCCGAATCGGCGTGGAGCAGATATTCAGCCGGTGTGGACTCTTCCACGCAAGGCATTGAGTCGCCGATTGATTTTATTTTGAGAATGCAGACGCTCACGTCCGGGTCATTGGTTGACAACTGCGAGGGAACGAATCATTGATAAATCGAAACCGAGAACTTCCGATTATCGAGTAGATAGATATGCATCTCTTGACGTGACATTTTCAGAGACAATCGTACCTCTACCAGGTAGAGCGCCATGCTTTTCGGAGGCGTTTTAAGAACGATCTCGATTTCACCAACGCCTCCCGGAGCGAATGTTGGACTGATGTTGTCGAAGTATACAAACGCTTGTTGATTCTGAAATGATTCGATCATCGCAACCTCCGTTTCCTAGAAAACTTGGCTCTTCGTCTCGCTTTCGGTAGTAATCTTTATGTTCTTCGAGTCTTCCGAACCTTTAAGAAGTCTTTCGATGGCGGTCTAGCCATGATGAATTTCCGGTCGTCTTGGAAGAAGGCTTTGTTGTTCAGAGACAGCACCGTGTGCAGGGGGAAGGGTTGACCGTTCGTGAAACTTTGCTCTCCTTGGAGATTGGCTACCACGTTGATGATTACCTGACGTGGAACAAATACTTCTCAGTGCTCATCGTAAAACTACTCTGATGACTTCTCCTCTCATCTCTCTTAGAGATTCTGATTTCCGTAATGATGACTCACTTGAGATTCCGTTTGATTGCCGGGGGATGTGCCAACGTGACAGAGTCGGTCGAATTGCACGAACACGGAATCTTCGTCTTGACGTTCGGGTTGACTGCAAGAGAGGTTTTCTTCAGCTTCCTTGATCCAGCTCCATTGACCGAATAATAATGGGTATAAGTAATGACGACTGGAGTTTGGAGGTTCGGAGATTCTTACACTTTAATCTTCGTAATTGCGTTTTCGTTAAGGGAGTCCCGCTGAGCCTGCGCGCAGGGTAGTCCTCGACCGATATGAGATACCCGCGCGCGGCAAATATGCGCTCCGGGCAGATTGATGTTGCTGAGATCGGTGACACTCAGCGACAGATTCGTATAGAACGCATTGAGAGGGAGGGACACAATGATGTCGAATGCTACGGCGCCCCCCACATAGATCTCTCTCCAGGTGACGGCGTCCTCCGTTCGCACCTCTGGTGGATTGATGTATCTCTGGAAATCGAAAAAACATCTTCTGTGACGATGGAATGTCCGCGGTGCGCGAGGGTCCGTGACGGCATTTAACGGTTCCTGGGTCATCTCACCTTGGGCTCGATGATGAGAGGCTCGGTTGGAACGATCACTGGGTCCTCACGCTTGCCAATCTTCAGCTTCACCGGTGCCGGATTGGCTTCTCCTCTGGGACCGTCGGACGACTCGGGATCCACGAAGAAGAAAACGTGCAGAACCGCAGTACTTTCAGCGGCTTGGACACCGTTTCTCTAGAATGAGAGAATCGTTCAAGTTGAAAATGCACCCCAGCGACTCCAATTTGAATGATGTTTTGAAGAATTCGGAGCTCACCTGGTCCGAAACGAATATCCTGCCCATGTCGATCGTGACTTGTTCGCCTTCATTCGTAGCCTTTGTGCTTGAGCTGTTGGCCCAAATCACGTTGAATCCACTCTTGACTTGATCAAATCGAGCAGAACATAGAGTAACAGGATTGCCCGGTTCGAGTGACTGTCGGTCGAAAAACATAGTTTGTGAATGATTTAACAGAAGCTAGACATCCCGGGTCAGTGAGCACGGACAGGTTTCGATGAGAATTCGCGCATGAATAGTCAACCAATTGAAGGTGACCAATAATTTTCCGGCGGACGTTCCTAAATATCGTGAATTTTCCCAAGAACTGTACCCTCAAATCGCAAATATAAGGATCCTCGCGTATGCGGAACGTCGCAACCGCGTATATGGGAGTATATATATTCCATATATACATAAAAAGGTATAAGGGAGCTTGTGTATACAAATATGGAATGTACATGCGGAACTTCAAGGTACCCCCGAGAACTGGCTCTCGGATCTTGTCCGAGTTAAGAAGAACCTTACTTGAACTATGAATATTTCTGTGAATGCCGAGCTCGTGAGGTTGAGGTGTAGTTCATACTGGAGGAGGTTGCCTAAGAGAGCCCTCTGGGGGGCGACGACTACTCTGGAATCTTCTATGTTGGTCAGCTGAAATAGAAGGACACTGTTGAAACAGCAATCGGAAACTCAGTTCCAAAAGATACTTGATCGGAGTGCAAGTTCACAGGCGAATATTTCTCTTTCGGGAAGTAGAAACTCACAGTTTCGTTGTCGTTTCGCTCGGTGATGTTGACTCGGAAAGTGTCTTGCCACAGGACCTTCCCTGCGACTTCGATGGCTATGGAGAACTGTTCCTCGTTTCCGATTGTGTCGGGTCGCGTCAGAGCGAACAGTCCGAATGTGAATGACACCTTGAAAGATTACAGCGAGTGAGAAACGTAATCAGGAAATCGCAAGAGATTCGTAGCTTCAGGAGCGGCGACGCGGCTCGCCAAATTGTTTCTCACCTTGTTTTCGTTGCTCGGCGTTCGAGGCTTCTGGTAGATTGAGCCAATGTTTGTGAGGATTCCGAGATCTATGGATGCTGATTTGAAGCTTTCTTTCGTGGCCGATTGAACTCGTTCAGTTTTGTAGTGGTCGACATTTTGAGGTACGGCCATAAAGTTCGTCCCGAACCCTGCAAAGTGCCCCAAAGGAGTAAAATCAATGCTAACAGGAATCTTCGAGTCCTTCGGGTCAAAAGGGAGAAATCTTCCAATACCTGCGACTCCGAGGTTTCCAACACTCAGAACGTCTTCTAGCGCAGAGGGTCCGCTGACTTTGATTGAAACCTTATCCGACCTGAAATTGAGTTCGTGATATTGGGTGGATCGCGGCCAATACGCGCATTTATTCCAGCTGACGAGTCTGAAAAACTCACCTCAGTTTCATGAACGCGTCCAGAGTGTAAATTCCTGCGCTGTCCATTGCGATTTCTTTCGGCCCTTCGAAATCAGCTTCAACTAATTTCTCATCTTCGTTCTGCGGGGAATTCCGAAAATCTCCATGAATACGAGAAAAGCGGGCGGAAACTGAGGGCTTTAAAAATCTCAAATGGATTCGATAATCGTGAAGAGGGCGGAACATCGTTCGAAAACTCCTGACAGCTCGCTGTCATCGTGAGAGATGAAAACATCCGGATGCAAGTGAATCATTCGAGGAGTCCCCCAACTCACCGGTTTGACGTTTTGCATCGAGACCTCAGTTTGAGAGATCCAGATGAAGCGTTCAAAGTCGTATTCTGCTCCTACGGTCACATAATGAATCTACGGGAAGGAACGATGTGGTCAGATTTTGCCGGTAAACAGACGTTTGTGAGAACTGTGAGGGTTGTCATATTGAAAGAAGTCACACCTTGAAGTTCGACTTGACGCGAACAGCCGTCACGGAGAAAGTGACGACAATTTTTCGGAAGGTATCGGGGTTTATGATGTCTCCGAAGTTGATCATGATTCGATCGTACTGCGAAAAAAAAAGTGCGTGAACGTGAATTCGTCCCGAAGGTTCCGAGATTTCAAACGCCATTTTTCTCGGAATTAAGACATCTTTTTGTTTTTTGATGAAAATTTTGAGATTTGTGGAAATCTTCAAAAAAGCTTCGGAAGAGCTGAGCACGTACCACATTACTGCCTTGTTGATTGCTCAGCATTTTGCTGACTTGAGGCTCCCCAGAGCTCAGAGTCATCTCCGGGGGCACTTTCGTTTCGATATTGAAGATGTTCAGGACCGGATTGTAAGAATCCGCGACTACATCCTGGGAATGAACAGAAGTTATTGAATTCTTCGCTCAAGGAGAGTGATTGAATCATAGTATATCGTCGCTGATGCACAAACCTTCGTGAAAATATCGAGTTGGAGGTCGAGTCTCTCAGTGGGGGGGACGGAGACTACTAATTCGAAGTTGAGAGTCTGAAACGATAGCCGAGTTAAGATCTTGATTCTCTACAAGCGATAAATGTGTTTCGAAACATCGGGAGACGATTTCGATGTTCGAGAATGATTGTTTTGGGACTTTGTTCCTGACAGGTAAACTTGTGAACTGTCATGAAACGACGAATGAGGACTCCTGGAGCATATTTTGGAAGCCACGAACCTTGCCAATCTCCATGGCGTCCGGCTCTCCGCTCTTGAGTGTGAGTTTGAAATCCGTTTTGTAATTCTGACTATCTTCATCTGGGACGAGTTCATCCTGCGAGATTTGTACTTCTCGCTTGCCTCGACGATGCTCCGAAATCGAGTTCAGGGGATGCTCGGACGCGCCCTATTTCAAAGAGGTCAAAGAAGTGTCAGTGAGTGGAGATACGATGTCTCGTCCGCCCCGAAGAAAGGCTGTAACTGAATGGATTGGAACCTTTTGAGAAGAGACTCGGAGCTTCAGCACGCTGTCAGGATCTGTTCCGTTATCAGCCGTGATTTGACTCCACGCCCCAATCTCCAGGTGGAAAACTCCTCGTTCCAAGAACAACGTGGGATCCGAGATGTAGAGAAGTCCTGACGATTCGTCCAGAGTGAACACCTGCACATTGGAGACAAGAATCGTAAAATCCCCGTTCTCCACACCTCGAATTCTAGCCGGAATGGGGACAGGCTCGGAAAAAGTTTGAGAACTTCAAAGGAATTCGAGAACGGAAGCGAATTCACCTCTTTCTGGTTTCCTGAGACGAACGCGTAGGAGACTTGGGCGCAACTGCACGGCGCCCCCTGATCATCGGCACAGGTGGTATTGATATCCCTGTAAATAGATCCTTTGATCCTTCAAGACATCCTGAGAAACCTGAATTGAGGGGAATATATATTTCACGAATCGTCGGCGATCAGGACACTCGACACTTCGTTACCTGTCGAGAGCTTTCACGGTGTAAATGGTTGAGTCACTCCACGGGTTGGGAACCGTGATCGCAACATCTCGTTGCTCGAAGGATGGAGCCCATAAATCCACTGCGAAGAGCGGGGAAGAAACGAATTAGATGAATCTTCTCCAAAATCGATCGTAGAACCAGATCGAAAAGATTCATAACGGAATGGTAACAGGACAGGGGAATGAACTCGACTCACGTAGATCGTCGCAGGATTCACCATCCCAGCACGGATGACATACACAGTAACCAAGTTCGTTACATGTTCCATGGTCGCAGGGCATTTCCCTGTTTGGTGTTTGAAATCGAGAGAAAAAAATTTATGATTTTATTCATCTTGAATCCAGTGTGCCCTAAGCGAAACGAAAACGCCTAAACCGACAAAAGGGGAATCCAGTTTTCCTCAGAAATTATCAGAAGTTCGTCCTTGATAAGGTCGCAAGCGAACCCTGAAGTGGACAAACCTGCGTCAAGGCATCCGAGCGTGCCGACCCCTCACTGCACGCTCTGCCAACCACTTGCACAAATGAACCCGATGACGTCATTGCACTAATAGTGAGCAGTTTTTACGCCTCTATCGTGGCCGTAAAGGAATAAGTAGCCCTCTACCGCGATTACCTAAACTCTCGATTAGGCACATCAACCTCGATTATATCGATCCACAATCATATCTCTCTCTGATTTCGATCCGCGGGCCCCCATGCTCGATCTGGTAACATGTGAGGAAACGGCGACTTGATTTCGCTTCGTTTAAGAGGGCACACTCGGTATTTACTCGACTAAGATTCCCGCAGCCAGAAAGAATTACGGACTTGCAGAAGAAGCCATTGGAAGTGAAATTGAAAAAGAGGAACTCACAGCAGACAGCTTCGTGCGCTGGGATCGCAGTCTGTAAGAGTTCTCTTACAGATTTTCATCGTTGTTCGGCGCGATTCTTCGTCATTGAGAACCGGCCGCAAGTCAAGGCTCGTCGATACCACACCTTGAATAGAGGAAACGGAAACTGAATGAAGTCACAGTCACTCGGAGAGGACAGAAGTTTTCCGAGAATTGTACTCACTTTCTACAGCTAGCCAGATGGCGACAGCCGTCAGAGCGGCGTTCTGGCTTCGTCTCATCTCGAGTTGGTTGCAGTCTGGAGTGTTTGTGGTCGAGTTGAAGGATTCGTTGTTGAGTTCGGAGTTTGATTTGAGTGCCTGAGAGGCCCTCCAGGGTCTTTGAAGGCCGAACCTTTTAGGAGAACTCCTTGCAAAGCCTTGGACGTCCTTAGGAATGAGTGTTCTTTGCTCTTCTAGACTTCTAACACAAGATTACGTTGACGTTACACTAGACACATACGCCGCACTGTTGAAGCTCTGAGCTCCCACACGCCAATGCGGCACGACTCGTACTCGGCGTGCGGTCGGATGCACGCTTCGCTAACAGAGCGTTTAGTGTTGTTGCTGAGGCGGTGGCGAGTACGTGGGCTATACTACCGTCGGTCGTTGGACCATCATACACTTACCGTATGAGCATTATACGCTTGAGAGCGGCCCAGGCCGAATCTGTTGAGTCCTTGACCGTGCTTGAGCGGAGCTCACCTCACAACTGGGCAAATCGATGGCTATCCCGATTCGATTTAAGGACTATCTCGACTGTCTATCGATTCGAAGGAGGTGTGAGTTCGTGTCTTTTGACGTCGATGAATCAGATATGAGAGAAAACGTTTGACATCTGGTCGAGGACCGGTTTTTTTTGCGACGTGTCGAGATGAGATCCTTACTTCCTGGAGCAGAAGGGATCCGCTCGTTCAGAATCTCGCTCCGAGTGTTTCAGTGATCGTGGAGTAGCCGGCATTCGTCTCTTGCGATATGATTCGTTAACGACATGAGTTCCGGGCAAATGTTCACGCCAATTTTCGTATCTCTATCTCATCTCAGTAGGGGGCACGTAGCGGTGTGAGCGAATGACATCGTGCACCCGTTTGACTCGTCTATGAGTGTGAGTTTGGACCGATCATCAGGAAATTGGGTTATTTTTTCGAAGCGCAGTGTTTCCGCACATTCGTGGGTCAATTGAATCGAACAAAATGTTTCGACCTAGTCGGGATACGATCCTACTGAGCTCGCATTTGGAGCATTACGCAGCGGTCAATGTGTTCGAGCCCGCGTTCGTCACACATGTATCAACACTTCGCCAGCGTAATCTATGTTCGATGTGCGGGCTGGACAATGCGACGACTTTGTTCAAATAGCTCATATGCATAGTTATTCATTGGGAAACTACGACTTCTCCAAACTTCTCGAAAGTTGCCATTGGTCCGGAACACGACAGATAGCTTCGAAATATTTTCTCCACGATATCTGAGAGGTACCTTTGCACAACGAGGAACACTTTCGATGGGGGCGCAATTTGAATCGATTTCGGTGAGAGTCTCCATCAGTGGCGGCGCCAGCTATTATTTTCTGGGACGCTGATATTTGAAAAACCCTCTCGGGACCGCATTTTCGTCGCATTTGATGTTCTCCGATACCTTGCGGGGAAACGGAATAATAGGATTCTTTTTCGCCTGAATACGGAGCAGAATCACAAGGCGATTGAAATTCGATGACACGTCATGTTCCTGCTCCCGTCCTCGTATTAGGAACCCAAGGACTCCGCCGCGATCTCCTCTCGCTACCTGATTCTGGCGAGTGAATCTGGGGTGTGAGTGCAATTTCAATATCAAGTAACTGATTCAACTCAAGTGTCGTGACGTGTCGCCTCATCTTGCGGAATCCAGCCCCTACGTATGCGCTTCGAAGGAGTTCATTGGGACCAGTTCCGCGAATCTGAACTGTTCGAGAAATCTCTGGAACCTCGACCGACCATTCGAAATGAAACAAGCGCACAGTCATCGGGAACTTTGGGACGCTGAGCGTCCTGACTTCAAGATCCGGGACGCTATAGCGGGTATAGCGTCCCGCTGGCGCCGCCACTGGTCTCCATTCATCAAAGTGCCGCAAGTTCGCTCTAGTTGGAAGATCTATCACGCGAACTTTTTCCCGAAGGATTGGGAAAGCTCTTCGACCAGAAAACATTCTTATAGCAAACAGCCTTGCAACGATCGCATCACTATCAACGGAGTTTGAGAGCGAATTCGAGCCGGTACTTTCGTTATTAAATTTTTCATGGATGACGAGCTACCTGCCATCCACGCTGATGAGTTCGTTATGGAGCCAGGTCAAGAAGCTTCGAAATGTCATCGATTTCATTCTTCTGCGACCGGTTGTGCGTCTAGGTCAGTATTCCCCAAATACTTTTCGCCAAGCCTCACCGATGCTTACAGCGTTCATAAAACGTGATCATAGGGACGGATTTTCTTGTATTCGGGCCATGAGAAACCTTCGAAAAATAGAAAACGAAGGTTTGGATCGTAGACGGAAACTAAAGAGTGGCTTTGATACGGGGAAAGTGATATGTCCTCACGATTCAGCTGAATTTTAGCGAGAAACTCCCATGCGCGAGACAACCTTCAAACATCTTAACGCGGAAGGTGGTGCTTCGTCGCTTTCATCAAGCAACTTCGTCGCCTCTCATGGTAAGAGGCGGAGCCCAAATCAATCGATCAATCAATCAAGAGGCGGAGCCCCCTTTAGCTCCACCAGCCCTCCGACATCAGGGCTCTTGAATGAAGGTACTTTTGTTCAATTCATTTATTATCATGATTATCAAGTGGTCATTCGAAGGTTTCGAGAATGTTCGTCTATCCATATAAAGTATCTTAAGGTCTGGCGTATGAGGCACTCAATTTTCGTAGAAATGCTTCGGCCTTTAAGGTACTTATCAGTTAAAACTTGTCGTATAAGGTTTTTCTTAGATGAGAGACTCATCGTATGAGGGACTTCTCGTCTAAGGGGCTTATCACACAGGGAACTTATCGTGTGAGGGACTTATCAGATGAGGCGCTTATCGTATAAAGCGCCGGTGTCAAATTCGCTGAACTGTCTAATAGAATGGTCGACCCGGAATGGAATAGCTTTCACGTCGTAAAGTATCATTACGCGTTAAAAGACCGGAGTTCTTTCGATAGATACTCCATATCATTACCGGTTGAGAGCTTGAAAGATACATCTTGTGGATGGGACTGAGGATTCCGATTCTTCGAAGAATGACTACGTAGCAGTGTTCATCATCATTACATAATTCGCTAGGCAGAAACTTGGATGAAACGCGACACGCGTCACGACATTGCATCACGGCAACGATGCTCATTTCGGCGGTGTTTTCTCGAAGACGAAGTGCTTACGTTTTGAAAGTATTAGGTGTCGCTTGACTACGGTCTTGTTCGAGGAAATTCGGAATGGCCTTGATGAGCTTTCGAATCACGCGTAGCTTTGCTCAGTTCTTGTTTCACAAGATCAAATTCACGACACCGATCGCTAGAAACTCATGTTCATGTTTGTGAACGATCGCTCAAAGGTTAACGATTCGAGTTCCGTGGCTGACACTGACTCGTAATCCTACAGTACGTTAAGGCTTCAACTTCACTGAAATTCTCCTTGGAATTCTTTCTTGAGTTTGAAAGTTTTCGGGGCGTTGATTGATTGCTTTCACTGCTCTTCGTGTGGTACGAAGTCGTGTTCAGCTACAGATTACTTGAATCTTCCGGCATCTCTATCGGCATTTCCTGAAAACATTCGCGACACAGGCTTCGAGCGCCTCTAGCGGAGGGCAAGGAACGAAGCTCAAAAAGGAAAGTTTCATGTTTTCAGGAATGTTTTCTCAGAGCAAGATTTCAGAGCGATTGCACCCGCCGCGGAGGTAGAAGCTCAAGCTCACCCCACTGGTTTTGTGAATCCCTCACTGTGATAAAATCTTTCGTTCAACACAGAATCTCGTGACGACGCAGACGATCATTCTGTATTCCGAGTTATCATAGGAGCGATCTGTCGGGATGGCCACCGAAATCTTCCTCTGAGAGAATAACGAGGCAAAGGAGCGACGATCGATCCTCGTTTGGGCCAGGCCGCGCGAGTAACGTGCTGAATCGAAAACTCTGCGGCGAAGCCTATCAGAGCGATACATGAGCCAATGGAGATAAATATCATGGCAAACTCGTTCTGCGATTCGCTCGTGTCGGATTTGACCGGCTCGTATTGGGAGAGATAGTTTGAAAGTTCTTCGCTTCGATTCCCTCTTGAGGTGCAACATCCGAATCTTTTCTCGATGTCGGCTTCATATGAGTTCCATTTAGCTCTTTTATTCGACCGATAATGAAAGTTGAAGAGATCGTATTGTAAATCTATCGAAGCGTATTCGTTCCACTCAGAATTGTCAACTAAAGAAGTAACAATCCTGCATTTCTTTGCGAACCTGTTTCGTTGGCAGGCGAACTCGTTCTTGTTAGTTGGGATGATGAACCATCTCTGGCCATAATTCTCGAGCTTGATTCGATAGATGTTTTGGAAATCAAAGGAACGGCGGATTCTTTTTATTTCGGCATCCGAGCCACACAGGATTGGTTCTCTGTTTTCAGGAAGCTTCCAAGCCCGCCGAGCATGAGCCAGAAACGAGAGAGCAGTGAGAGTTATATAATTTCTACCAGAATGAGTGGAAAGTCTCGAAACCGAGCAATCTTGAAGCTGCGTGATACGAGAGTTATCGGGTACAGTTATACTTGAAGTCATATCGTCTACGAGAACGAGCGATAAGAACATATTTCCGAGAATCCACGCGAGACCTGCGACGGCAACCTTGTTCTTGAGTTTCTCCGAACATCCTCCGGAACTAGATACTGTGCATAAAAGCGCGAAGATCGTATCCATGGAAGGTGATTCACTCAGCAGCCACAGCGAAGTACCGAGCAGGACCAGGATACTCAGGACGGGTATGTTGAACACTTGTCCTCGGAGTCCAGAGGAGGGCACATGGTAGTCGAAAGCATGAGGCGCCACTTCATTGTCTATGAAGATTGGCATCCTGGGCGAGTTTCTAGGACTGAACCCACTGAAAGTGATGATCATGGTCATGTTGGAACACGGCGCAAGGTCGTTCGCAGAGTAAAGAGACACTTGGGGCCACGGTTGGCTTACGAACTCCAGTTTCTTCAGTTGTCGGATCTTCGAAAGCGGCCCGGGACAAACTTCCCTCGCGTCGATCGATATCCAATCGGAGAGACACTCTTCCAGTGATGAAGCTTTTTTGGGATCTGCAAGACTCATGGAGAAACCGAATGGCATCTTAACATAGCGTTTTGTGCTGCACTTCACCGGCGGAAAACGGTTCCCTCCTAACGAGCTATCCACGAAAACGGTTTCCCTGAAACGATTCGGAAATACCCACAATAGCTCCGTGATGAATGACTCCGACTCTCTGTCTTTGGTGATCACAATCAACAAGTCAGTCGCGTCGAGCCGCCGAGGAGAGGTTGACTTAGATTGTAAAGAGAGTCCGTCCAACGAAAGACCCTTGATGTTTCCGCGCTTGTAGCACAGAAAAGCGATTCTCCGCTTTCGTGGAATCCCAACACCGTCAGCGAAAGTGTCATCCCCTGCGAAATTCCGAAGCGATCTGGTCAGGAGAGGGTACGGCGACGTTGCGAACCAATGCATCAGATGGCAATCAACGAATTCCATTTGAATGCGGTCCATTTGGGTGAAGTCCTTGAGTTTCCTCGTCACGTGAGAAACTATTTTTTCGTCTCTCTCAGAGGCTTCGTAAGTTGATTTCAAATTTCGATCAAACAAGTAGTCATCGAGCGGAGGGCTAGAAACCTTAGAGCTCGGATGCTCTCGACGCAATTCCTTCTGGAACAGGAGTATCGCCGTCACAATACAAAAACCACATCCGGAAAACCGAAACTTGCGCCAAAGTTTGTTGAGGATTCTCATTTCGAAACGCCTCGCTCGAGCAATTCTCGTTGAATGTTCGCGTTCCTCAAACGGAGACCACCTCCCTGCAGACTGCTCGTTGAAAACTCTGGCCGACAATTCTCCGCAAGCAACGGCGAATCCGCGTTTGAAGCGCGGAGAGCTCTGTGAAAATTTTAACAGCATAATCGAAGAGCTCACCTTTTATTCAAGTAGGCGCGTAGTCGCGGATACGAAAATATGAGAAGTTTTCCACAAGAATTAGAATCAGTGAAATCTGCATCTTATATCCGTGCCGAGGTAGGTACTATCGACGCTTCTCGAAGTTTCCAGTGGGAATCGCGAGATTTTCGAGGAATATTCTCTCAGCCTCAGCAGCCTGGAAGTTTACAAGTGCGACTGCAAAACTCGATGAACTCTCCTCAAGCAGAATAGAATTCGGCCGAAAACGGTTGCAGACGAGGTCCGGAGTTCGACATAAACATGTAGATCTTGTTCTTCATCACTCGAACTCCATCTCAATAATTTCAGCTTGTCGAATAATCCAGTGGCGGTTTTGATGAACCGAAACTTTCGAAATCGTTCGCTTATTGAACGATTGAAAATATCCATTACGGCTCACATCTAACGAACGGAGCTGATAGATTTGTTATCGGGAAGCTTCCCGCGCAAACTTGGCAATCCATGTGTTAGGAACTTCTAATCGACAATGAAAACAGTGTCTCTTGATCACAAATTTATTTTACGAGGTCCGGCCGGCGCGTTTCTCGCGCGCGGTCGCGGACGAACTGTGTTCTTTTTCCGACGGCGACGGAGGCGATCATAAGGTAGAATTCAAAATGGCGGATCGCCGCCGAACGGCGCTGTTTTGGAGGGAGAGGGCTGAGCGGAGACGAGCGCGCGTATTGAGATCGTGAGGGTTCGTGAAAGGCGATGGTTGGGTTGGAAACTAAACAAAGAACACTTGTGAACTCATACAGTCACTTCACGAGTTAGGAAACAGGCGTCTGGCGGCAAAAAGCGTTTACCAATTCGAGCGGTTCACTGAATCGAGAGGTTTTAACATGGGTGTTTCTTAGGAAGAGACTCGGAGACGCTTTCACTAAATCGTGAAGTTTACTGAATTGTGTGTTCACTATGTAAGTCGAGAAGTAACTGTAGATTGAAATGGATCAATGATTGTATTCATAAACGCGATGCTTGATGATATCTACCGATCACAAGATAATTGATTGCAATGTGACACGGGACTGTTGTACAGGATCACCGAGACAGAGACTGAGAAAGCAGACCTCGGGTTGACATCTTGAGCACATCCCATGGGTGCGCTGGTAGCTTCTTTCACATGATCGGAATTCCTGGTTTATGATGGAAATCCCCAGAACATGGGTTGGACGAGATGGGTTGGACAAACGCATCAAACTAACAGAAGACGGAAAGGGCTTCGATCATCGCATTAGTATCGCTGGGTTTCTCGATAAAGGAACCAGATTGGTTAGAACCGTGTGCAAGAGAATGGAAGATCTCGGAATCTCAAGACAAGGGCTCTGCACGCCAGATCAAGTTCCTGATCCTTTGAAAACTGTATGCATCGATAGGTGATCCTCGGGGCTTGACACTATGCCCCTGGTGGTTTAAAGCCGGAAAGGGACCGCTGCTTTATGCGATTGGAAAGGAACGTAGAAGGGAGTTCAGAAAATTCGTCAGACTCTTACCTTGATAATGAGCCGTGTGCCCTCAAACTTATGAAATAGCTCAACTGATTCCAATAAAAAAAATATTGGGATCCAAACAAGCGTTTTTCCTGCTGATTCTTTATCTNACCCTAGCAATTTCAAATCACGCGCTCGTGATCGCGCTGCCCACTCTCTCCCCATCCGTCAAGCCGGCGGCGATCCGCCATCTTGAATTCTACCTTATGATCTAGACCCGACGGCGAACGTCAAAGTAAACATCTCTGGAGATCAGCGCTGGACGCTCTTTATGCGGGCGCTTAATAATGCGATGGATTAAGAATATACATAGCGATGCCTGAATCTATTCCTAACATTCGGCCATACTGACCGTGCGACGGCCTCGTCGCTACCTACGATTGAGAGATCGTGAATTATCGCACCCCGGGGACCGCCTACCTACAGCATATACAACAGATTAAGACGAAGGATCGAATATCTCTCTAGGTTTTCGTGGTCTGGCTGTGCGACGAGTTGGTTGGGCTGTTAGTGTATCATCTTCCTTCCTTGGGGGTTGCCTTCGGAATGCGCGATGCTTTGGATTTACGAACGGCCACAGCTGAAGCTTCTCGTTGTGCCTGCTGCGGCTCCGAACTCTGGAGTTGTTCGCTCACGGTCGTCGTCTCATCTGGAATGATCTCGGAACTCGTTAGTGACTCGCCTAGACCCTCAAGAGTGTTATCGACACGGAAATCAGAATCAGCTTCTTCAACATTTGGCTCGGACGTGGACTTTTCGGCTACGTTTCCGAAAAGGCGAAGCTGGCTGATGTGTGCCACTCCGGTATATTCTCGCTTGTCGTCTACTGATAGTATCGTGTACATGTCTTTGTCGAGCGCGCGGGTTACCACCATGGGGCCTCTGTATGTTGCGTCTAGCTTTCTGGAGGTCCCATCCGCCTGTCTCGGCGCTGATGTAAACCACACGATGTCACCTGGATTGAGACGCTCAGCCGCGCGATGTCTGCGATCGTGATGCTTCTTCGCTTTTTCGAATGATTTCTTCAATCGATGGATTGCATTTTGCCGCAACTGATTTGGATCCCTCTGCCCTTGGGTTGTCGGGTGTTCAAGCGTGCTCAGGAACCGATCTATCGGCTCTGGGTCGAATCCACATAGCAGGCGAATCGGGGTTTCACCCGTTGCAGTGTTGACCGACGTGTTGAGAAGTAACTGGACTTTCTTGATGTGTTTGTCCCACATACCGAACTTTTTGTTGTGCAACAATTTTGCCAAAAGGGGTGTCAAAATGCCATTGACTCTCTCGACCTGTCCGTTCCCTTGCGCTCGTCTCGCGCAAGTTAGGTGATGTATCGCTCCACGTTTGGCGAGGAAGGATTCGAAGGGTTCTCCCGTGAACGCTGTTCCGCGATCCGTTGTCACATGAGCTGGAATTCCCCAGTCATCGGTGAATTTTTCGAATGCTCGAACGGTTTCCATCGAAGATGTGTCTCTGACCAGTTCCAAGTATGCGAACTTGGTTAGTCGATCCACGATTACAAGAATATGGGTACGTTTGGTGAATGTGGTGGGATAGGGACCCACGTGGTCAGCATGAACCCAATCGAAGGGTCTTCTCGGAATCGGAATCTCCTTGAGAAGACCTGGCTGTCTTCCGGAATTTCTCTTGTGCGACAGGCACGCGATGCATCGCGCTATATGGTCTTTGACATAGCGCTTGAGCCGAGGGAACCAACATTTGCGACCAATTATTTCGCAAGTGCGTTCCACGCCGAAATGGCCGTGGAGATCGTCGTCTAGATCTGGAATCTCGGTTACTCCACAATAGATTCGCTCCGCGGCGGCCTCGGCCTCTTCTGTTGGATTGCGAGATAGCGCGTCGACATGTCTCATTCGCTCACCCGACCTGTGTTCGACCGTGAACTGAAAGTCCTGGATGAGTGTCAACCAACGGGCCATCTGCGGGTTCCGAGTAGTCTTCGTATTGATGCTTAGGAGCGCCTGGCAATCCGTCACCAGCTTGAAGTTTCTGCCGATGAGAAAAGAACGCAATTTATCGAGAGCAAACACAATTGCAAGGAGCTCAAGTCTTGATGAGTGGTATGACTTCTCTGCGGGGTTGCACTTTCTTGAAACACATCTCACGAGGCGGAGTCGGTTTTCCGCATCCGGCTGGAAGAGCATGGCGGTGAGACCCACCGACGACGCGTCAGTGTGAACTTCTATCGGAGCTCTTGGGTCGAACAGCGCCAAAACTGGCGGCTGACTCATTACTTCCTTGAGCTTCTTGAATGCCGAGTTCTGCGAATCACCCCAAGCGAAACCGGACTTGGTCGACGTCACGTCGGTCAGAGGCGCCACTACGGCTGCGAAGCCTGGAATGAAGCGTCGGAAGAAGCCACAGAGGCCCAGGAATTGCCGGACCTGTGTAGCGCTCATCGGGGCGGGAAATTCCGCGATCGATCTCAGCTTATCTTCTGTTGGGGAGACCTTGCCATCTTTAATCAGCACGCCCATGAACGTGACCTCGGAGTATCCGAATCTGCACTTTTCTGGGTTCAGGGTGAGATTGGCAGTTCGCAGCCGGTCAAACGCCTCTCGGAGGATCTGCAGCAGGTCAGCTGTGTCTCTTCCCTTAAGCAGAACGTCATCAAAGAAATAGAAGCAAGTCTTCCTTCGGCGCATTGGGCCCAACACGAGGGAAACCAGGTGATTGAAGATGGCGGGTCCGTTCTTGTACCCAAATGGCATTCGTGTGAACTCGCCGGAGGACTCTGGCGTTATGAAGGCTGCGTAACGACGCGCTCTTTTCGCCAGAGTAATCTGCATATAATCTAGTTGCGCGAAACATCCCGCGTCGGATATATCCATGAGCTCATCTTCGATATTCGGAATTGGCCGATGTAAATCTACTGCGATAGCGTTCAATCTCCGGACTTCGACAACAACTCTTTTTTTTGGGGTCTTACCGGGAACACTGCGAGTCACCACGAATGCCGGGCTGACGTAAGGAGATCGAGTGTCCGATACGATACCGGTCTCTCTCCCCTCTCGCACTTGTTGTTCCATGAAGTCGCGATCCGGTACGGCTTTGCCCGTGGGGGAAGTTTTCCCGGCTCCAGTTCGATGTCTGCTTCCATCAGGTGTGTTACGCCCGTTTGGCTGTCCGAAGAGAAGAACTGCGAGTTTGGTAATCTTTACTCTTTCGGAGCCGTCGGCGTCGCGTGAACACTGCTGTTGCTGCTGGATGTTCCCAGCTTCGAGTGTGTTGAGGCTGCGGCCGATTGCCGTCCGCCTCCTCTCCGAGGCTTCCAGAGAGGGCAACCTCGGAATATCTGGATGTTCACGACGTTCGCACGACGGCTCCTCTTTTTATTGAAATCATTGATAATTCTTTCGCGCTCTTCCAACGATTGCGCCACAAGGTGTGTACAGCCCAGTTCCTTGAGAGAAAACGAGAAAACGTCCGAGTACTCGTTGATCAATTCCATGAAGGCGCTTTGTTGGCTGGGAGACAGGGATGGATTAACATCGATCTCATGCGGTCGGATGCGACGATGGCACCCGATAGAGTTATTGAACGCTACTACACTGTTGTCGTGGAACTCGACAGACGAGGCACTTTTTGGTAACTTGACCATTCCTAAGTCCTCTTCTGTCAGAAGTCCGCCACTACCTAGGCGATCTCCAGGGCGAAATTTTCTAATTTGTGCGCTAGTATTGCGGACAGGGATCCTTATTAGCCCAGTGTCGTCGCTGTGGTAAACGAAGTCGCACTCGGGCTCTCGCACGACGATAGCGGCATTCGGATCTGTGCGGGCTTCTACAAAAGCCGCCGTTCCCGGCCTGAGCTCAACGTTTGCCGCCACCCTGATTCCGAGCTGTGCGAATTTTTTCCATCACCGCATCGGTTGGACCTACGAAAAATGTATCGTTAATTCTGACCAACGCGAAGTGCGGGAGGTCAAGGAATGTGCGACCCACAAAAATATCTCCCGGTATGGCGTCGTTGGCCACGACCATCGCTTCGACATTCTCTGCATAACCTTCGTCAACCTGCAATGAACTCAAGGTAACTCGCCCCGGGGCGATCGTAGAGGGGCTGGAGATATCGCCTGTTCCGTAAATTGGGATTGGCTCGAGAATTGTTCTCAGACCGAGACGATTGACGGCGTCCGCCCGTATCAACACCGACGAACAACCGGTATCCATCAGGCCGTTCACCTGCTCCTTACCAGGGATGGGCACTTTGATGATTACGATTTTTGATTATGATTATGAAAAACGGAACTGATAGATTTGTTTTCGGGAAGCTTCCCGCGCAAACTTGGCGATCCATTTCTCAACAGCTGAATTGGCTGCTTGAAAATACGCTAAGAATCGAGGAGTCAAAGATTCGTATTTTATGTGTACATCGGGGGATGTCGTTTTCTGTGACTTTTTAAGAATTATCCGCCTTCGACACGACGAAAAAGCGATCAAGTGATCGGAAATCGAAGAGGAGCCTTGCAACGATCACGAAGACGCCGGAGCTCAATCGCATCACAATCAACGGAGTTTGAGAGCGAATTCGAGCCGGTACTTTCGTTATGAAATTTTTCATGGATGACGAGCTACCTGCCATCCACGCTGATGAGTTCGTTATGGAGCCAGGTCAAGAAGCTTGGAAATGTCATCGATTTCATTTTTCTGCGACCGGTTGTGGGTCTAAGTCAGTATTTCCCAAATACTTTTCGCCAAGCCTCACCGATGCTCACAGCGTTCATAAAACGTGATCATAGGGACGGATTCTCTTGTATTCGAGCCATGAGAAACCTTCGAAAAATAGAAAACGAAGGTTTGGATCGTAGACGGAAACTAAAGAGTGGGGTTGATTCGGGTGAAGTGATATGTCCTCACGATTGAGCTGAATTTTAGCGAGAAACTCCCATGCGCGAGGCAACCTTCAAACATCTTAACCCGGAAGGTGGTGCTTCGTCGCTTACTTTGTCGCCTCTCATGGTAAGAGGCGGAGCCCAAATCAATCAATCAAGAGGCGGAGCCCCCTTTAGTTCCACCGGCCCTCCGACATCAGGGCTCTTGAATGAAGGTACTGTTTTTCAGTTCATTTATTATCATTATCAAGTGGTCATTCGAAGGTTTCGAGAATGTTCGTCTATCCATATAAAGTACTAGCTGTCCCGGCCGAGCTTCGCCTCGGCTGAGGGTGCAGAGTTGGAAAGAAAAGCAAGACCGATGAGTTTCTGAGACTCTTTGTAGTTCGCCGGTTTGACGCTGCAGGACTATGTCGCGCCCGTTAAATTCTTCGTCGACCATGATTAACGCTACTTCTTGGACTGTGGCCACATCCGACTGTCACTCATGCAAGCCACGTGGCGTCTTATCGGCTCTGATGACAACAACATAGTTCTCGAAGGGCATTCCGTGGACCCTGGTCTTAAAATGCTTCACCAAGTCATGGTGCTCGTGAAGAAGATTCTGCAACCTCGAGACGATTTCCCAATCGACATGGCCATTCACTACACGCACACGATGATCAGTTTCTTCGTCACCTCCACCCATGAAATATATTTGGAGGAATCGATGTTCTGTCTCCGGCAAAGACAAAAGGGATCCCACACGATGGTAGACTTGACCTTGCACTTTAAAAGTTGGCATATAATCTCCCCTGATTATTTCTGTAGCACCGAAGGAGGTCATTTGGAAACATGAATTATACTTTCGGATACTGCCGAGAAACCGCTTTGAATCAACCGAAAGTCCGGACATCAGTGACTTAAGCGGCTCCGGCGGTGGAAGCAGTTCGGAAAGTTTGACCTGTCCTCCCGCACAACAGAGTCCCGGCGCTTCGGATTTGAATCGTAATGCGCGGCAAAACTTGCACGTCGTATCCATCTTCCCGATGACCACACTCGGATGGCTTTCATAATCTCTTTTTGGATCGTAGGCTCTTGCAGCCAAACACAGATCCATATACTTTGCCAGTCTACTCCGTTTCATTCGTTCTCGCTGACTCATTAATCGGAGCCGTCGCTCATCTTCCGGCTCCTTCGCCTTGTCGCTCATTCGCTCGAAACTGTGTCCTTCTAACGGACGTTGGTCGACTTCTGGTCGATCCCTTTCTTGCTCACGAGGTCCAAGCAGCAGCTGTCGAAAACTGAATCCGACCCTGGCCGTTACATCGACCCCCGCTGCGTTCCCCGTCTCTTCCGCTCGTGCAGAAGATCGTCGGCCACTTCTGCTTCCCTCCTTCGCCCTTTCGACTTGACCTTCTTCTTTTCCGAACCTTCTCGGCCGCCCCGTCCGTTCATCCTCCAGCTGCCTCTCCCGCTGCTCGGAAGTCTTAGCCGCTCGCAAGAGTTTCTTCCGTTTGGCTTCGGTCGAAGCTTGACTCAAGTTCGAACGCTTTCGCGCCATTTATTTCTCGGTTTCTATTTCGCTTTCTATCGTTTTACTTCTCACGATTCGTCAATCACGCCCAGTGACCTTCACGGGGTTGGCTTTCGTTGTCAAAAGCAACAAACACCTGTTACTCCCCCGCCTCTCTCGATGTCGAGATGACGAAATCGCTGTCGCTCCCGCTCCCGCTGCATCCTTATCTACTGAAGACAACGAAGCTCTCTGAGGGACCCGTTTTGCCGTCAGAACTCGTCGTGTCCTGCACCGGTATTCAAGATGGGTACCCTTTACTTTTCTCCAAATCAATACAGAATTACTTGCACCGAACTCTTTCCCGTCCGTCGTCTCGTCATTGAGTTCACCGCGGACAGAGTTCCGGCGCACATTCGCATTTATTGGTTTAGATCTTAACGTCTGGCGTATGGGGCACTCAATTTTCGTAGAAATGCTCCGGCGTTTTAGGTACTTGTTGTGATGCTGAACTGGAAGAATGCACGAGACAGGGAGAACACCGACCACAGGCTAGGGTTGACTCAATTAATTATTTATTTCAAGATGGCTGCCTTTTATAGAAACCCTTCAACTTCGTTATATGCGGTACATAGATATCGGCGAGCGGTAGCTCGGGCGCCACCGCAACAGTACTTATCAGTTAAAACTTGTCGTATAAGGTTTTTCTTAGATGAGAGACTCATCGTATGAGGGACTTCTCGTCTAAGGGACTTATCACACAAGGAACTTATCGTGTAAAGGACTTATCAGATGAGGCGCTTATCGTATAAAGCGCCGGTGGCCAACCGGTGGTCTGCGGACCACCGATGGTCCGTAGAGTGATTTCTGGTGGTCCGTGAGAGGATATTCCGTGAACTGTCGGGATTTGGGACTTCTCATGTGTTTGAAGAATCGCTGAACTGTCTAAAAGAATGGTCGACCCGGAATGGAATAGCTTTCACATCGTAAAGTATCATTACGCGTTAAAGACCGGAGTTCTTTCGATAGATACTCCATATCATTACCGGTTGAGAGCTTGAAAGTTACATCTTGTGGATGGGACTGAGGATTCCGATTCTTCGATGAATGACTACGTAGCAGTGTTCATCATCATTACATATTTAGATAGGCAGAAACTTGGATGAAACGCGACACGCGTCACGACATTGCATCACGGCAACAATGCTCATTTCGGCGGTGTTTTCTCGAAGACAAAGTGCTTACGTTTTGAAAGTATTAGGTGTCGCTTGACTACGGTCTTGTTCGAGGAAATTCGGAATGGCCTTGATGAGCTTTCGAATCACGCGTAGCTTTGACCAGTTCTTGTTTCACAAGATCAAATTCACGACACCGATCGCTAGGAACTCATGTTCATGTTAGTGAACGATCGCTCAAAGGTTCACGATTCGAGTTCCGTGGCTGACACTGACTCGGAATCCTACAGTACGTTAAGGCTTCAACTTCACTGAAATTCTCCTTGGAATTCTTTCTTGAGTTTGAAAGTTTTCGGGTCGTTGATTGATTGCTTTCACTGCTTTTCGTGTGGTACGAAGTCGTGTTCAGCTACAGATTACTTTAATCTTCCGGCATCTCTATCGGCATTTCCTGAAAACATTCGCGACACAGGCTTCGAGCGTCTCTAGCGGAGGGCAAGGAACGAAGCTCAAGTTTCTTGTTTCCAAGAATGTTTTCTCAGAGCAAGATTCCAGAGCGATGGCGCCCGCCGCGGAGGTAGAAGCTCAAGATCACTTCAACCAGGGTTTTGGAAATCCCTGATTGTGATAAAGTGTTTCGTTCAACACAGAATCTCGTAACGACGCAGACGATCATTCTGTATTCCGAGTTATCATAGGAGCGATCTGTCGGGATGGCCACCGAAATCTTCCTCTGAGAGAATAACGAGGCAAAGGAGCGACGATCGATCCTCGTTTGGGCCAGGCCGCGCGAGAAACGTGCTGAATCGAAAACTCTGCGGCGAAGCCTATCAGAGCGATACAGGAGCCAATGGAGACAAATATCATGGCAAACTCGTTCTGCGATTCGCTCGTGTCGGATTTGACCGGCTCGTATTTGGAGAGATAGTTTGAAAGTTCTTCGCTTCGATTCCCTCTTGAGGTGCAACATCCGAATCTTTCCTCGATGCCGGCTTCATATGAGTTCCACGAAGCTCTTCTATACGACCGAAAAGGAAAGTTGAAGAGATCGTATTGTAAAACTATCGAAGCGTATTCGTTCCACTCAGAATTGTCAACAAAAGAAGTAACAACCCTGCATTTCTTTGCGAACCTGTTTCGTTGGCAGGCGAACTCGTTCTTGTCAGATGGGATGATGAACCATCGCTGGCCAGAATTCTCGAGCTTGATTCGATAGATGTTTTGGAAATCAAAGGAACGGCGGATTCTATTAATCTCGGCATCCGAGCCACACAGGATTGGTTCTCTGTTTTCAGGGAGCTTCGAAGCCTGCCGAGCAAAAGACAGAAACGAGAGAGTAGTGAGAAAGAGATAATTTCTACCTGAATATGTGGAAAGCGTCAGACTCGAACAATCTCGAAGCTGCGGGATCCGAGAGTTATCGGGTACAGTCATACTTGAAGTCATATCGTCGACGAGAACGAGCGAAAAGAACATATTTCCGAGAATCCACGCGAGACCAGCGACGGCAACCTTGTTCTTGAGTTTCTCCGAACATCCACCGGAACTAGATACTGTGCACAAAAGCGCGAAGATCGTATCCATGGAAGGTGAGTCACTCAGCAGCCACAGCGAAGTGCCGAGCAGGACCAGGATACTCAGGACGGGTATGTTGAACACTTGTCCTCGGAGTCCAGAGGAGGGCACATGGTAGTCGAAAGCATGAGGCGCCACTTCATTGTCCATGAAGATTGGCATCCTGGCCGAGTTTCTAGGACCGAATCCGCTGAGATATATGATTATGGTCATGTTGGAACACGGCGCAAGGTCGTTCGCAGTGTAAAGAGACAGTTGGGGCCGCGGTTGGCTTACGAACTTCAGTCTTTTCAGCTGTTGGATCTTCGAAAGCGGCCCGGGACAAACTTCCCTCGCGTCGATCGATATCCAATCGGAGAGACACTCTTCCAGTGATGAAGCTTTTTTGGGATCTGCAAGAATCATGGAGAAACCGAATGACATCTTAACATAGCGTTTTGTGATGCACTTCACCGGCGGAAAACGGTTCTCTCCTAACGAGCTATCCACGAAAATGGTTTCCCTGAAACGATTCGGAAATGCTCGCAAAAGCTCCGTGATGTCCCACTCCGACTCTCTATCTTTGGTGATCACAATCAACAAGTCAGTCGCGTCGAGCCGCCGAGGAGAGGTTGACTTCGATTGTTCAGAGAGTCCCTCCAACGAAAGACCCTTGATGTTTCCGCGCTTGTAGCACAGAAAAGCGATTCTCCGCTTTCGTGGAATCCAGACACCGTCGGCGAAAGTGTCATCCACTGCGAAATTCCGAAGCGTTCTGGTCAGGAGAGGGTACGGCGACGTTGCGAACCAATGCTTCAGATGGCAATCAACGAATTCCATTTGAATGCGGTCCATTTGGGTGAAGTCCTTGAGTTTCCTCGTCACGTGAGAAACTATTGTTTCGTCTCTCTCAGAGGCTTCGTAAGTTGATTTCAAATTTCGATCAAACAAGTAGTCATCGAGCGGAGGGCTAGAAATCTTAGAGCTCGGACGCTCTCGACCCAATTCCTTCTGGAACAGGAGTATCGCCGTCACAATACAAAAAC
>JAJSRV010000018.1:259859-466158 GCA_021527715.1 Neoseiulus cucumeris | reverse complement strand
GTGTCACCAATTTCCACTCCTAGATGGGTCGTAAGAACTTGCTGGAGATTCTCAATAAAAAGCGCTTTCGTCCTCCTCTCTCGGTTCTCCTCCTCTCTCGGTGTGCTGACAGCTCGCCGTCAGTCAGTCGAGAGAACACACACATCTCCAACCGCTCATCGAAGTCAGGTGGCTTCCTAGCCAACCGCCGAAGAGCAGGAGAATCGAGTCAGGAACGAAGCGTAGTTACTACGGAACTGCCTTTGTTTTCCTTCTTTTTCACAACGCGCTATCTAGTGCGTAACAGTTTTTCTTAGATGAGAGACTCATCGTATGAGGGACTTCTCGTCTAAGGGGCTTATCACACAGGGAACTTATCGTGTAAGGGACTTATCAGATGAGGCGCTTATCGTATAAAGCGCCGGTGTCAAATTCGCTGAACTGTCTAATAGAATGGTCGACCCGGAATGGAATAGCTTTCACGTCGTAAAGTATCATTACGCGTTAAAGACCGGAGTTCTTTCGATAGATACTCCATATCATTACCGGTCGAGAGCTTGAAAGGTACATCTTGTGGATGGGACTGAGGATTCCGATTCTTCGAGGAATGACTACGTAGCAGTGTTCATCATCATTACTAGGGCCAGAGACTTCATGCATTAAAATATGCAGTAAAAATATGCATTATGCACCAAAATATGCACAAAAATATGCAAAAAAATATGCAGATATGCACGAAAATATGCAGTTATGCACAAAAATATGCAGATTTGCACAAAAATATGCAGATATGCACAGAAAGATGCTGCAGTGAAATTCGCCCGATAGGCACACTGGAGAAGAAGCCTGGCCCGCATTTCCGCTCGAAATTATAGGTTCCGAAATTTTCGGACCTGAAGTTGTTTCTTCCACTGAATTGTGTGATACGAATCTTCGATTCCCGCCGATCCTGTGCTCCATTCGAAGGTCTTTCTATGACTATACAGCAGGTATCGGGATATTTTGTTCTCACAAGTTAGGCTTGCTCCAGCTTCCATTCAGCTTATACTGCATCTCAGTCAGAAAAATAGTGAAATTTGACGCTTTCGGTTGACATTCTAGCCTGCCGTGAGATGTTGAAGCATTCTAGAACTAAGCTTGGAGATCGATAAGGGGAAACTTTGAGAAGTCTCTCGAATGACTCGTTACATTAAATCTATGCCAGCGAATCATCTCTTGAGTCGGTGGGGAGGGAATTTTTCCGACTTCCTAGTAGACAGTTTCATTCTTGCTCCTAATCCTCTTCGGTTAATCATCAGTCGTGTTCTCGTGATAGATTGTTTGAATCATGCCCAGGAGCAAGCCGACGACGGAAGATCTTGTTGCATATTTCGGATCTGACGTGTTTGAGTGCGATGGTGAGTCAATTACGTGCACCGCGTGCTCAAAAATGTTCGAGAACCCAAGGAAGTTCACCGTGGAACAGCGCATCGGTACGGCAAAGCACAAAGAGGCTCTGAGGCTTCGCAACGCTCAGTCAAGCAGACTGGAAGATCTGACTGCGTCATCTCTCACCTCGAGAAGAAGTCTGTATTCGGCAGATCTCTGTAATGCTTTTGTAAGAGCGGATGTTCCACTAGATAAGCTTCAGAACAGTCATCTTAAAGACTTCCTCGAATCCTGGACTGGCGAGCATGTTCCGGTCCCGACAACGCTTCGTGACGGCTACGTTCCAACCATCTACAAGGACACCCTCGAGAAGATCAGGCATGCCATACAGGACAAGCCAATATGGGTTTCAATCGATGAAACCACCGATAGTTGCGGGAGATTCATAGCGAACGTGATCATCGGCGAACTCACCCCAGAGAGTCCCGGAAGGTGTTTCCTATTTGCCTGCGAAGCTCTCGAAGTGACGAACTCGACAGCGATAGCCCAGCTATTTTGCAACACTTTGCAAGAATTGTGGCGGGATAGGATGCATCACGATCGCGTCTTACTCTTTGTATCGGACGCGTCGCCGTACATGATGAAGGCGGGAAAAACTCTGCGAGGTCTCTTCCCAAAGCTGTGTCATGTGACCTGTGTGGCTCACGGGCTGCACAGAATTGCGGAAGAAGTGCGACGCTGTTTCCCAGATGTTGACACCTTACAATTAATATCAAATATGAAAAAGGTGTTCCTCAAGGCACCCTACCGACAACAGCTCTTCCGGCGTGAATTGGCAATCCCATTGCCGCCATCGCCCGTCCTCACAAGATGGGGAACTTGGATAGAGGCGGCGCTATACTTCGCAGAAAACTTCGAGGCGGTTCAAGGCTGATTACAGCCCGGTTGCCCTAAAACTCAGTAGCCCTAAACCCCGATTCCGCGAAAAATCCATGCTCACAGTACCGACCTTCGGCATTATCAAACCCAGTAGCCCTAAAACCCAATATCCCCAAAAATCAACCCGCCAGTTTGGCGGTTCAGAGCGATGCAAAACACGCGAGAAGTATCCTGGAGTCCTTCGGAGGTCACATGACAAATAAGCACTCACGAGCGCAACTTTCTGCGCATGAACGCATGAGATTTTTTTTTGAACAAAGTGCCTTTTGTTTGAATCGATGAAAACACAAAGGCTACGCCCTGTCTGTTTATGCATGTTCGAAAAACATCTATTTGATAAGGAGGTGGCAACCGGTTATCGTACTCATACGAAGCACTTAAGAATTAGAACTCGGCTATTCGTTATCGCCATGTGATTTTCAAACAAGTTACTCCTTGCACGATTTCGATCATCGCTCTAAGCCGCCAAACTAGCGGGCGCTTTTTTAGGGATATCGGGTATTAGGGCTACTGGGTTTAGGGATGCCGAGGGTCGGTACTGTGAGCATGCATTTTTCGCGGAATCGGGTTTTGGGGCTACTGGGTTTTAGGGCAACCGGGTGCACACCTCAAGGCTTCGTGAACGATTCGCTTGTCGCCGAAGATGCAGTATCGATCAGAGAATCCCAGCAAATGTTCACTAAATCCTCATTGAAAGCGGAACTCTCGACAATTCGCGCTAAATTCGGTACCTTGCCGCAGCTTATCACCAAACTGGAGAGTCGCTCCATCCCGCTGACAGACGCAATAGATTTAATCGACGATTTCCGCAACGATGTGCAGAAAATGAAAAGTCCTCGTCTTCAAAGTGTGCGAGAGAAAGCTGCGAAAGTTTTCGAGAAGAACGAGGGCTTCCGAGTGTTGAGAATGATCACGCGCTCTCTGCAGGGCATCAGCGATGAAGAAACCGCAGGAGTCATCGGAACATACAGTTGCGACGATCTCTCCCGATTCAAGTTCGCTCCCTGTGTTTCCGTGGAGGTCGAACGCTCCTTCTCGAAGTACAAAGCCTTTTTGAGGGACAACCGTCAAGGCTTCGAGTTCGAAAACATGAAGATGTATGTGATCGCACTCTGCAATCAATGAGGTCCACAGCAAATCGTTTGAAATCTTTCGAAAGCATCGGTTCTCAAAAGTTCTTCCCGTTTTGAAACTGTTTCCAAATGTCTGAATCACTTCCAATTATTCCTGAGAATAAATTCTGTTTTCGGAGGAATCGATTCGAAAACCATTACTTCTCGTGAGAAAACGTTTCGAGTGTTCATTGCCTGCCTTTCCAAACTTCTCAGATGCCTTCCACATATCAAACGATTTAAATCCCTTTCAAGATGCTCCAATATCTCTCACGACCAAAATGATCATGTTCGCGATGCCGTTCAGGAAATTCTATTTCAGAAACACAAAGCTGCTTGAGATCATGTGACCACCACTCTATCGACAGCCATGGATGCATGAGTTTTATGTTTCCCGGCGTAGTTCCGATCGAAAGCGTCCGGTTATATTGCTTGGTTCCGGTTTCTGGCACGTGGTGCACACGCATTTACGCACGAAACCATCGTAACGGACAGTGCATATGCACCAGGCATACTGCATATGCGCTATGCAGATAGAATATGCACTATGCATACAAAATATGCAGTATGCTAACGCATTGGTTTCATGCATACTGCATATGCAATATGCAAGGTGCATGAAGTCTCTGGCCCTAATCATTACATATTTCGCTAGGCAGCAACTTGGATGAAAAGCGACACGCGTCACGACATTGCATCACGGCAACAATGCTCATTTCGGCGGTTTTTTCTCGAAGACGAAGTGCTTACGTTTTGAAAGTATTAGGTGTCGCTTGACTACGGTCTTGTTCGAGGAAATTCGGAACGGCCTTGATGAGATTTCGAATCACCCGTAGCTTTGCCCAGTTCTTGTTTCACAAGATCAAATTCACGACACCGATCGCTAGAAACTCATGTTCATGTTAGTGAACGATCGCTCAAAGGTTAACGATTCGAGTTCCGTGGCTGACACTGATTTCATAGCTGGATCTTTTTCGATCCAGTCGTAACCGAGGAGTTCGCATTTTTCAGTGACGAAACAGTCAGCTTGAAATTTGATTCCGTTCATGACGACTTCGCAGCCCTGGTTGTCAACCTGGTTGATCTCGAAACGGTTTTTGGTCGATGGCGCCAAGTCTTTCTTCAACTGTTCGAAGTGCTCGAGGTCTTCCATGATCTCGGGGAAACTGTATTCCTCGTCGTATTCCTCCATGAGCCGTGCAGCTCTTGCGCGGATGTCGTTATCCTCGGGACTCATCAGGGAAAGCATGAGGATGTATTGCTTCATTTTATCGAGCGAGATGCCTCCCCATTCTGCGTCTTGCGCCGCTTCATTGATGGTTGCCATAAGTTCTTTCAGAGTTCTGCCCGATCGCTTTATTTTTAGAGACTTCATTCGTCTTTTGAAAAGACTCGTTGCGACGGAGAACACTTTCTTGAGTAGTTCAATCGCGTCATCCGGCTTCAGATCAGAAACTTTTTGCGGTTTGATGTAATTGATGAATGTTTCATACTCATTTACGTTTAGTTTGCTTATGATGAAACGTATCTTGTCGGTTTTCTGTAAGGCACCACCTTCGGACTCAAGAATCGGGGAGTATCGATCGAACCACTTTTCGAAGCTGTGTCCGTCTTCCGGTTTAAAGGTGAACTTCGGAATCCTGGCATTGATGTGATCCATGATTGAATGCGCGGATGCAGTAGCTTGTTGTCTTGGTACGGCTTTTAGGGCTTCCTTCACTGCTGCTGTGACAATCCTTTGCACGTCTTCTTCGCTGAAGTTCGCCATTTTCTCTCACTTTCTTTGAGCTTCTTTCGATCCGCAGAAACACTCGCTGATGTAGATTTTTCTGGCACTGAGCACTTATAGGTGTGAGTTCTTGAATCTTCGTCGCCACTGTTATGAACTTTAGCGGTTCAGAGCTAAACTGGCACAGAGAGGGGTCGACTTTCTTCTTCGAACGCCTGACACCAACTGCCTGGCGTATATTTATTCAACATGTTTTTAGCAGACAGTTTTCTTTTGGAGCGGGAAAATTCGACAGCCGCTCTAACAGTTTCCATGACGCTCGAGGGCATAAGAGATCTAGAAGCGCGTTATTTAAATCGGAGGACACAACAACTTTCCCTTGAAAAGTTTGATTTCTCTGCATTATTACACAAATAGGTATCACGATTGTTTGAGTTCCTTCTTTTTGTAACAATTAAGTAAATCTCACTATGGATCGAATCTTTCGGAGGGAACACCTCTATTTGATCGATTTGATCGTCTCACATCTTGTACTGCATGCTGTGTGCTATATTGCCCATTCTGAGGAACGTGTTGCGGTGATGCTTGTTCGACTTCCTCTTGTTGTAGTTGATCATGGAGCATGTTGTACTCAGCCGTGTGGATGTCGAGGTCTTGATTAGCTCGAAACTCCTCCTCGTTATCCTCGAGATCGACACTGTGGAAAGAGTTATCATCCTCCTGACTTTCGTCCTCGAGATGAACAGATTCTTCGTCATCTGACAGAACATCCATCAGATCTCCGTCAATCGTCCGAGGTGTAGGCAGGTTCTGAGAGCATTTCCGTAGCTGGTTGGAATGTCTTGTCCACGATCCATCCTGAACATCAACTGAACACATCGTGGATCCCAACAACCTTGTGATTCGTCCCGGAACCCAAGTCGGCTTTCGAGCTCGGAAATCCTTCACCATGACGATTTCACCGCGTTGGTATCTCATGCTGTCGGTATCATAGACTCTCGTCGAAGCCGCTCCAGGTACCTCTTTCAAGAGATCCAATCTCGAAGATTCCTTCGATGAACCTCTGCCAGATGGCTGATGCATTCGAAAGTCCGTTCGACATGCGGTTGAAACGGTAGAGACCTCTGTGCGTATTCACAACGAGATACTTTCTATCAGCTTCCCGGACAGGCATGTGCAGAAAGGCATTGGAAATGTCGAGCTACGAGCTTCGAAAAACGTAGTCCGTAACCAATGTTGTCAAGAGCATGCCGGATATTTTTCGGAGGGTGGTCATCAATTTTGAGGTACCTTGAAATCACCGCATATCCGGACCTTCTTTCCCTTTGCGCGCGGGACGATGACTACTGGATGAGACCAGTCACTCACATCAACGCGTTCAATGACTCTGCTCTTCTCCAAATAGTCCAACTCTGAGTCCGTCATTTGGATCAGCGAGTGAGCGACAGGTCGTGCACGCAAATAAACCGGGTGAGGATGTTCTGTTGTCAGCTCAAGCTTTGCCTCCGTGTTAGGAATGCAGCCAATTCCACTCTTCAGTAGATTCTTATATTTCTTCAGAAGTTCTCTTGCATCGTTTTTGAAATTCGTAGCCGGGGCCGATGATTGTATCTGATGAACTTCTCGATGGATTAGCTTGTTGATATCGATGGGCATCTCTCGTAACCATTTCCTTCCGAACAATCGTGGGAAATCTGGTTGATCGATGAGATGAAGTCGGAGCTTGGCAGACATTTTGCCGTGTTGCACATCAACCATCGCGTATGAATGCGGTATGAAGGTCTCGCCCGTCGCCGTACGTAGACAAACATCTGTCTCGTAGAGCACAGGATTCGGACGGATGTGCTCGAACTCAGATAGTGGCATCGTAGAAATTCCACTCCCCGAGTCGACTTCCATCTTCACCGGATGACCATAGATCTGGACAGTGACTTTGATAGGGTCATCACCTTCGACATAGTGGAACGGTTATAGTTGCAGAAAATTTGTCCGTGGAGACCGGGAACATACCTTCTTTAGATGTCCAACTTTTCCACAATTTCCACACTTTACTGACTTGAGCTTGCAGTCCGGCGCAAGATGTGATTTGTCGCCACAACGATAACACATTGGTTGCTTCCCTCGTTGCTTGGGTCTCGAAGCACCCCTCTACGGGTCCAGCGACAGACTAACTTCCGTTACAAAACTCCCATAGAGGACCGTCCGGATAGAACGTAAGCCTACGTTAAAAGAGCGGAACAGGAGGAGCGGAGCTTGGAAGATTCAATTTAGGACTTACGCAAGTGTTTCTTAATTGCGATAAGCAGTGGCGGATCTAGCATTGACGGCGCCCGGGGCAGACCGGCTGGGATGCGCCCCCCTCCCATAATTTTTGCTTCCCTTGTTAATTCCCTATACCGCCCGCCGTTAATTCCCTATAGCGCCCCCCCTTAACATAGAGTCCTCCCCCCCCCCTCAAAACAAAATCCTGCCTCAGCCCCTGTCGCCTCTCCCCTATTCTCACTAGGGGCTCTTCACACCAATTTGGGAATCACACATCATACCTAGACCAAAATTACTTTCTCGTTGTTTCTCCCGCAATGAAGTTTTCTATCGCGGGCTCGAAATTAGCCGATTCCATACCGATTCAGAGCTCGGTCTAGTCGACCATTTTTTACAGGGGCTTACAGATTCATTGAAGCTCACAAATACGACGAATTGGGGATTCATTTTACCGAACAATATTTGTATCTGCATCAGAGAGCGTAGATTCGGTAACACACTCTCGTCGCCATAACAAATCCTGAGCTCGGGGAGCTTCGTTGATTTCACAGACGGTAGACCCCCGATTCATTCGGTTCAATTAATGCGAATTAGTTCAACGCGGCTCGTTTTGATAGAACCCCAAATGAACTTGCATGGAATTGCGGTTCACGTGGAAAACATGAGATTTCGAGGATCATTCAGGACTCTCATCGAATCCGCAAAAGAATTGGAAAGAAAACTAGCTCAAATCAGTAATCACCATTTCTTCCTCGGAGCCGAAACCCGCGAATCGTATGACCTCTTAAATGTTGACGTCCGATCCAGCGATGAAGTTTTTCGAAACTTTGAAGCTCGAGAGCGCAGTGGGTTCGGTCCTGTGATTGAAAAATATTCAGTTTCTCATATACACACTCTACTCGATTTTTTCGCAATTGGAACTCCCCCATGAAGTTCTGCAGATCGAAAGGTGAGGAGGATTAAGAGGATTTCATTTCGAGTTTCCAGCCTCTCCATTGACTCCAAAGGAGTGGAGCACGATTTCCTTGACCGAAAATCTCAGACAAATCAGCGTTCTGGGGAAACAAGCTCCACAAGTTTTTTTTTTGCTCAGAATCGGATTACATCTCGAACTGGGGTTCTTGAGGAGGGGTTTCTTCTGGTGATACGCGAGCTCAGTGTCAGAACTGAGAAAATCTCAAAAACAGGATCAATCCCAGGTTATGTCTTTTTGAAAGGCCCGCCCTTGACACATTTTCCCTCGAAATGCAAATCCAAAGAGAGTCGAGAAAAACCGACCACGTCACCACCCTTTGAACTGAGAAGGAATAATTGCTATGGAAGTCAGCAAACCAAGCAGACTATCCCCAAGTATCGGCGCCCACCTGCTCGGAGAGTTCCAGCATAAGTCTGATGAAGAATCCGCTCGGATAAGAGCCTGCCCGTATGAGAACAGTCAAGGATTAACGCTGCAATTTAACGACGCATGCGATCCAGTTCTTTCGTACGAGATCTTGAGCCCAACGTGTTTTTCGCAAAAAAAACTCTTCGATTCCCTGGGGGCGCAGCTTCTTCATTTTGATCAGGTTCGCAGATTCATCAACATGGTCAGTTTCGATAACGTTCCTTGAAAACAAACGGGCTTTCATTCCGCTAACCCAGACGATGAAATCTGCGCCCCCTGAGACCTGCGCCCGGGGCACGCATGAAAACTTCATTTCAACTATCCGTCCGAAACTGTGATTCGGAATGCGAAAGCAGAATGTTGTGTCCTCCAGCCGTGAACGGACAGCGACAACGACACGAGCAGAATGTCCGAGCAGCAGCCGCCGTATTTCAATGGCTCAGGGGTCGAAGATAGGAGAAAATCGTAAGAGAAACATTTGAAAACGTTGGAAAGCAGACGGAATCGGAAGATTCATTTCCAGGCGTGCACTAACTATCGAGAAAAAATCATGTGGCGTGTTGGTTTCACGGTGCACGCGACTTTTCCACGATTTCATGGTTAGAAAGCATAATTTCTCAAAAAATCGGCAGCGGAGAGGCTTATAAGCTCGAAATAAAATCTTGCTCTAGCTTGATTCGTACTTCTTATGTCTGTGTCATACTTCATGACTCGATCAAAGAACCGAGATATCTGATTTTGCTCACAAAACTGCAATTAATCGATCGAGAATCTGAAAAGTGGGAAGTATTGCTCCAAAAATATGGTCGGTATCGCGCAGCCACGGATCTGACTAAGCCAGTCCAGTCTGTCTCCACTAGATACGACCGCCAGAAATCGCAGAATCGACCGTTTCAATCAAGAAAAATCGAGAAATAGGCCCGGGAAACACGAAATAAGTCGCCCGAGACTCCGTGACTGTGACAATGTGTGACCCCTGGATACACCCTACTGCTGACAAAGTTTCATAAGAATCCGTCAAATACAGCCGAAGTTATTAATTTTTTCCTATTTGGAACCACTGTGCGCCGTCGATAACGGTCGTCTTTCCTTAGTGGAGATGATCTTCTGCGCGCATTCGTCGGATAACGTTTGGAAGCACGCGAAGAGTCTCGATCGCTCTTTGGAAATTGATCCCATATCACGATACAGGGAGATCGCGAAATTCGGAGGTTGTTGTATTTGCTCGAACCCGACCAATGTGGGCGGTTGCCCTTCCCGCGGCCGAAAGATACGAGTAGCCTGACTGCTGAGCTGAATTGGCGAGCCGTCGGTAACGGACTCGCAAACGAGCGTTGACCTGCCTTCCACACTGACGAGTTCGTTATGGAGCCAGGTCAAGAAGCTTCGAAATGTCATCGATTTCATTTTTCTGCGACCGGTGGTGCGTCTAGGTCAGTATTCCCCAAATACTTTTCGCCAAGCCTCGCCGATGCTTACAGCGTTCATAAAACGTGATCATAGGGACGGATTCTCTTGTATTCGAGCCATGAGAAACCTTCGAGAAATAGAAAACGAAGGTTTGGATCGTAGACGGAAACTAAAGAGTCGGTTTGATTCGGGTAAAGTGATATGTCCTCACGATTGAGCTTAATTTTAGCGAGAAACTCCCATGCGCGAGGCAACCTTCAAACATCTTAACGCGGAAGGTGGTGCTTCGTCGCTTTCATCGAGTAACTTTGTCGCCTCTCATGGTAAGAGGCGGAGCCCAAATCAATCGATCAATCAATCAAGAGGCGGAGCCCCCTTTAGCTCCACCAGCCCTCCGACATCAGGGCTCTTGAATGAAGGTACTTTTGTTCAATTCATTTATTATCATGATTATCAAGTGGTCATTCGAAGGTTTCGAGAATGTTCGTCTATCCATATAAAGTATCTTAAGGTCTGGCGTATGAGGCACTCAATTTTCGTAGAAATGCTTCGGCCTTTAAGGTACTTATCAGTTAAAACTTGTCGTATAAGGTTTTTCTTAGATGAGAGACTCATCGTATGAGGGACTTCTCGTCTAAGGGGCTTATCACACAGGGAACTTATCGTGTGAGGGACTTATCAGATGAGGCGCTTATCGTATAAAGCGCCGGTGTCAAATTCGCTGAACTGTCTAATAGAATGGTCGACCCGGAATGGAATAGCTTTCACGTCGTAAAGTATCATTACGCGTTAAAGACCGGAGTTCTTTCGATAGATACTCCATATCATTACCGGTTGAGAGCTTGAAAGGTACATCTTGTGGATGGGACTGAGGATTCCGATTCTTCGAAGAATGACTACGTAGCAGTGTTCATCATCCATACCTAATAATAAAGCGCTAAGGAGGTCGAGGTGACACAAAAAGTTTCTCGGAATCCTCCCAAACTTTTATGTAAGAAACTCTATGACAAAACCAACCAGTGACCCGAC
Organism: Neoseiulus cucumeris; assembly: GCA_021527715.1. Lineage (NCBI taxonomy): Eukaryota > Metazoa > Arthropoda > Arachnida > Mesostigmata > Phytoseiidae > Neoseiulus > Neoseiulus cucumeris. The sequence goes on along the minus strand of JAJSRV010000018.1, from coordinate 454,946 downwards.
AAACGACGGGATTATGAGAGGTTGCACCAACAAAGTCTGCAAACGAAGGGGATCTACTTGATCCCGACGCGTCACGTGTGCTGTAAACGTTCCGCCCACAACATTGTTCTCAGCGCCGATGAGGCCGCGTCGCACATGAAAAACAACAACAGAGAGAGAGAGAGAAAAAGAGACAGGCATTCGTGATTCGACCCAGGCCTCGGTAATGACCAGACTTCATGTCTGGTCATTACATATTTCGCTAGGCAGCAACTTGGATGAAACGCGACACGCGTCACGACATTGCATCACGGCAACAATGCTCATTTCGGCGGTGTTCTCTCGAAGACGAAGTGTTTACGTGTTGAAAGTATTAGGTGTCGCTTGACTACGGTCTTGTTCGAGGAAATTCGAAATGGCCTTGATGAGCTTTCGAATCACGCGTAGCTTTGCTCAGTTTTTGTTTCACAAGATCAAATTCACGACACCGATCGCTAGAAACTCATGTTCATGTTAGTGAACGATCGCTCAAAGGTTAACGATTCGAGTTCCGTGGCTGACACTGACTCGGAATCCTACAGTACGTTTAGGCTTCAACTTCACTGAAATTCTCCTTGGAATTCTTTCTTGAGTTTGAAAGTTTTCGGGGCGTTGATTGATTGCTTTCACTGCTTTTCGTGTGGCATGAAGTCGTGTTCAGCTACAGATTACTTTAATCTTCCGGCATCTCTATCGGCATTTCCTGAAAACATTCGCGACACAGGCTTCGAGCGCCTCTGGCGGAGGGCAAGGAACGAAGCTCAAAAAGGAAAGTTTCATGTTTTCAGGAATGTTTTCTCAGAGCAAGATTTCAGAGCGATGGCGCCCGCCGCGGAGGTAGAGGCTCAAGCTCACCCCACTGGTTTTGGAAATCCCTCATTGTGATATAGTTTTTCGTTCAACACAGAATCTCGTGACGACGCAGACGATCATTCTGTATTCCGAGTTATCATAGGAGCGATCTGTCGGGATGGCCACCGAAATCTTCCTCTGAGAGAATAACGAGGCAAAGGAACGACGATCGATCCTCGTTTGGGCCAGGCCGCACGAGGAACGAGCTGAATCGAAAACTCTGCGGCGAAGCCTATCAGAGCGATACAAGAGCCAATGGAGACAAATATCATGGCAAACTCGTTCTGCGATTCGCTCGTGTCGGATTTGACCGGCTCGTATTGGGAGAGATAGTTTGAAAGTTCTTCGCTTCGATTCCCTCTTGAGGTGCAACATCCGAATCTTTTCTCGATGGCGGCTTCAAATGAGTTCCACGAAGCTCTTCTATACGACCGACAAGGAAACTTGAAGAGATCGTATCGTAAAACTATCGAAGCGTATTCGTTCCACTCAGAATTGTCAACGAAAGAAGTAACAATCCTGCATTTCTTTGCGAACCTGTTTCGTCGGCAGGCGAACTCGTTTCTGTAAGTTGGGATGATGAACCATCCCAGGCCATAATTCTCGAGCTTGATTCGATAGATGTTTTGGAAATCAAAGTAACGGCGGATTCTATCGATCTCGGCATCCGAGCCACACAGGATTGGTTCTCTGTCATCAGGAAACTTCGAAGCCTGATGAGCATAAACCAGAAACGAGAGAACAGTGAGAGTGAAATAATTTCTACCTGAATAGGTGGAAAGTCTCGAATATGAACAATCTCGAAGCTGCGGGATACGAGAGTTATCGGGTACTGTGATACTTGAAGTCATATCGTCGACGAGAACGAGCGAGAAGAACATATTTCCAAGAATCCACGCGAGACCGGCGACGGCAACCTTGTTCTTGAGTTTCTCCGAACATCCTCCGGAACTAGATACTGTGCACAAAAGCGCGAAGATCGTATCCATGGAAGGTGAGTCACTCAGCAGCCACAGCGAAGTACCGAGCAGGACCAGGATACTCAGGACGGGTATGTTGAACACTTGTCCTCGGAGTGTAGAGGAGGGCACATGGTAGTCGAAAGCATGAGGCGCCACTTCATTGTCTATGAAGATTGGCATCCTGGGCGAGTTCCTAGGCCTGAACGCGTTGAAAGTAATGATCGTGGTCATGTTGGAACATGGCGCAAGGTCGTTCGCAGAGTAAAGAGACAGTTGGGGCCACGGTTGGCTTACGAACTCCAGTTTCTTCAGTTGTCGGATCTTCGAAAGCGGCCCGGGACAAACTTCCCTCGCGTCGATCGATATCCAATCGGAGAGACACTTATCCAGTGATGAAGCTTTTTTGGGATCTGCAAGAATCATGGAGAAGCCGAATGACATCTTAACATAGCGTTTTGTGATGCACTTCACCGGCGGAAAACGGTTCCCTCCTAACGAGCCATCCACGAAAACGGTTTCCCTGAAATGATTCGGAAATTCCCACAATAGCTCCGTGATGAATGACTCCGACTCTCTGTCTTTGGTGATCACAATCAACAAGTCAGTCGCGTCGAGCCGCCGAGGAGAGGTTGACTTCGATTGTAAAGAGAGTCCCTCCAACAGAATATCGTTGATGTTTCCGTTGTTGTAGCACAGAAAAGCGATTCTCCGCTTTCGTGGTATCCCAACACCGTCAGCGAAAGTGTCATCCACTGCGAAATTCCGAAGCGTTCTGGTCAGGAGAGGGTACGGCGACGTTGCGAACCAATGCTTCAGATGGCAATCAACGAATTCCATTTGAATGCGGTCCATTTGGGTGAAGTCCTTGAGTTTCCTCGTCACGTGAGAAACTATTGTTTCGTCTCTCTCAGAGGCTTCGTAAGTTGATTTCAAACCTCGATCATACGAGAGGTCATCGAGCGGAGGTGTAGAAATCTTAGAGCTCGGACGCTCTCGACGCAATTCCTCTTGGAACAGGAGTATCGCCGTCACAATACAAAAACCACATCCGGAAAACCGACACTTGCGCCACAGTTTGTTGAGGATTCTCATTTCGAAACGCCTCGCTCGAGCAATTCTCGTTGAATGTTCGCGTTCCTCAAACGGAGACCATCTCCCTGCATACTGCTCGTTGTAAATTCTGGCCGACAATTCTCCGCAAGCAACGGCGAATCCGCGTTTGAAGCGCGGAGAGCTCTGTGAAAATTTTAACAGCGTAATCGAAAAGCTCACCTTTTATTCAAGTAGGCGCGTAGTCGCGGAGACAAAAACATGAGAAGTTTTCCACAAGTATTAGAATCACTAAAATCTGCATCTTATATCCGTGCCGAGGTAGGTACTATCGACGCTTCTCGATCTGTCCAGTAGGAGTCGTCAGATTTCCTAGGAATATTCTCCCAGCCTCAGCAGCCTGGAAGTTTACAAGTGCGACTGCAAAACTCGATGAACTCTCCTCAAGCAGAATAGAATTCGGCCGAAAACGGTTGCAGACGAGGTCCGGAGTTCGACATAAACATGTAGATCTTGTTCTTCATCACTCGAACTCCATCTCAATAATTTCAGCTTGTCGAATAATCCAGTGGCGGTTTTGATGAACCGAAACTTTCGAAATCGTTCGCTGATTGAACGATTGAAAATATCCGTGTTCGCGAAAATATCCATCTTGGACCTTGTAGGGCTGTAAGTTTGTCGCGACAAAAAAGAGCAGAAACCACGGAAAATCGCGGCTCCCATTGAACTGCTATGGAGAATCGCCGAGACAATGCCGCGATAATCGCGAAAAAGTCGCGATTCGCGACTAATTCACAACCCTAACCATGAGGTCTATTAGAGTCTATTTGCGCATAGGTCTCGTTCCGCGTTTCCTCCCTACGATGGAACGATGGTTGATAGACACTGAGCCCTGCCCGACGCCTCGACCGCGTTTTGGATCGAACGGAGTTCACAGAAAGGGATAGATCGAACCACTGAGTTCGAAGTAAGCGCCGAGGGTTTGCAGGAGTCTACTTTGCGGATCCGCACAGAAATCAGCCTGAATGATGCCCTGACCACTTTGTCAGAAGCAGGCAAGAGAAGAGAGCATGAGAGTCCAGGCGAATGTCCTGATCCAGCAGGTGGTTCGCGGAAGAGCTTTCAGTCGAAGTCTGGTCCGGAATAGACACTGCCAGGCTGTTGAGGCGGGTCAGTGGGCGAGCAGATCTGTTCTGGACGCTTCCGCCCTGGCTGGGCTCGCGGCTCAAACCCAGAACTGTGCGGCGGCGGACGGAAAAACTGACGGCGGCGCTGAGCGCCGTGGCGGGTCCGCGCCGCAACAGTTTGCCCGATCCCTGACTGGGTTCTTGAGCTCTTCTCGTGGAACGAATTTGCGATACAAACACCGCTGGACTGTGCAACATGCTATCCACGAATATCTACCCTCGGAATCTTCTCCTTAGAAAGTGAACACATTGATTGATTGGGTACTAGTCCACTTGGCTCCCACTGTTCGATTGTTGGCGACTTGAGGCCGCGAAATCGCGCCGGCGCAGGGAACGAGCAGGCGCAGGCAGCGGAGAAGGAAAAGCGAAGCGGCGGCGAACCGCGCGTAAATTGAAACGAATCTCGATGATGAACGAAGGCGATGGCGAGTGCATTGAGAATCAGGCCAGCGTAACTTATGAATCTGCGATAGCCGGCGTCGTAGGAGGTGGAATCAAAATGAGCCGCGAGCGTAGCGAGCGGCACGCGGCAGCAGAGGCCTGAAAGCCAACTCACAGAAAGCCAGCAAGAGTCTTGGCTTGAGCAGGCTTTCTGTGCGTTGGCTTTCAGGCATCTGCTGCCCTGTGCCGCTCGCTACGCTCGCGGCTCATTTTGATTCCGACTGCGGCGGCCAAACTCTCCGGACTACTGACAACTGAACGTGAGCCTACGAAATCATAGCTTCAGTCGCAGACTGAAGTTGCTCGTACCCTGTTTACTTCTGACAGCCCTCTCTCTTCCCCTCTCCGCATGCTTTGAGATCCGTTGGCTCGCTACGTCGCTGGGTAATCCATCACCTAGTCCACTTGACTCCCGATATCCGAGCAGCGGCCTAACAAGCCGCCGTTTTTGCGCGTTTTCAACAGTGGGAGCCAAGTGGACTAGTACCAGAAATTGAATTGCATTTTAGTCTCATCTCCGCCGGATTCGTCATGGACTACCGATGCACAGCATTCCTCCCCTCTTGGGCGAGTTGCGGCCCGAAGACGGAAGAGTGGAGTCTCCGGCCAAGGTTGAGGCTTGAGGCACTGCGTGGAGCTCGGGAAACCCACACTGTTGGTGTCTGCCGAACATTGGGACCGAAGGATTATACATACCATCCTGGCTCCTCAGGAAGTCGAAGAAAGGAGTCTTGAAGTTTGGTAGTGGCTTCTGTCTAATAATGATCATCATCATTAGAGAAGTTGATAACACGAGGCGATCAGCCATCGGAAAGAGGTTCAGAGAAATAGAAATTGCGCGCGCTTAGATAGAGAAAGGGAAATGGAAAAAATGAAAACACCAGAGTGTTGAACCGTCAGGTATAGCCGAACAGGCACTGGATGACGATTCAGTGAAATAAACTCTCAAACACAAAGGAAACTGTTGTCAATCGAACGAAAGACTCGGATTAGCAAGAAGAACCCGGGGGAACTCAGACAAAAGTGGAACGTGTGTCCCTAGCAGAGTGAAGTTTCCCGTACAGCTTCCTTCCACTTCCTAGGTTCAATTGGTGAAGCCTGATGGCGCTTCTGGCTGCTGCGTGAGTGCTTCCGCGTCTCGAGTTTGGAATCCGGCAAGACCGTGGTACCCGGAAGAGAATTCTCAAAATATTGCATTCGAAGAGAGAAAGACTCTTATGCCTTCGGATAGAGCTCCGAAGCTTCGGTTCAAGTGCTGAAGCGTTCAGCTCTGATGGCGCCTTGCGTCCATGACGGTTTGCGCCATGGAGCGGTGATTGCCGACACTTGAGCACAGGATAGCCTTCAGGCCTTGATTATTATTTGTCGTGGATCTAGGGATGAAATCTGGGCTCTGACTTCTTGTCTCCTCCTTCGACGTGGAGTCCATTGAATAGGTGTGGTGCAGCGGGCTCATGAGTAGGTGAGCGGGCCGATGGGTTACCTCGGTGGATTCCGCAGCACGGTGTGATGTTTTGCGGGGATTCGAGATTTGGTATGAGCGTGATGCGCGTTCGAGCGTGCGGCCGCAAGTTGTCATTCATTTAGTATAGAAGACTCCCTGGACCAGCAATCTCTCAAACTCTCTATCGTAACTCATGACACCCCTGACCATTCGGTTCTCCCCGATCACCGAAGGCGCGTGATTTGAACGAAATGAGTAATGAAAGGCGCGCAATTTGAACGGGACAATTCACGATAGGGAGAAAGACAATGTGTTCGAATTTTCCTTGAATTGTGGTTTCCACGGGGAAGGGGGAGATACGCGAGGTAGCCTACATATGTCCGTCCTCGACAGCGTCCGCGATACTGTGCAAGTTTTCTCTGTGATCGGCATAGTCGTTCGAGATCATCGAGACTGGACTCATACGTAAAAGTGTTCGGCATAGTCGTTCGAGATCATCGAGACTGGACTCATACTTAAAAGTGTTCGGTAGTGAAGTGCTTTCCACGGACGGAAATGTTCTACTCTGCAGAGTTTGTGAGCGGCAAATTTCGGGTGAAACGAAATTCCTAGTTTTAAGGTAAGTGAATTCTCGTTGAATGATCGCGTTCCTCAAACGGAGACCATCTCCCTGCAAACTGCTCGTTGGAAATTCTGGCCGACAATTCTCCGCAAGCAACGGCGAATCCGCGTTTGAAGCGCGGAGAGCTCTGTGAAAATTTTAACAGCATAATCGAAGAGCTCACTTTTTATTCAAGTAGGCGCGTAGTCGCGGATACAAAAATATGAGAAGTTCTCCACAAGAATTAGAATCAGTGAAATCTGCATCTTATATCCGTGCCGAGGTAGGTACTATCGACGCTTCTCGATCTGTCCAGTAGGAATAGCGAGATTTTCGAGGAATATTCTCTCAGCCTCAGCAGCCTGGAAGTTTACAAGTGCGACTGCAAAACTCGATGACCTTTCCTCAAGCAGAATAGAATTCGGCCGAAAATGGTTGCAGACGAGGTCGGAGTTCGACATAAACATGTAGATCTTGTTCTTCATCACTCGAACTCCTTCTCAATAATTTCAGCTTGTCGAATAATCCAGTGGCGGTTTTGATGAACCGAAACTTTCGAAATCGTTCGCTGATTGAACGATTGAAAATATCCATTACGGCTCACTTCTAACGAACGGAGCTGACAGATTTGTTATCGGGAAGCTTCCCGCGCAAACTTGGCGATCCATTTCTCAACAGCTGAGTTGGCTGCTTGAAAATACGCTAAGAATCGAAAAGTCAAACATTCGCATTTACGTGTACATTGGGGGATGTCGTTTTCTGTGACTTTTTAAGAGTTATCCGCCTTCGACACGACGAGAAAGCGATCAAGTGATCGGAAATCGAAGGGGAGTCTCGGCTACCGGTCCCGGTCGGACGCGATTCAAAGAGTTTCTTGAATGAACATCATGATGATCGATTGCAAGTCGGCGGCATTTCTCTGAAGCCGCCATTGGTGGTCAGACCGAATCCAGAATCATCTCCACGTAGGGGCCCTCAGCGTTCCAGAAGTTCCCTCATGTTCAAGGGGCATATCTCGTAGCATCAATGGCGCTGACGGCGGCGCGGTCCAGAGCGGAAAAAAATGGCGCGCACGGGATAGCACAACAGCGACACTCGTCACTTCATTCATCACCGATGACTTTTTTCCAATTCGAGAGGCAAACCAACATTCCTCTGGGAATCGCAAGGAACGCAGAACTGAATTTCGTAAACACTGCCAATGAAGAACAAACGGTATTTTTGGCGTATAGCCCCGGAGAGTTAAACTACGAGGCGCCGACACGCCAAAGCGGCGAGTAGAGCAGGGTTTCGATCCAGTGGCCCGCAGGCATCTGCTTGCGCCTGCCGCTCGCTACGCTCGCGGGCCTAGATCATTCCCTCTGCCCCAGCTGGAGTTATCGCAGACCGATGAATCACGGCAGAATCATTTTCACAGTACTCGCCATCTGTGTGTTTTCGTGGAGGGCTAAGTCGCCGGGGCTCGACTCCACAACAACCGAACAAACAGCGGTGTCATCTCCGACCACCGATGAGAGAGGACGCTCTCTTCCACTAGGTCTAGGTCCGGCGTGATCCTTATGAAGACTCGACTGCTCCGCACCTATTTTGGAACTATCAAAACAACAACAACAAGAGAAAATAAAACCGGTCTCTCGGAATCCTGAGAGTTGACCATTGTGTGATAATTCCATCACCAACTCAAACCTTAGATCATCGTTTTTCAAGAATACAATATCTGAAGGTAAAATAAGTTCCACCAAGTAAGCAACCCTCAAGATTTAGTTTCGGCATCCATGACCAATGGGCAGAGCTGTAAGTTTGTCGCGGCAAAAAAGAGCAGAAATTGCGGAAAATCGCGATAATCACGAAAAAATTGCCCTTCGCGACAAACTTACAGCCCTACCAATGGGCGATTTGATTTGAAAGAACGGGTTCGATCGAGCCTCCACTTTATTAATATATATGTGTTCATATATATATATGTATATACTGTGAACTCCCGATAAATTAGAATCCCATAACTTGGAAAACCACGATAACTTAGAACTTGGACCAACCACGAGCACGTTTCTTTTAACTTGGACCATAGCCTCAGTGTTGGATGAGTCCTTTAATTCAGAAAACACCCCTAAACTTGGACCTTACAATTAGACGCAGAAAGTGACCTAAAATAGAAAGTTTCCATCCGTCAATCCGTTCGCCGCTCAGAAGGAATTTTGATCTTGATGCGGAATGTTCTAGCGTCTCGCCACAAAGCTGTCTCAGAACGTTAGAAGTCGCTTGTGTGCTTGCGACAAATGAACGTGCACTCCTAACTCAGATGATTCAGGGAATCGTCATTTCCGAGCGGAACGTGTGCCGCAGCATTTCGGGAACACGAGTTCACGCGAACCGCAGTCTTTCGCTGCGGGAGAAAGTGAGACTTCTGGACGATTTTGAAAAGTCGAAGGATGTTTCAGCCATTGCGATAAAATGGAAAATATGCAAAGCGACGGTGTACAATATCCGGAGAGATGCAGTGAAGATCAAACTGCAAGCAGCTCATGGAAGTTACCGCAACATGGATGTTCCGATAACTTAGAACTTGGACATTTTTCCTAGAAAAGGGTACACTGGGATTCTTTATCGGGAGTTCACTGTATATATATATGTACATATGTGTACATGTATATACATATATATTTACATTTATATATATATATCTACATATATATACATGTATGTATATATATATGTACATAATAATAATGTACGTAATATGTATATGTATATTCATATACATATACAGGGTGGTCATCGTAAGTAGGGAATTTTTTGCCTCATTTTAATTTGCCCATAACTCCTCGAATTCTGCGCCGATTTTGATGGGTTTTTTTTGTTCGAAAGCTCTTCCATCTGGCTAAAATTTCCCGGTTTGCGTTTGCTCTTAGCCCTTTTAGCGGCAGTTTTTAGAGCAGTTTTAGTGAATGTAACGATTTTTTTTCCCCTGACTCGACTTGGCTCTCAAACCTCGAGGAAAAATGATATCGGGTCGTTCGAGGCCGGGTTAGAACGGGGATAAGCCCTAGAAAACTCGCTGCAGTTTCGTTTTTGTAATAAACTCAATGTTCATTTCCGCGCGGTTGGTCGTGCTGTTCTGGTTTCGCAATCGATGTCGTAGAAGACGAGTTCCGTCGGCTAAAGACTGAATGCTATTCGGCGGAGCCATGATGCCAACAGGCTGGGTAGAGTTTATCGAGTCCGAAAATTGACATTTCCAGTCGTTCCCGGGCTTTAACAATGATCCCTCGGGAGGTGAAATTTCGATGGAGAAAAAATGTCTCGGAAACTGCGTGATCGGCTAGATGAGATCAAGATAAACAACTTTCGCCATCACACTTTTTTTCTTCAGATGCGTCGTTTCCGAGTTACACATCGATCTTTGACGGATGTTGGAGATTTCTCGAACCTTGCTTCTTTCTCGTTGGTTTTACAGTTCGGCTCGTCAAACACGCAAGTGAGGTAAAAATCTTGAAACTGCAGCGAATTTTCTAGGGCTTATCCCCCTTCTAACCCGACCTCGAACGACTCGATATCATTTTTCCTCCAGGTTTGAGAGCAAAGTCGAGTCAGGGGAAAAAAAAGTCGTTACATTCACTGAAACTGCTCTTAAAAATTCGCATTATTACAATCGCAAATTGTAGCCAGATGGAAGAGCTTTCGAACAAAAAAAAAATCATCAAAATCGGCGCAGAATTCGAGGAGTTATGGGCAAATAGAAATTGGGCAAGAAAATTCCCCACTTACGATGACCACCCTGTATGTACAGTGCTACCTCGATTATATCAACCAATTGATGTTGAGGTTGATATAATCGAGAGAGCATTACATAGATTCACGAAGTGGGTCATGTGGGATCGAACTGGGCCGAAGAGTGGGCCACACAGAGGAAACACAGTTAGTCACACTGTGGGTCGCACGGTGGGTTAGGTGGGCGTCATATTGGGTCACAAGAGGTAACATAATCCGGGGCGAAATACACGAAGGTTGATATAATCGAGGTAGCAAAAATGGAGTTTCAACTTCGAAGTGCTCTCAAAACCAAGATTTTCGAAATTTTTCGATGATGCTTAGCGCAAAATACGCTTCTCAACGAGAGCTTTCCAACGAAAAAAATCACCCCGATATCTCCATAATTGACGAAACTAGAGCCAAAATACTCACGTCGATTCTCGAGTCCGGGCTTATAACTAACACCCTGTATATATATGTATATATGTTCATGTCAGCCGACTAACACCGACTCTGCGACCTATTCACAACAGGTGCAATGGAATCATTTGAGGTCTCTCACCGCCACTTGTATAAGACTGCGCTTGTCAATGACAAGAACTTGAAGAAATGCATGGATGCACTGAGGAGAAAATTTTCGACGTTGCTTCCCACTCACTTGAAGGAACTTCGAGTCTACCTCCGGAAGACTTTTTTGCCGGAACTGGTCAGAAGATGGAAGAAAGTTCACAGGTGTCAGAAAGAGTTTGAAAAAAACTACATATCATGGTTGCAAAGCAAGATTCGTATAAATGGTGGTCCCGCAGCGGTCTTGGATGGGCCCGGAGTCTCTAAACGTCGAGGCAGACCGACGAAAGCTTTCGAGGAATGTGGCGAGCGAGCTCAACGAAAAAAAATTCAAGAACTTCAATGAGACTTTGAACCATCACTTCTTAGACGGGCGGCTCATCTACCAAGCATCTCTCCTGAGCGAGCTTGCGGTATATTGCTCTGGGCCCACCTCACGAAGTTCCAGTATGAGTACATACGGATGGAATTGAAGGATCATGGAATCGACGTGTTCCCCAACTATCGACGAGTAACTGCTGAGAAGAAGCATAGCTACCCAGCGAATGTGGAAATCACTGAAGACGGCGCTGTTGTGAACCTTCAGGATTTACTCAATCATACGTGCGAGCGATTATTGTCTACGAAGGACCTGAGCGACATGAACCCAGAGCTAACCTTAATCTCGAAATGGGGCTGTGATGGCTCGTCCGGCCACAATGAATATAATCAAAAATTCTCGGACCTCTCAGTTTCCGACGGAAGTATCTTCCTCACATCTATTGTCCCACTGAAGCTGGTTAACAAAACCTTCCCCGACATCGTCTATTGGCAAAACCCTAGTCCTTCCTCGACAAGATTCTGCCGACCGCTGCGTTTTCGATTCGAACAAGAAACTTCTGACGTTATTCGGAATGAAATCAGACGGGTGAAGGGACAGATTCAAAATGTTCATGCATTCACTTGCAACATTCGAGGGGTTGCTTCCACGGTCTCTTTCGACGTGATCCTCTCAATGATTGATGGTAAAATCCTTCAAGTTGTTAATAACACCCCGGGCACACAAAGATGCTCGTTTTGTCGAACTACTCCGTCTGAAATGAACAATCTTCCTCTCGTGTACGATCGAGCAAAATCGGTGTCAGCGTCTCACCAAGCGATTTCACCGCTTCACGCGCGGATAAAATTCATGGAATGCATCTTGCATATCGCATACAGGCTGGATTTTAAAAAATGGTCAGTCACATCGGACGTTGCTCACTTGAGAGATGCGTCGAAAAAAGCAATCCAAGCTAAATTCTACCAACAACTCGGTCTGAAGGTCGATTATTTGAAACAGGGTGTCGGAAATTCCAACGACGGGAATACGTCTCAAAAAACAAAATGTTCCGACCTTGTCGGGATACGATCCTACTGAGCTCGCATTTGGAGCATTACGCAGCGGCAAGGACTTGTCAATGTGTTCGAGCCCGCGTTCGTCACACATGTATCAACACTTCGCCAGCGTAATCTATGTTCGATGTGCGGGCTGGACGATGCGACGACTTTGTTCAAATCTCTCATATGCATAGTTATTCATTGGGAAACTACGACTTCTCTAGACTTCTCGAAAGTTGCCATTAGTCCGGAACACGACAGATAGCTTCGAAATATTTTCTCCACGATATCTGGGAACTACCTTTGCAAAACAAGGAACACTTTCGATTGGGGCGCAATATGAATCGATTTCGGTGAGTGTCTCCATTCATCAAAGTGCCGCAAGTTCGCTCTGATTGGAAGAACTAGAATGCGAACTGTTTCCCGAAGGATCGGAAAAGCTCTTCGACCAGAAAACATTCTTATGGCAAACAGCCTTGCAACGATCGCATCACTATCAACGGAGTTTGAGAGCGAATTCGAGCCGGTACTTTCGTTATGAAATTTTGCATGGATGACGAGCTACCTGCCTTCCACGCTGATGAGTTCGTTATGGAGCCAGGTCAAGAAGCTTCGAAATGTCATCGATTTCATTTTTCTGCGACCGGTTGTGCGTCTAGGTCAGTATTTCCCAAATACTTTTCGCCAAGCCTCACAAATGCGGTGTTCTCCACCTGGGATCTTCGATCCCCAAACATGACTACTTGCTAGATGGAGCGGCGATGACAAAGTTAGACGTTGTCAAGGATCTCGGCGTCCGTTTCTCAGCAAGAATGAACTTCGCAGAGCAGGCAATGCACGTAGCTAAATCAAGCTCGATGATTTGTAACTGGATACTGCCAACTCTGTGTCTAAAAAATACAAATGCATATCTGAAAGTGTATGAATCCAATGTGGTCCCGATTATATTATATGCTAGTCAAGTGTGGCATCCCACAAGGGTCTGTGACTTAGATATTCTTGAGAAAATGCAGAGAAGATTCGTCAAAAGAGTTGAGATCCGATGCAACATGACAAAGGGGTCTTTAGTGCTCCCCAAAATCAGTGATAGACTACTCTGTGCTGACTTGAGTCTCCTGGCGAGAATTATGAAAGATGAAAACATGTTTGACAGTATGTTCGATTTGCGCTCCACTACGAGTCGAGGAGGTTTCGTAATAAGTGCGAAGGAGAGGCCGAGAGTAAACCGGGTCGCCAACCTGTTCCCGTGGAGGATCGAAAAACTAATAAATCGATAATCAGTGCTTGGATCCTATTGTATCCCCCCCCCCCTCTGTCACATAAAAATGTGCAAATAAAACAGAGCGTTCACATCAAGAAAACGAAGGTTTGGATCGTAGACGGAAACTAAAGAGTGGGGTTGATTCGGGTGAAGTGATATGTCCTCACGATTGAGCTTTTTGGCGAGAAACTCCCATGCGCGAGGCAACCTTCAAACATCTTAACTGGGAAGGTGGTGCTTCGTCGCTTTCATCGAGCAACTTTGTCGCCTCTCATGGTAAGAGGCGGAGCCCAAATCAATCGATCAATCAATCAAGAGGCGGAGCCCCCTTTAGCTCCACCAGCCCTCCGACATCAGGGCTCTTGAATGAAGGTACTGTTGTTCAGTTCATTTATTATCATTATCAAGTGGTCATTCGAAGGTTTCGAGAGTGTTCGTCTATCTATATAAAGCATCTTAAGGTCTGGCGTATGAGGCACTCAATTTTCGTAGAAATGCTCCGGCCTTTAAGGTAATTATCAGTTAAAACTTGTCGTATAAGGTTTTTCTTAGATGAGAGACTCATCGTATGAGGGACTTATCGTCTAAGGGAACTTATCGTGTAAGGGACTTATCAGATGAGGCGCTTATCGTATAAAGCGTATCGTATCGTATCGCGTATCGTATCGTACCGATGGTCCGTAGAGTGATTTCTGGTAGTCCGTGAGAGGATATTCCGTGAACTGTCGGGATTCGGGACTTCTCATGTGTTTGAAGAATCGCTGAACTGTTTAATAGAATGGTCGACCCGGAATGGAATAGCTTTCACATCGTAAAGTATCATTACGCGTTAAAAGACCGGAGTTCTTTCGATAGATACTCCATATCATTACCGGTTGAGAGCTTGAAAGGTACATCTTGTGGATGGGACTGAGGATTCCGATTCTTCGATGAATTACTACGTAGCAGTGTTCATCATCATTACATATTTCGCTAGGCAGCAACTTGGATGAAACGCGACACGCGTCACGACATTGCATCACGGCAACAATGCTCATTTCGGCGGTGTTCTCTCGAAGACGAAGTGCTTACGTTTTGAAAGTATTAGGTGTCGCTTGACTACGGTCTTGTTCGAGGAAATTCGGAATGGCCTTGATGAGCTTTCGAATCACGCGTAGCTTTGCTCAGTTCTTGTTTCACAAGATCAAATTCACGACACCGATCGCTAGAAACTCATGTTCATGTTAGTGAACGATCGCTCAAAGGTTAACGATTCGAGTTCCGTGGCTGACACTGGCTCGGAATCCTACAGTACGTTTAGGCTTCAACTTCACTGAAATTCTCTTTGGATTTCTTTCTTGAGTTTGAAAGTTTCCGGGGCGTTGATTGATTGCTTTCACTGCTTTTCGTGTGGCATGAAGTCGTGTTCAGCTACAGATTACTTAAATCTTCCGGCATCTCTATCGGCATTTTCTGAAAACATTCGCGACACAGGCTTCGAGTGCCTCTGGCGGAGGGCAAGGAACGAAGCTCAAAAAGGAAAGTTTCATGTTTTCAGGAATGTTTTCTCAGAGCAAGATTTCAGAGCGATGGCGCCCGCCGTGAAGATAGAAGCTCAAGCTCACTTCAACCAGGGTTTTGGAAATCCCTCATTGTGATAGAGTTTTTCGTTCAAAACAGAATCTCGTGACGACGCAGAAGATCATTCTGTATTCCGAGTTATCATCGGAGCGATGTGTCGGGATGGCCACCGAAATCTTCCTCTGAGAGAATAACGAGGCAAAGGAGCGACGATCGGTCCTCGTTTGGGCCAGGCCGCGCGAGAAACGAGCTGAATCGAAAACTCTGCGGCGAAGCCTATCAGAGCGATACAAGAGCCAATGGAGACAAATATCATGGCAAACTCGTTCTGCGATTCGTTCGTGTCGGATTTGACCGGCTCGTATTGGGAGAGATAGTTTGAAAGTTCTTCGCTTCGATTCCCTCTTGAGGTGCAACATCCGAATCTTTTCTCGATGGCGGCTTCAAGAAAGTTCCAGTAAGCTCTTCTATTCGACCGAAAAGGAAACTTGAAGAGATCGTATCGTAAAACTATCGAAGCGTATTCGTTCCACTCAGAATTGTCAACGAAAGAGTCAACAACCCTGCATTTCTTTGCGAACCTGTTTCGTTGGCAGGCGAACTCGTTCTTTTTATATGGGATGATGAACCATCCCAGGCCAGAATTCTCGAGCTTGATTCGATAGATGTTTTGGAAATCAAAGTAACGGCGGATTCTATCGATCTCGGCATCCGAACCACACAGGATTGGTTCTCTGTCATCAAGAAACTTCGAAGTCTGCCGAGCATGAGCCAGAAACGAGACAGCAGTGAGAGTCACATAATTTCTACCTGAATAGTTGGAAAGTGTCAGACTCGAACAGTCTCGAAGCTGTGGGATCCGAGAGTTGTCGGGCACAGTCATACTTGAAGTCATATCGTCGACGAGAACGAGCGAAAAGAACATATTTCCGATAATCCACGCAAGACCCGCGACGGCAACCTTGTTCTTGAGTTTCTCCGAACATCCACCGGAACTAGATACTGTGCACAAAAGCGCGATGATCGTTTCCATGGAAGGTGAGTCACTCAGCATCCACAGTGAAGTTCCTAGCATGACCATGATACTCAGGACGGGTATGTTGAACACTTGTCCTCTGAGTTTAGAGGAGGGCACATGGTAGTCGAAAGCATGAGCCGCCACTTCATTGTCTATGAAGATTGGCATCCTGGGCGAGTTTCTAGGTCTGAACCCTGTGAAATTGATGTTCATGGTCATGTTGAAACACGGCGCAAGGTCGTTCACAGAGTAAAGAGACAGTTGGGGCCGCGGTTGGCTTACGAACTTCAGTTTCTTTAGTTGTCGGATCTTCGAAAGCGGCCCGGGACAAACTTTCCTCGCGTCGATCGATATCCAATCGGAGAGACACTTATCCAGTGATGAAGCTTTTTTGGGATCTGCAAGAATCATGGAGAAACCGAATGACATCTTAACATAGCGTTTCGTGATTCACTTCACCGGCGGAAAACGGTTCTCTCCTAACGAGCTATCCACGAAAACGGTTTCCCTGAAACGATTCGGAAATGCTCGCAAAAGCTCCGTGATGAATGACTCCGACTTTCTGTCTTTGGTGATCACAATCAACAAGTCAGTCGCGTCGAGCCGCCGATGAGAGGTTGACTTCGATTGTACAGAGAGCCCCTCCAACTGAATATCGTTGATGTTTCCGTTGTTGTAGCACAGAAAAGCGATTCTCCGTTTCCGTGGAATCCCAACACCGTCAGCGAAAGTGTCATCCCCTGCGAAATTCCGAAGCGATCTGGTCAGGAGAGGGTACGGCGACGTTGCGAACCAATGCTTCAGATGGCAATCAACGAATTCCATTTGAATGCGGTCCATTTGGGTGAAGTCCTTGAGTTTCCTCGTCACGTGAGAAACTATTGTTTCGTCTCTCTCAGAGGCTTCGTAAGTTGATTTCAAACCTCGATCATACAAGAAGTCATCGATCGGAGGTCTAGAAATCTTAGAGCTCGGACGCTCTCGACGCAATTCCTTCTGGAACAGGAGTATCGCCGTCACAATACAAAAACAACATCCGAAAAATCGACACTTGCGCCAAAGTTTGTTGAGGATTCTCATTTTGAAACGCCTCGCTCGAGCAATTCTCGTTGAATGATCGCGTTCCTCAAACGGAGACCACCTCCCTGCAGACTGCTCGTTGGAAATTCTGGCCGACAATTCTCCGCAAGCAACGGCGAATCCGCGTTTGAAGCGCGGAGAGCTCTGTGAAAATTTTAACAGCATATTCGAAAAGCTCACCTTTTATTCAAGTAGGCGCGTAGTCGCGGAGACAAAAATATGAGAAGTTTTCCACAAGAATTAGAATCACTAAAATCTGCATCTTATATTCGTGCCGAGGTAGGTACTATCGGCGCTTCTCGATCTGTCCAGTAGGAATCGCCAGATTTCCGAGGAATATTCTCTCAGCCTCAGCAGCCTGGAAGTTTACAAGTGCGACTGCAAAACTCGATGAACTCTCCTCAAGCGGTGTCGTCTCAGATGCCCGAATCTTAGATGCCCGAATCCTAGATGCCCGACTTTGTCCTCTCCCGCTCCACATTGAACGATTGAAAATATCCATTACGGCTCACTTCTAACGAACGGAGCTGATAGATTTGTTATCGGGAAGCTTCCCGCGCAAACTTGGCGATCTATTTCTCAACAGCTGAGTTGGCTGCTTGAAAATACGCTAAGAATCAAGGAGTCAAACATTCGTATTTTATGTATACACTAGCGGCCCGGTCGCGCTTCGCCGCGACGAATCACGTTTTCCTCGGTAGCGATGTACGCACTGGTATTCGACTTCGAGCCTCTTTGAATACTTCGAACGTGTTTGTAGGCTTGACGGAGGAAGAAATAAAAGAGAACAAACAATTCATCGAATGTTGACGCTTTTTTGTCGCGAATCCGCTTAGAGTTGCTCCCTCTGCGGGCTCTGCAGAACCTGATTAAGTTTTCCTTTACCCGGTCGCGCTCCGACGTGTCGGTTCAAGTATTTTATTTTTCTAGACTTTCGCTGAGGTTGGAAGGAGGCGGGAATTTCCCAGAACTTTTCCCAAGTTTCCTTTAGGACTTGGACCTTGTAGGGCTGTAAGTTTGTCGCGACAAAAAAGAGCAGAAATCACGGAAAATCGCGGCTCCCATTGAACTGCTATGGAGAATCGCCGAGACAATGCCGCGATAATCGCGAAAAAGTCGCGATTCGCGACGATTTCACAACCCTAACCATGAGGTCTATTAGAGTCTATTTGCGCATAGGTCTCGTTCCGCGTTTCCTCCCTACGATGGAACGATGGTTGATAGACACTGAGCCCTGCCCGACGCCTCGACCGCGTTTTGGATCGAACGGAGTTCACAGAAAGGGATGGATCGAACCACTGAGTTCGAAGTAAGCGCCGAGGGTTTCCAGGAGTCTACTTTGCGGGTCCGCACAGAAATCAGCCTGAATGATGCCCTGACCACTTTGTCAGAAGCAGGCAAGAGAAGAGAGCATGAGAGTCCAGGCGAATGTCCTGATCCAGCAGGTGGTTCGCGGAAGAGTTTTCAGTCGAAGTCTGGTCCGGTATAGACACTGCCAGGCTGTTGA
This sequence comes from Neoseiulus cucumeris, assembly GCA_021527715.1. NCBI lineage: Eukaryota > Metazoa > Arthropoda > Arachnida > Mesostigmata > Phytoseiidae > Neoseiulus > Neoseiulus cucumeris. The sequence continues at coordinate 436,289 of JAJSRV010000018.1, read as the reverse complement.
GGCGGGTCAGTGGGCGAGCAGATCTGTTCTGGACGCTTCCGCCCTGGCTGGGCTCGCGGCTCAAACCCAGAACTGTGCGGCGGCGGACGGAAAAACTGACGGCGGCGCTGAGCGCCGTGGCGGGTCCGCGCCGCAACAGTTTGCCCGATCCCTGACTGGGTTCTTGAGCTCTTCTCGTGGAACGAATTTGCGATACAAACACCGCTGGACTGTGCAACATGCTATCCACGAATATCTACCCTCGGAATCTTCTCCTTAGAAAGTGAACACATTGATTGATTGAATATTTGAGCGGAATAGTCGGCGGGGCGCCGCGAAAATTCGACGGCGGCGACGCGGCGGCTTAGAGGTTCTGAGACGCGGCACGGCTCACCGGCGAATTTTTTTGGCGGCGCACGGCTCTCCGTCCCCTTTATTTCAGCTCCAAGAAATTGAATTGCATTTTTTTAGTCTCATCTCCGCCGGATTCGTCATGAACTACCGATGCACAGCATTCCTCCCCTCTTGGGCGAGTTGCGGCCCGAAGACGGAAGAGTGGAGTCTCCGGCCAAGGTTGAGGCTTGAGGCACTGCGTGGAGCTCGGATAACCCACACTGTTGGTGTCTGCCGAAGATTGGGACGGAAGGATTATTATACATACCATCCTGGCTCCTCAGGAAGTCGAAGAAAGGAGTCTTGAAGTTTGGTAGTGGCTTCCTTCCACTTCCTAGGTTCAATTGTTGAAGCCTGATGGCGCTTCTGGCTGCTGCGTGAGTGCTTCCGCGACTCGAGTTTGGAATCCGGCAAGACCGTGGTACCCGGAAGAGAATTCTCAAAATATTGCATTCGAAGAGAGAAAGACTCTTATGCCTTCGGATAGAGCTCCGAAGCTTCGGTTCAAGTGCTGAAGCGTTCAGCTCTGATGGCGCCTTGCGTCCATGTCGGTTTGCGCCATGGAGCGGTGATTGCCGACACTTGAGCACTGGATTGCCTTCAGGCCTTGATTATTATTTGTCGTGGATCTAGGGATGAAATCTGGGCTCTGACTTCTTTTCTCCTCCTTCGACGTGGAGTCCATTGAATAGGTGTGGTGCAGCGGGCTCATGAGTAGGTGAGCGGGCTGATGGGTTACCTCGGTGGATTCCGCAGCACGGTGTGATGTTTTGCGGGGATTCGAGATTTGGTATGAGCGTGATGCGCGTTCGAGCGTGCGGCCGCAAGTTGTCATTCATTTAGTATAGAAGACTCCCTGGACCAGCAATCTCTCAAACTCTCTATCGTAACTCATGACACCCCTGACCATTCGGTTCTCCCCGATCACCGAAGGCGCGTGATTTAAACGAAATGAGTAATGAAAGGCGCGCGATTTGAACGGAACAATTCACGATAGGGTGAAAGACAATGTGTTCGAATTTTCCTTGGATTGTGGTTTCTAGGGGAAGGGGGAGATACGCGAGGTAGCCTACAGTAGCGCTCAAAAGTATTTTGACAGCCAAATTTCCCGAAACCGGTTTCAGAATACTGAATTCTACGTTCAAAGTCTCCTACAGGCCGCTCTGAGACAATGACAGACAATATTCTAAAACGAAAGTCTGCGAAAGTACCGATAAACAATTCTAAACAATTCTACGATTTAGCTAAAGGGTCTCTCCGGATAAGGGGGAGTTTTGTGCCCCCCCCCCCCAGAATTTCGGATCGGTAACGCCTGGATCGTACTGTGTAGATTTGAAGAACACCTCTGAGGCGGATTTGAGTGGGATCCGAAGCTTTCAGACGGTCGAAAAAGCTCAAAATGGCTGCAAAGGTCTCGATCTTCTTCGAAAAATTGGCAACTTCAAATGCTCATAACTCGGTCGCAGGCGGGGCTACAACGCCGAACGACAACTTTTTGGAAAGCTTTCGACGAGGACTGACTGATCATGTAGGTTCCAACAAAATCCGCATCCTTAAAATACCTCGATTCGGTGGCTTTTCTTCATTCGTGTTTTTAACTACCGTATTTTCTCTAATTTACGGGCTGCCCGTTTATTTTTTCAAACTCTCGGAGTCTGCCTGCTTATTAGAGACTGCCCGTCTATTAGAGACTGCCCGTTTATTATTTCAACCCCGAGAAGCCTGCCCGTCTATATTCCAAACACGGCCTTGGAGTTTGATTTTCTCCAGTGGTAGATTCTCTCTTTTCCAGAAAAATCGCTGGATAAAATACCCTGAGCCATTGACTAATGGTTAACATGATGATAGGTCATTCAATGATCCGATAAAGAAGGGAGAAAATGGTATTGCGAATGTATGCGGAGATGATCTATTTTTATTCGCGTTTTATAGTAAGTGTCCAAACAATCAACCTTCGATTGTTTAGTTAAGCAAATTCGAACTTTCTCGCCTTCCGCTGAGGACTCACTGGAAGCTCAGTCCTGCTTGAACCATCGCGGTGAACTGAGCGTCGTCGACTTCTTCTCCATCGGCAAATATGAGCTCCTCACTCGTATCGCTGACATTGTGATCTTCTTCAGTGAGATCGATGAAACGTTCGGTAGCCAGCCGAGCCTCGGCTAGACGTTTCAATCCAGACGGTATCGGACCGTCCGACTTAAAGCATTGTATTTGCTCGTCTTCCGAGCCGTCAAGAGCCACCGTCAAACCGCAGTTCTTGAACGACTTCTCGATGAGGCTGTCGGGGAGAGCCTTCCAGGCGTCGGCTATCCACTTCAAATACGTCTTCATGGCGGGCGCTGCCGGGTTGCCGCTTTTCGTGCGGGGCTTGTCATCGCTCATGATCCAACTTTCATAGGCTGCACGAATCTTTGCCTTGAATGGCCCGTTCCAGTTCACATCCGGTGCTTGGATGAACTTGGTGCACCCTCCGGGTATTACTGCTGAATCCAACCGAAGCTCCATGAGGGTTTTCTTCGTTGTTTGGCTCGTGTGCGCGCGAAAGCTATCCCAAACGAGAAGCCGTCTGCCGAATAACGACGACCCGAGTATTTTGCGAAGGTAAAGGCAGGTTGTTTCATCGTTCATCCACGCTGTACCGGCCCAACAGAGTTCCAAATCATGCTTGAACTCGTTAACGATTTCTTGAACTGGTCGTTTCCGGTTCAGGAGTACGAACGGTTTACATTTGGTTCCGTCCGACCTCGCGGTTAGCATTACGGTTATGCGGACTTTATCGTGACCAGTTGAAAGTACCGGTACATCTTTCGCGCCTTTCTCATTCACTGTGCAACTATTCGAGCTGTCAATGAACACAGCCGTCTCGTCGGCAGCGTACAGATGTTCATAACTCTGCTTCTGTCGGATTTCAGCGATGTAAAGTACGAAGTTCACAATGGCTTTTTCATACTCATGCGGAGGTTTTTGACTGACAGTTGTTGGCCGCCTGCTTGTTAGGTGGTGCCGGTCCATGAATTTTTCCAACCAGCCGAGACTGCCTCTGAACGAAGCAGCGCCAATACTCCTAGCGTGCCTTTGAATCATAGACCTGGTCACCCTCAACTGTTTTGATCGATTTTCTTCGACGAACTCCAAGACTCGTCGGTCGAGTTCTTGGTCTTGCAATGGCCTCCCTGCACCCTTGAGGCGTTTGTCGTTGGCATTACATTTTAGAAGATCCTCTTTCTGTCGAACCCATTGTTGGACACGACTACGGCTTATCCGAAACTTCGTGGCAGCTTTGTTTTTCGAGTTTTCCTCCGCGAATCGCACGACAGTGAGTTTGAAATGCACAGAGTAGGATTTCTTTGAGGAAGCGGAACTGCACGAGCTCTGGCTTTCCATACGGAACTGAAGAAGTTACAATACTTATACGAAGTCTATTCTGCTACGATGAGGATTCGCCACTCCCGCTCACTCAAAACTACCGAAACAAATCCAATCTGTCCACGCGACTGATAGTGAGATTTAAGAGCTCTTTGTCGCGATGTTTGTCATCAACGAGGAAACCTCGACGCTATAATTGAGGTCCGTCGAATAGAGCTTAAAGAATCACCTGCGCTTGCGAAAGTGCGCGAGAGCGTGGCTGCGGTGCGTTGCAACAATCAGACTTTCCGCCAATTTGAGCTTCATCAAACGTCGAGGCTGTCAGCGCCGTTTCTCATGTTACCGACCCCTGCCCGTCTATTAGAGACTGCCCGTCTATTTTTTCAAACTCCCGGAGTCTGCCTGCTTATTAGAGACTGCCCGTTTATTAGAGACTGCCCGTTTATTAGAGAAAATACGGTACTTTTAAGAGACTTGACCACTTTCCTGCTTGTTTTAAAAAATGCCTTTTACGGAGACCAAGAAGATCGATTCTCATTTTTGAAAATCAAAGATACGCCTCTTGGATTTTTTCCCCGAAAACCGCCAGAAACCGGGCATTCTACGTTCAAAGTCTCCTACAGGCCGCTCTGAGACAATGACAGACAATATTCTAAAACGAAAGTCTGCGAAAGTACCGATAAACAAATGAAACAATATTGGTTTGATTCGCCCGACGGAAAGTTCATTATCAACCCCAGAGCTGAATCAATCACGAAGCTCTCCGTACAGCGCATACTTAAAACATTGTCTGTCATTGTCTCAGAGCGGCATGTAGGAGACTTTGAACGTAGAATCTAATATACCTTAGCGCAGACTGAACGCGAGAGAGGGGCTGCTCGTGCGTGAATTCATCGATTTCCATCTCTATGCCTGAAACTGCTCTGAAATCGTCCAGAATGGACTGAGGATTTCGGTGTCATATTGTGAATGAAGACGAGGCACATGAGATGACATTTGAATCGCACTCGAATGGCTCACTGGCGTACTTTTTTGACACAGGACAGTGTCAGTCATTGGCGGCGCCAGCGGGACGCTATACCCGCTATAGCGTCCCGGATCTTGAGGTCAAGACGCTCAGCGTCCCAAAGTTCCCGATGACTGTGCGCTTGTTTCATTTCGAAGGGTCGGTCGAGGTTCCAGAGATTTCTCGAACAGTTCAGATTCGCGGAACTGGTCCCAATGAACTCCTTCGAAGCGCATACGTAGGGGCTGGATTCCGCATGATGAGGCGACACGTCACGACTCTTGAGTTGAATCTGTTACTTGATATTGAAATTGCACTCACACCCCAGATTCACTCGCCAGAATCAGGTTGCGAGAGGAGATCGCGGCGGAGTCCTTGGGTTCCTTTTACGAGGACGGGAGCAGGAACATGACGTGTCTTCGAATTTCAATCGCCTTGTGATTCTGCTCCGTATTCAGGCGAAAAAGAATCCTATTATTCCGTTTCCCCGCAAGGTATCGGAGAACATCAAATGCGACGAAAATGCGGGCCCGAGAGGGTTCTTCAAATATATATCAGCGTCCCAGAAAATAATAGCTGGCGCCGCCACTGGTGTCAGTGCGCTCAGTATTGGGTCTCTGCAGAAAAAAGCACTATTTTCATTCCTCCTCGAAAAGCCCCGAAAATGGCTGCAACATAGTGAATACGGGCAGGGCATGTCTACATTGAATCTCTATGACAGGCAACGAGGGCGCGGATCTAGGTCTCGTAAGGTAAGAGTTTCGGTTCACTCAGGAACGCGATACTGAATTTCAAATGAAGAGTCAGCAAAAAGGACGGTCGCCATGGGCCGCGCTTAGACACGGGCGTATGACGACTCGAAGAGTGAGACTTAAGCTGTTGTTGGCCTCTGGATCTGGGATACGAGAGTCACCATTTCGATTTAGCACGTACAAAACCGTGATTCTCTTTTTCCATAACTTATTCATTCCGCTGATTGAGCGGTCGGAGCTGGGATATTTCGTTTAGTGACTACCATTGAAAACAACGTCGTTTAGTAACTATCACTGAAAACAACGTTGTAGGACTTTCAGTCCAGGACACTATGAGTGAGTGCGCACGGCCGAGTCGGTCGTGTCCCTCTAAATATCGTCGTGGGCAGGCACCTGAGGACACCCGAAACTTGCGGGAGGGGTGCGATGTAGAAGTTTCCGACGACGTCCGAGCCGCACGGAGGAAACTTCAGAATGCCCGGGCTCAGGCGCGACGTCGCAGCCGTAGGCCTATCGCTCCGCAGGTTGTCGAGCTGATCGATGAATCTCGTGTACCGAGGAGGAGGTCACACGGCGTAAGTGATCAGGTTCATCATTTGAACCATCCAGTATCAACTCAGGGTCTCCCTCCGAAGCGTCGTAGGCTTGGTACTCCGCAGGAAGTTCCCGATTCCCACGACCGACGGTCCGCGATGTCCACCGTCAAGTGGAGAGCAGCGCACTCCGTTTAGCTCTGATGACCTCCTCACGCGACGAGTCCTTTTCACCACTCCGGTGGTAGTCCCGGCACTTGCAGAAACCAGTCCTCCGGATCTCAAGGAGCCACACGGATCAACTCAGAATCTTCTTCCGAAGCGAAGGTCCGATCTGGCGACCGCGAACTTCAAGCAATATTTTTTAGACGTCCCCTTCGGCACAACGTGTACGGTTTGTGATCGTATCTGGTTTAGAAACGACCTCAAACCAGCAATCAATGAGAACAGAGCGACACTTGAAAAACTGGGACTATTATTCAGCGACGTGTTGTTATGTCGAACCTGTCGACAGTCCTTGACGGCCGAGAGAATTCCGCTGCTTGCAGCTTACAATGGTTTCAAGTATCCCCCTAAGCCCAGCGGCTTGCCCGAATTAAATCCAATCAGTGTAAGATTGATCAGTCCCCGAATTCCCTTCATGCAAATTCGGAGATTGCGTCACCAAACCGGGACCGTTATCATTTCACCTTTTGTTATGGACACTACCTCCATCTCCGACACGCCACCTCAGTCTCCGAGTCCCTGTCCTTAAGCACGTTCGAAACGCCGACTACTTCCCAATTCCCAACACTCTAAACGAAAACGAAATCTGAGCAGTCTGCTTCGCCCCTCTGTAGCGCCCGCGTCGGTCGTTTGAAATACATTGCCGACAATCAGCGCAACGACACTGATACTGACACAGTCCTGTGTCCACCGCCACGGACCCCAGCGGGGTTTCGAAGCAACCGCCTCTTTTTCTGTGATTCATCACGATAATGCCCGGTTTTTGGCGGTTTTCGGGGAGAAAATCCAGTACTAGGACGCACGTCTTCCGGTATCTTCTTTCAGCCGGCTTCGCATATTCCTCTCCAGCTTCGCTCATGAGCCACTCGGCCGCCATGAGGGTCGAGCGTCCCTGTCGGAAGCCAGAGAGACCCTCCTTTTCCTCGAGTTCTTTCCGTAGCCTGTCGTTGATGATCGTCTCGACGGCCTTTGCGATGGTATTAAGAAGGCAGATGGGCCTGTAGGCGTCCTTTTTTCCCTTCGGTATAAGTATCAGTTTTGCGTTTTTCCATTGTTGTGGGAATTTTCCCGTTTCCAGGATCCTGTTCACCATTTCCGCAATCTCTTTTGGCCACCTTCTCATAGGCAGTGTGGTCGCTTCGGGTGGGATTCCGTCCAGGCCTGGCGCCTTTCCTGGCTTCATCCTCTCGGCTGCCGTCGTTGTCTACTGGCACTGTGCGTCTCTCAAAGTCCTCTCTGGCAGGGAAGAGCTTGCCTATTGCTCTCTCTGCCGTTGACTTCGGGATCGCGTTATGCCTTTGCCCGCTTTTCCCTCTCACGGTTTTGTATGGTAAGCCCCTGCCCTGCTACGAGTCGCATTTGGGCTTGGTTGGTTCGATGATGAGCTTCTTTCTATTCTTTCAGCGGTGTTTACGCCCGTCCACCACAAGGCTGTGTCTCCGTCTTCGTCGGCAATCCATCCTTCGTCTTTCTCCGAGTTTCTTCTCGAGATCCCGCGGTTGGCCTCGCTTATTATACATATGTGTATATTGTCTCTCTTTACTTTCTCTGTCAGTTCGTCATGTGCGTCCTTACATCTATTCAGGTTGATTTGTAAGACTTTGATCATCATTTTCATCTGTGGGTGTTGTTTCTCCCGTTCTGCGCGAGGCAAACTTCAAACATCTTAACCCGGAAGGTGGTGCTTCGTCGCTTTCATCGAGCAACTTTGTCGCCTCTCATGGTAAGAGGCGGAGCCCAAATCAATCAATCAATCAATCAATTAACTGTAATTTATTAACATGGTTATGCCGCGTGTTGCATTGGAGATTTTAAGGGTTAATTAGCCGCTCAGGGATTGCAATTCCCTGAAAGCTCCGCTCTGCAGCACACCGCCCGCAATGAGCCTTGCGTTTCCTCTTTGTACCTCTATGGCGATCCTCTGCCGAACATAAGACGCTGCTCGCTTGTCGCCGTCTCTGGCGGTGATCCTGTTGCCGATCTCTTTGATGAGTTTGAGGGCCGCCTGACCCCATACACCGGTTGACTCCACCACAAAGGGGACGAGGGTGAACTCGTTCGTGAGAGACTCGTACTTGGCTCGTTTTTCGCCCTCACCCCGCGTAGCGACGGCGCGGATATTTCTGGCGACGGCGCGATAGCTTGGTGCGTAGGAATCCTTAACAGCAACGTCCCAGATGAGGCGCTTGCCTCTTGACCACGGCTCCAGTGTCATGCCGTCGGGCCGGAGTTCATCATTGGGCGATAGGTGCCGCGGCTCCTTGGAGCAGGTAGTCCCTGCCTGGCGAAGCGCACGAGTCAGTAGATCGTTGATGGCTGCGTGGCGCGCCAATCGTCCGGATGCCAATTTGTAGCAGCTCAGTCTATGGAGACCGAGGCGGTCAATCTGTGTCCCACATGGGCAGAGGCTCTCCTCGACGACAGGCAGGCCGTGTCGCAGCCCCGCCGCTCGAATGAAGTCAATATCCGAAAGCAGTGTGCCGAGATTGACGGATGGGAGGGCCTGGAACCACCATCCAGACTCTGGGAGCCCTGCGCAGGTGAGCCGTATGGAGTCCACTTCCGAGTCCGCCACCCTCAGTCGCAGCTCCGTGAGGATGCTCTCACTCGCCAGGGCAGTCCATTTGGCCTGACGCGGTCGGTCGGTCGTCGTCATTCGGGGCCTGACCGTCCGCCTCTATGAATCGGCTGAGTGCCTCCTCGCGGAGATAGACTCGATCCGCGCGTGGCGCCAAGATGCTGAGAACGTCGGGTTCGGCGGCATGGGTGGACGCGGCGAAAGCGGGCAAAGCTAAGCGGACGGCGCCGGTATACCTATCCCACCAGTTTAGGTACCGTATGCCAGAATCCCGGAAGCCAGAAAGATACCCTCTCCCAATCCGCTAGCCGCCGACCGCAAGTTAAAGTGAATGTTCGATGCCCTGCAGTGAATCGATGCACATTGCAGTGCAGCCGTTCGCCCAATAATTGCCCTTGAGGACATCCTTCATCCGAACGTATTATTTCAACGTGTGGAAAGCTCCTGTCCGGATACAAGGTTGAACCTTAAAGGTTCCCATCAAGCCAGGAGACTGGCGCAACGTTATCAAAGCCGGTTCACTGTCGGAAGACAAACGGGAACCGTTCTGACTCACACGCTCAGCCTTGGAGAAATTATAGATCAGTCTCAGAATTCCACTATTCGGCAGAAAACCTGGTTTTCGCAACATTCTCCATCGTTCCCTAATATTTCCATGCAACAATCACAACGTGTTGAAAATTTACGTTGATCGCTTCACATGGCATCCATTCTGATTCATTCTGACTCGCTTGTTCTGTTTCAGAAACCTTGTGTCTGATAATCTACACAGCATTGGAGCACCGAAGCTGTGAATATCTGCGCCAAAGTGTACATATCCGCCTTAGCGATCTCTCAATGAAAGATTCTTGCTCTGTGGGCGCTTCGCTCGGAACGTGAGGTCTTGAGTTCCGCGAAATACGTGAAAACACGTATTCTGCGAGAAGAACACGTATTCTGCGCAGGTTTGAGCGCGTACGACGGTGTGGGCAAAGGCTTGAAGGCCCGACAGTGGCTGCTTCAGATCCGTAGTGAAATCTCAGGGTCGAGATTGGGATCGGAGGCGGCTTTGGCGCTGGCTCGAGCCCACCTGGAAGGACGTGCGGCGACCTGGTTCGACTTCGAGAACTCCGAGGTCCCGTTTGTCGCGTTTGATCCGAGCGACGCCGACCATGACGACGCATTTTCTCAACGATTCACTGTCGCCTTCATCCTCCCTGGATGCACAACGAGTGGTTTCTTCACCTTCGCCCAATCATGGGACACCCCCACCGAGGCTTACATCTACGAGAAAGCTAGTTTGGCTCAGGCTGCAAACATTTCCTTCGACGAGGCGTGCGATCACATCGTGCAGGGACTCCACGAGGTGCTGACACGGGTTAAGCTCGCGGTCTCTCATCACCCGTCCGCAAGCGTCGTGGGCTTGATTTCGGACATCGGAAGAGCCGCTCGTGTCGCTGGCATCGACCCCGATAAAACACCCAGGGAGCTCACCTCGGAGTGGCGAAATGGTGAGTACCGCGGTGCGGGACGGCGAGATTTTTTGCAGAGTGGATTCGGACAATGGGCAGGCGGTGCTTGGTCTCCCCCGCATCGCGCCATCGGCCTGACCGCGCAGAGTGGAGCACGGGTGCCGGGATCTCGGACAGATACGACGTCCGGCGGTGGCAGAGCCCCTGGATCAGGCCGAGAGCTCATGCCGGCGCGAAGAGTTACAGGCAGACCGCCATACGCGTGGTCTCCGGCTCAAAATCAGCCACCGGAATCGGATCGCCCGGAGTTGGCAAGACCGACGTGCTGGGGCTGCGGTGAATCGGGACACTACCGTCGAGACTGTCCCGCAGAGAACGGAGCAGGAGCACCGCGTCGGGAAAACTTCACGACGAAGATCGTCAACATCGCTTCCGGAGCAAAATACATTAAGGAATGCACAGTAAATGGCAGCTACATGGTTAGTGGACTCATGGACACGGGCTGTTCCGCTGTCCACATTCGGGCCAGTAGGGCAATCTGGATGGGTTTGCCGATCATTCGAGAGACAGTGCCGATTTACGGTACGGGAGATGTTTCCACCCCTGCTACTCACACCCTCGGCAGGGTTGTTTTGAGATCTTTACAGGTGGACGAGGGACTGGCTCAGGACGATGAGGCGATGATTGTTCCTGATTGAGCTATTCCGGAAGATATGTGCGTCGGACGCACGTTTCTTGACCTCCCTCACCTCACACTCTTACGTTTCAACGACGAGTGCTTTGTAGGATGCCCGGGTTGGCCGAGGCTTCCTTCTCCGCCGAGGTCGACACAATTACAAACGTCACAAATATTAAAAAAAAAGCAGTTGGTTGCCAAAGAGAGATCAAACCGGAGGAGATGATACTGGGAGCCACATTATCCGATACCCAAAAGGCAGAGGCCGTCAATCTCATCAACGAATTCTGCGACGTCTTTTCGTTTTCATTGCAGGAGTTGGGTTGCACGGATCTGATGCAGGCGGACATTCAACTTAAGCCAGGTGGGCTCCCTCCACGCTCTAAACCGTATCGAGCTTCACCGGAGGACCGCTTGTTCATGGAGGAACAGATCCAGGAGTGGTAGCGGGCGGGAATAGTTTCCGAAACAAAAAGTCCTTACGCGAGTCCAGCGTTTGTCGTGACCCGAGTGATTCCCGGTAAGTCCCCGAAGAAGATGGTTGTTGTCGATGTGAGGAGGTTGAACGAAGTCGCCGTCGATTTGCACTGGCCTATACCAAACCTTGATGACGAATTGATGGATCTGTCACACGCCCGATGTTTCGCGCAATTGGATTTTAAACAGGGTTTCATGCAGATACCCCTCACGGCCGAGTCACGCAAATACAGCGCCTTCATAACCCAAGACAGCGCTGGAGAGTTCTCACGACTCATGTTCGGGTTCAAGAATGGTCCCGCGATCTTCAACCATCTGGTTGCGCTTGTCTTGGGATCGTTGAGAAGAGAAAAGTCTTGTTTCTATTTTTTCGACGACGTGTTGATAGGCGGAACCGACTTCAGCAATCTGATGGAGGCGTTGAGGGAGGTTTTCGGAAGACTTCGAGCGGCGAGGCTGACCCTCAACCCCGAGAAATGTCGCTTCGGATTTGAAGAGGTCGTTTTCATGGGTCTACTCATACGCAACGGAACAGTTTCGCCCACTGAAGAGAAAATCAGGGCCATCGAGGATTTTAGAACCCCCGATATCCAGACGCAAGTTCGACAATTCCTCGGTTTTTGCGGATTCTTCAGTCGCTTTATTCCACGCTTCGCCGTGAAGGTGGCACCACTGAGCTCGCTGACGTCGGTCAAGAATGGCTTTGCGTGGGGTGACTTGCAGGAATCCGCCTTCAGAAACCTCAAAACGATCATGCGCCGACCCCCGATCTTGTCTCTGTTCAACCCGGCAGCTCCAGTGGAGCTTCACACGGATGCTTCTTCCATCGGCCTGGCGGCGATGATGCTTCAGCCCGCAGACGACGGGAGACTTCATCTCGTGCGTTGTGTCTCTCGAAAATGTAGTGTCACCGAGGCGTCGTATCATTCGTCGAGACTCGAGCTGCTCGCGATCACATTCGCCCTGGAGAGGTTGCGAACATTTCTGGTGGGAAGAAAGTTCAAACTGGTCACCGACTGTCAGGCGCTCCTGAGCATAAACACTCAGACGACCCGCAACTCACAGCTGGCTCGTTGGTCCGCGTTGATTCAAGAGTTCCATTTTACGGTTGAGCACCGCGCGGGTGCGCGGATGGCCCATGTTGACGCATTATCCAGGAATCCTGTGGAGGAGCCGCCCCTCGAAATGGACAGAATTTACTGCGGCCTATCGGAAGAGGCATGCTCACAGCCAGAGGAAGAAATCGTTGAGAGCCTGATGTCTCGAAAATCAGTCGCAGTTTTCAGCAGCGTCGACCAGCCGCCCGTGAGCTTCAGGGAGGAGATTCAGGCCGTTCAACACGAGGACCCTCTCATGCGGAGACGCATGGACATTCTGCGGAAACGAGAGTTGGAGAGATCCCGCTCCGAGCGAGACGTGATCAAATCATTCGAGCTTTTCGACGGATGTCTATACCGGAGATGCGGATCAAGCAGCCTATTCGTCGTTCCGGATAGCCAACGAAAAGCCATCACCTTACGAGCACACGATCTTCAGGGACATTTCGGGATCGACCGAACCAAAGAGATCATCAGACGACATTGCTGGTTCCCCCGAATGACCCGCTACGTCAGGGATCACATAGGCAGATGCGTCTTATATCTCGTTCCAAGAAATCCCTATCCCGAAGCGGCTGTTCGACTGGATTCATATCGACCACGTTGGACCCTATCCAACCACCTTCGCCAAAAAGACACACGTCCTCGTCATGGTCGACCGACTCACTAAGTTGGCGTACCTTGAGGCAGTCAAAAGCACATCAGCGGATGATTCCATCGAGGCATTACAGAAGTTCATCAACGATTGGGGTGTTCCCGCCAAGATCACGTCCGATCGAGGCACGGGTTTCACCGCCGAGGATTTTCAAAAGTTCCTCGCAGATTTGAAAATCCGTCATCATGTTTGCTCTCCCCGACGACCTCAGGGAAACGGCCAAGTAGAGAGAACGAACGGAGTTCTCACTCCCCTTCTCGCCAAACTCATGCATTCTGGAAAAATCGGCACCTGAAACCGACTTCTCAAAAAAGTACAACTCCTCCTCAACACATGAAGTAAAGGTAAAGTGATATGTCCTCACGATTGAGCTGAATTTCAGCGAGAAACTCCCATGCGCGAGGCAACCTTCAAACATCTTCACCCGGAAGGTGGTGCTTCGTCGCTTTCATCGAGCAACTTTGTCGCCTCTCATGGTAAGAGGCGGAGCCCAAATCGATCAATCAATCAATCAATCAAGAGGCGGAGCCCCTTTTAGCTTTACCGGCCCTCCGACATCAGGGCTCTTGAATGAAGGTACTTTTGTTCAGTTCATTTATTATCATTATCAAGTGGTCATTCGAAGGTTTCGAGAATGTTCGTCTATCCATATAAAGTATCTTAAGGTCTGGCGTATGAGGCACTCAATTTTCGTAGAAATGCTCCGGCCTTTAAGGTACTTATCAGTTAAAACTTGTCGTATAAGGTTTTTCTTAGATGAGAGACTCATCGTATGAGGGACTTCTCGTCTAAGGGACTTATCACACAAGGAACTTATCGTGTAAAGGACTTATCAGATGAGGCGCTTATCGTATAAAGCGCCGGTGGCCAACCGATGGTCCGTAGACTGATTTCTGGTAGTCCGTGAGAGGATATTCCCCGAACTGTCGGGATTTGGGACTTCTCATGTGTTTGAAGAATCGCTGAACTGTCTAATAGAATGGTCGACCCGGAATGGAATTGCTTTCACGTCGTAAAGTATCATTACGCGTTAAAGACCGGAGTTCTTTCGATAGATACTCCATATCATTACCGGTTGAGAGCTTGAAAGGTACATCTTGTGGATGGGACTGAGGATTCCGATTCTTCGAGGAATGACTACGTAGCAAGAATGACTACGAAGTGGTTACGTTTTGAGAGTATTAGGTGTCGCATGACTACGGTCTTGTTCGGGGAATTCGGAATGCGAATCACGCGTAGCTTTGCTCAGTTCTTGTTTCACAAGATCAAATTCACGACACCGATCGCTAGAAACTCATGTTCATGTTAGTGAACGATCGCTCAAAGGTTAACGATTCGAGTTCCGTGGCTGACACTGACTCGGAATCCTACAGTACGTTAAGGCTTCAACTTCACTGAAATTCTCCTTGGAATTCTTTCTTGAGTTTGAAAGCTTTCGGGACGTTGATTGATTGCTTTCACTGCTTTTCGTGTGGCATGAAGTCGTGTTCAGCTACAGATTACTTGAATCTTCCGGCATCTCTATCGGCATTTCCTGAAAACATTCGCGACACAGGCTTCGAGTGCCTCTGGCGGAGGGCAAGGAACGAAGCTCGAAAAGGAAAGTTTAATGTTTTCAGGAATGTTTTCTCAGAACAAGATTTCAGAGCGATGGCGCCCGCCGCGGAGGTAGAAGCTCAAACTCACCACACTGGTTTTGGAAATCCCTCATTGTGATAAAGTCTTTCGTTCAACACAGAATTTCGTGACTACGCAGACGATCATTCTGTATTCCGAGTTATCATAGGAGCGATCTGTCGGGATGGCCACCGAAATCTTCCTCTGAGAGAATATCGAGGCAAAGGAGCGACGATCGATCCTCGTTTGGGCCAGGCCGCGCGAGAAACGAGCTGAATCGAAATCTGCGGCGAAGCCTATCAGAGCGATACAAGAGCCAATGGAAACAAATATCATGGCAAACTCGTTCTGCAATTCGCTCGTGTCGGATTTGATCGGCTCGTATTGGGAGAGATAGTTTGAAAGTTCTTCGCTTCGATTCCCTCTTGAGGTGCAACATCCGAATCTTTTCTCGATGGCGGCTTCAAATGAGTTCCACGAAGCTCTTCTATACGACCGACTAGGAAAATTGAAGAGATCGTATTGTAGAATCATCGAAGCGTATTCGTTCCACTCAGAATTGTCAACGAAAGAGTCAACAACCCTGCATTTCTTTGCGAACCTGTTTCGTTGGCAGGCGAACTCCTTTCTGTAAGCTGGGGAGATGAACAATCCCAGGCCATAATTCTCGAGCTTGATTCGATAGATGTTTTGGAAATCAAAGGAACGGCGGATTCTATTGATATCGCCATCCGAGCCACACAGGATTGGTTCTCTGTTTTCAGGGAGCTTCGAAGCCTGCCGAGCATAAGCCAGAAACGAGACAGCAGGGGCAGTCAAATAATTTGTACCTGAATAGTTGGAAAGTGTCGAAATCGAGCAATCTTGAAGCTGCGTGATGCGAGAGTTATCGGGTACAGTGATACTTGAAGTCATATCGTCGACGAGTGTGAGGAAGAAGAACATATTTCCGATAATCCACGCGAGACCAGCGACGGCAACCTTGTTCTTGAGTTTCTTCGAACATCCTCCGGAACTAGATACTGTGCACAGAAGCGCGAAGATCGTATCCATGGAAGGTGAGTCACTCTGCAACCACAGCGAAGTGCCGAGCAGGACCAGGATACTCAGGACGGGTATGTTGAACACTTGTCCTCGGAGTGTAGAGGAGGGCACATGGTAGTCGAAAGCATGAGGCGCCACTTCATTGTCTATGAAGATTGGCATCCTGGCCGAGTTTCTAGGTCTGAACCCGATGAAATATATGATTATGGTTATGTTGGAACACGGCGCAAGGTCGTTCGCAGAGTAAAGAGACAGTTGGGGCCGCGGTTGGCTTACGAACTTCAGTTTCTTCAGTTGTCGGGTCTTCGAGAGCGGCTCGGAACAAACTTCCCTCGCGTCGATCGATATCCAATCGGAGAGACACTCTTCCAGTGATGAAGCTTTTTTGGGATCTGCAAGAATCATGGAGAAACCGAATGACATCTTAACATAGCGTTTCGTGATGCACTTAACCGGCCGAAAACGGTTCTCTCCTAACGAGCTATCCACGAAAACGGTTTCCCTGAAACGATTCGGAAATTCCCACAATAGCTCCGTGATGAATGACTCCGACTCTCTGTCTTTGGTGATCACAATCAACAA
Organism: Neoseiulus cucumeris; assembly: GCA_021527715.1. Taxonomy (NCBI): domain Eukaryota; kingdom Metazoa; phylum Arthropoda; class Arachnida; order Mesostigmata; family Phytoseiidae; genus Neoseiulus; species Neoseiulus cucumeris. The sequence continues at coordinate 419,858 of JAJSRV010000018.1, read as the reverse complement.
GTCAGTCACGTCGAGCCGCCTAGGAGAGGTTGACTTCGATTGTAAAGAGAGTCCCTCCAACGGAATACTGCTGATGTCTCCGTTGTTGTAGCACAGAAAAGCGATTCTCCGTTTCCGTGGAATCCAGACACCGTCAGCGAAAGTGTCATCCACTGCAAAATTCCGAAGCGTTCTGGTCAGGAGAGGGTACGGCGACGTTGCGAACCAATGCTTCAGATGGCAATCAACGAATTCCATTTGAATGCGGTCCATTTGGGTGAAGTCCTTGAGTTTCCTCGTCACGTGAGAAACTATTGCTTCGTCTCTCTCAGAGGCTTCGTAAGTTGATTTCAAATTTCGATCAAACAAGTAGTCATCGAGCGGAGGGCTAGAAATCTTAGAGCTCGGACGCTCTCGACGCAATTCCTTCTGGAACAGGAGTATCGCCGTCACAATACAAAAACCACATCCGGAAAACCGACACTTGCGCCAAAGTTTGTTGAGGATTCTCATTTCGAAACGCCTCGCTCGAGCAATTCTCGTTGAATGATCGCGTTCCTCAAACGGAGACCACCTCCCTGCAGACTGCTCGTTGGAAACTCTGGCCGACAATTCTCCGCAAGCAACGGCGAATCCGCGTTTGAAGCGCGGAGAGCTCTGTGAAAATTTTAACAGCATAATCGAAGAGCTCACCTTTTATTCAAGTAGGCGCGTAGTCGCGGAGACAAAAACATGAGAAGTTTTCTACAAGAACTAGAATCACTGAACTCTGCATCTTATATCCGTGCCGAGGTAGGTACTATCGGCGCTTCTCGATCTGTCCAGTGGGAATCGCGAGATTTTCGAGGAATATTCTCTCAGCCTCAGCAGCCTGGAAGTTTACAAGTGCGACTGCAAAACTCGATGAACTCTCCTCAAGCAGAATAGAATTCGGCCGAAAATGGTTGCAGACGAGGTCGGAGTTCGACATAAACATGTAGATCTTGTTCTTCATCACTCGAACTCCATCTCAATCATTTCAGCTTGTCGAATAATCCAGTGGCGGTTTTGATGAACCGAAACTTTCGAAATCGTTCGCTGATTGAACGATTGAAAGTATCCATTACGGCTCACTCCTAATGAACGGAGCTGACAGATTTGTTATCGGGAAGCTTCCCGCGCAAACTTGGCGATCCATCTCTCAACAGCTGGGTTGGCTGCTTGAAAATACGCTAAGAATCGAGGAGTCAAACATTCGTATTTTATGTGTACATTGGGGGATGTCGTTTTCTGTGACTTTTTAAGAGTTATCCGCCTTCGACACGACGAGAAAGCGATCAAGTGATCGGAAATCGAAGGGGAGTCTCGGCTACCGGTCCCGGTCGGACGCGATTCAAAGAGTTTGGTGGATAAACGTCATGATGATCGATTGCAATTCGGCGGCATTTCTCTGAAGCCGCCATTGGTTGTCAGACCGAACCCAGAATCATCTCAACGTAGGGGCCCTCAGCGTTCCAGAAGTTCCCTCATGTTCAAGGGGCAAATCTCGCAGCATCAATGGCGCTGACGGCGCGGTCCAGAGCGGAAATAAACGGCGCTCGCGGGATAGCACAGCAGCGACACTCGTCACAGAAAGCGCGCGCTCGGTCAGAACAACGGGTGTTTCTCTAACTCTTTGTTTTGTGATTTGCCGTCGAAATTCCGAAAGGAAATTCCACATACGGACTTATCAATGTCCCAGAGATCTCATAGTGCAAGTTCTAAGTATTTTATCCGCGTGCTTCAGAGTAAAGTCCCAGCGGAGTAGCGTCATCCACCGGTCGTCGCAGCCCGTTAGAACGTAGGCTTATCAAGGATCGATATTGCAAGCGAGCGGGGCCGAGCGACACCGGGCGATCGAATGTTCTCAGTTCCTCTGACTCCACGGAAGGCTTTAAGTGAGATTTTGAGTGCAGAAAAGTGCATGAACTGATATTATCAGCAGAAATAACTACGCAAGATCAAAACATTTTGTGTCCGTAGCGCTCTTTTCACAGGAGCGCAAATGTGTCTGAATTATATTCGACTTACGATACTTAGGGATCGAAAAAAGAGTTGAACAGGAGGAGCGGAGCTTGGAAGATTCAATTTAAGACTTACGCAAGTGTTTCTTCATTGCGATAAGTGTCGGCGTCAAACTCGTCTCAAGAGCATCGGTAACATCCACCAAACCACTTCATTCATCACCGATGACTTTTTCTAACTCTAATTCGAGAGGCAAACCCCCAACATTCCTCTGGGAATCGCAAGGAACGCAGAACTGAATTTCGTAAACACTGCCAATGAAGAACAAACGGTATTTTTGGCGTATAGCCCCGGCGAGTTAAACTTCGAGGCGCCTACACGCCAAAGCGGCGAGTAGAGCAGGGTTTCGATCCAGTGGCCCGCAGGTATCTGCTTGCGCCTGCCCCTCGCTACGCTCGCGGGCCTAGATCATTCCCTCTGCCCCAGCTGGAGTTATCGTAGACCGATGAATCACGGCAGAATCATTTTCACAGTACTCGCCATCTGTGTGTTTTCGTGGAGGGCTAAGTCGCCGGGGCTCGACTCCACAACAACCGAACAAACAGCGGTGTCATCTCCGACCACCGATGAGAGAGGGCGCTCTCTTCCACTAGGTCTAGGTCCGGCGTGATCCTTATGAAGACTCGACTGCTCCGCACCTATTTTGAAACTTATCAAAACAACAACAACAAGTGAAAATAAAACCGGTCTCTCGGAATCCTGAGAGTTGAACATTGTGTAATAATTCCATCACCAACTCAAACCTTAGATCATCGTTTTTCAAGAATACAATATCTGAAGGTAAAATAAGTTCCACCAAGTAAGCAACCCTCAAGATTTAGTTTCGGCATCCATGACCAATGGGCAGAGCTGTAAGTTTGTCGCGGCAAAAAAGAGCAGAAATTGCGGAAAATCGCGATAATCACGAAAAAATTGCCCTTCGCGACAAACTTACAGCCCTACCAATGGGCGATTTGATTTGAAAGAACGTGAGTGTTGGATGAGTCCTTTAATTCAGAAAACATCCCTAAACTTGGACCTTACAATTGGACGCAGAAAGTGACCTAAAATAGAAAGTTTCCATCCGTCAATCCGTTCGCCGCTCAGAAGGAATCTTGATCTTGATGCGGAATGTTCTAGCGTCTCGCCACAAAGCTGTCTCAGAACGTTAGAAGTCGCTTGTGTGCTTGCGACAAATGAACGTGCACTTCTAACTCAGATGATTCAGGGAATCGTCATTTCCGAGCGGAACGTGTGCCGCAGCATGCCGGCAACACGAGTTCACGTGAACCGCAGTCTTTCGCTGCGGGAGAAAGTGATAGCCCTTTTAGCGGCAGTTTTAGTGAATGTAACGACTTTTTTTCCCCTGACTCGACTTGGCTCCCAAACCTCGAGGAAAAATGATATCGAGTCGTTCGAGGCCGGGTTAGAACGGGGATAAGCCCTAGAAAACTCGCTGCAGTTTCGTTTTTGTAATAAACTCAATGTTCATTTCCGCGCGGTTGGTCGTGCTGTTCTGGTTTCGCAATGGATGTCGTAGAAGACGAGTTTCGTCGGCTAAAGACTGAATGCTATTCGGCGGAGCCATGATGCCAACAGGCTGGGTAGAGTTTATCGAGTCCGAAAATTGACATTTTCGGTGGTCATTCGAAGGTTTCGAGAATGTTCGTCTATCCATGAAAAGTATCTTAAGGTCTGGCGTATGAGGCACTCAATTTTCGTAGAAATGCTCCGGCCTTCAAGGTACTTATCAGTTAAAACTTGTCGTATAAGGTTTTTCTTAGATGAGAGACTCATCCTATGAGGGACTTCTCGTCTAAGGGACTTATCACACAGGGAACTTATCGTGTAAGGGACTTATCAGATAAGGCGCTTATCGTATAAAGCGCCGGTGGCCAACCGATGGTCCGCGGACCACCGATGGTCCGTAGAGTGATTTCTGGTAGTCCGTGAGAGGATATTCCGTGAACTGTCGGGATTCGGGACTTCTCATGTGTTTGAAGAATCGCTGAACTGTTTAATAGAATGGTCGACCCGGAATGGAATAGCTTTTATGGTTTTTATGGTTTCGTGTGTCCTCATTCTGGTGAATGACCCTTTCACGTCGTAAAGTATCATTACGCGTTAAAAGACCGGAGTTCTTTCGATAGATATTCCATATCATTACCGGTTGAGAGCTTGAAAGATACATTTTGTGGATGGGACTGAGGATTCCGATTCTTCGAGGAATGACTACGTAGCAGTGTTCATCATCCCTATCCCTACCCAAATATAAACGGCTCGATGTGTGCGTCTGTACCACTGAGTTCTACGGGAAGTGTCCGAAAGAAAGGTCCGATCCGCTTGCAATCTTGCCAACCCTGTCATCAGGTGCTTCGTAGTTTCTGACGCGAGTTTCGTCCAACAATTCGGACCCACCACGTTATGTGACGCCTGGAACTACGGAACTATGACGTCATCAATGCAATAAACGTTTCCATACGTCTTCAAAACCTTCATACGCGGTCCGTTGTCTAAATTCATGACCCCCTCGAAAGAATTCAACGCCCCATTGCACCACAAACCACTTCAAATTTGATTCCATCAACAGCTGCGACATCATTTAACCCCTCGGACGACTCTATCTAAATGTAACTGACAACGACGTTCTAGAGTCAAGTTCACTTACGGAGTTTTCGTCGAAATTTATATCAATGACGTGGACCTCCGAGTTGAACTCATCCGCGAACATTTCGTGACTTCTGTGACCGCGATCGCGTTCCTCCCGAGAAATCACTGATTTCCTGAAGCTTCAGTTTGGTCTCATCACTCCCAATGACTCAGTTTCGGTCATCCCTAACCTGTCCTCATCCATCCTATTCCATGAGATCACATTTACTCTCAGCTGAAACGAGCTGTTTACAGATTTACGAAGACCCTTTGCCGATAAAGCAGAACGCAGTCCTATAGCCATGCGCGAAAACCACGCCCAAACACCCCAGAGCGCACTTGGGGCGGCCGGCGTCAGCCGGCCGCAGGCTGCCTGGTCATTACACATTTCGCTAGGCAGCAACTTGGATGAAACGCGACACGCGTCACGACATTGCATCACGGCAACAATGCTCATTTCGGCGGTGTTTTCTCGAAGACGAAGTGCTTACGTTTTGAAAGTATTAGGTGTCGCTTGACTACGGTCTTGTTCGAGGAAATTCGAAATGGCCTTGATGAGCTTTCGAATCACGCGTAGCTTTGCCCAGTTCTTGTTTCACAAGATCAAATTCACGACACCGATCGCTAAAAACTCATGTTCATGTTAGTGAACGATCGCTCAAAGGTTAACGATGTTACGCCCGTTTGGCTGTCCGAAGAGAAGAACTGCGAGTTTGGTAATCTTTACTCTTTCGGAGCCGTCGGCGTCGCGTGAACACTGCTGTTGCTGCTGGATGTTCCCAGCTTCGAGTGTGTTGAGGCTGCGGCCGATTGCCGTCCGCCTCCTCTCCGAGGCTGCCAGAGAGGGCAACCTCGGAATATCTGGATGTTCACGACGTTCGCACGACGGCTCCTCTTTTTATTGAAATCATTGATAATTCTTTCGCGCTCTTCCAACGATTGCGCCACAAACGATTCGAGTTCCGTGGCTGACACTGACTCGGAATCCTACAGTACGTTTAAGCTTCAACTTCACTGAAATTCTCTTTGGATTTCTTTCTTGAGTTTGAAAGTTTTCGGGACGTTGATTGATTGCTTTCACTGCTTTTCGTGTGGTATGAAGTCGTGTTCAGCTACAGATTACTTTAATCTTCCGGCATCTCTATCGGCATTTCCTGAAAACATTCGCGACACAGGCTTCGAGCGCCTCTACCGGAGGGCAAGGAACGAAGCTCAAAAAGGAAAGTTTCATGTTTTCAGGAATGTTTTCTCAGAGCAAGATTTCAGAGCGATGGCGCCCGCCGTGAAGATAGAAGCTCAAGCTCACTTCAACCAGGGTTTTGGAAATCCCTCATTGTGATAGAGTTTTTCGTTCAAAACAGAATCTCGTGACGACGCAGACGATCATTCTGTATTCCGAGTTATCATAGGAGCGATCTGTCGGGATGGCCACCGAAATCTTCCTCTGAGAGAATAACGAGGCAAAGGAGCGACGATCGATCCTCGTTTGGGCCAGGCCGCGCGAGAAACGAGCTGAATCGAAAACTCTGCGGCGAAGCCTATCAGAGCGATACAAGAGCCAATGGAGACAAATATCATGGCAAACTCGTTCTGCGATTCGCTCGTGTCGGATTTGATCGGCTCGTATTGGGAGAGATAGTTTGAAAGTTCTTCGCTTCGATTCCCTCTTGAGGTGCAACATCCGAATCTTTTCTCGATGGCGGCTTCAAATGAGTTCCACGAAGCTCTTCTATACGACCGACAAGGAAACTTGAAGAGATCGTATTGTAGAACTATCGAAGCGTATTCGTTCCACTCAGAATTGTCAACGAAAGAGTCAACAACCCTGCATTTCTTTGCGAACCTGTTTCGTTGGCAGGCGAACTCGTTCTTATAAAATGGGATGATGAACCATCCCAGGCCAGAATTCTCGAGCTTGATTCGATAGATGTTTTGGAAATCAAAGTAACGGCGGATTCTATCGATCTCGGCATCCGAACCACACAGGATTGGTTCTCTGTCATCAAGAAACTTCGAAGCCTGCAAAGCATAAGCTAGAAACGAGACAGCAGGGGCAGTCAAATAATTTCTACCTGAATAGTTGGAACGCGTCGGAATCGAGCAATCTTGAAGCTGCGTGATGCGAAAGTTGTCGGGTACAGTGATACTTGAAGTCATATCGTCGACGAGAACGAGCGAAAAGAACATATTTCCGACAATCCACGCGAGACCGGCGACGGCAACCTTGTTCTTGAGTTTCTCCTAACATCCTCCGGAACTAGATACTGTGCACAAAAGCGCGAAGATCGTTTCCATGGAAGGTGAGTCACTCAGCAGCCACAGCGAAGTACCGAGCAGGATCATGATACTCAGGACGGGTATGTTGAACACTTGTCCTCGGAGTCCAGAGGAGGGCACATGGTAGTCGAAAGCATGAGCCGCCACTTCATTGTCCATGAAGATTGGCATCCTGGGCGAGTTTTTAGGACTGAACCCACTGAAAGTGATGATCATGGTCATGTTGAAACACGGCGCAAGGTCGTTCGCAGAGTAAAGAGACAGTTGGGGCCACGGTTGGCTTACGAACTTCAGTTTCTTCAGTTGTCGGATCTTCGAAAGCGGCTCGGAACAAACTTCCCTCGCGTCGATCGATATCCAATCGGAGAGACACTTATCCAGTGATGAAGCTTTTTTAGGATCTGCAAGAATCATGGAGAAACCGAATGACATCTTAACATAGCGTTTCGTGATGCACTTCACCGGCGGAAAACGGTTCCCTCCTAGCGAGCTATCCACGAAAACGGTTTCCCTGAAACGATTCGGAAATGCTCGCAAAAGCTCCGTGATGACCCACTCCGACTCTCTGTCTTTGGTGATCACAATCAACAAGTCAGTCGCGTCGAGCCGCCGAGGAGAGGTTGACTTCGATTGTTCAGAGAGTCCCTCCAACGAAAGACCCTTGATGTTTCCGCGCTTGTAGCACAGAAAAGCGATTCTCCGCTTTCGTGGAATCCCAACACCGTCAGCGAAAGTGTCATCCCCTGCGAAATTCCGAAGCGATCTGGTCAGGAGAGGGTACGGCGACGTTGCGAACCAATGCTTCAGATGGCAATCAACGAACTCCATTTGAATGCTGTCCATTTGGGTGAAGTCCTTGAGTTTCCTCGTCACGTGAGAAACTATTGTTTCGTCTCTCTCAGAGGCTTCGTAAGTTGATTTCAAATGTCGATCAAACAAGTAGTCATCGAGCGGAGGTCTAGAAATCTTAGAGCTCGGACGCTCTCGACGCAATTCCTTCTGGAACAGGAGTATCGCCGTCACAATACAAAAACCACATCCGGAAAACCGACACTTGCGCCAAAGTTTGTTGAGGATTCTCATTTCGAAACGCCTCGCTCGAGCAATTCTCGTTGAATGATCGCGTTCCTCAAACGGAGACCACCTCCCTGCAGACTGCTCGTTGGAAACTCTGGCCGACAATTCTCCGCAAGCAACGGCGAATCCGCGTTTGAAGCGCGGAGAGCTCTGTGAAAATTTTAACAGCATAATCGAAGAGCTCACCTTTTATTCAAGTAGGCGCGTAGTCGCGGATACAAAAACATGAGAAGTTTTCCACAAGAATTGGAATCACTGAACTCTGCATCTTATATCCGTGCCGAGGTAGGTACTATCGACGCTTCTCGAAGTTTCCAGTGGGAATCGCGAGATTTTCGAGGAATATTCTCCCAGCCTCAGCAGCCTGGAAGTTTACAAGTGCGATTGCAAAACTCGATGAACTCTCCTCAAGCAGAATAGAATTCGGCCGAAAATGGTTGCAGACGAGGTCGGAGTTCGACATAAAAATGTAGATCTTGTTCTTCATCACTCGAACTCCATCTCAATCATTTCAGCTTGTCGAATAATCCAGTGGCGGTTTTGATGAACCGAAACTTTCGAAATCGTTCGCTGATTGAACGATTGAAAATACCCATTACGGCTCACTCCTAACGACGGGAGCCGATAGATTTGTTATCGGGAAGCTTCCCGCGCAAACTTGGAGATCCATGTCTCAGCAGCTGAGTTGGCTTGAAAATACGCTAAGAATCGGTTTGGGTCCAGTTGACCGGAAGTATTTTACCGAAAGCAGTTGACCGTCAACCCAATTAACCGAACCCAGTTAACCGACACCCCCCTCTCCAACTCTCGACGCTGTTTCAGCGGAGTATTTTTTCGGTACATGACGATTCGATGCCCGTTAACTTAATGCGGTTCTCTTTCGGTTGGCGCCCACCGAGTTAGACTTGGGTGTAAACACGCAAATGGCGACTGCGGCGAGAATAATGCCAGCGCAATTTACAGCTCTGGCTGGTGCAGGCGGAATCATTGAAGCCGCGAGCGTAGCGAGCGGCATGCGCAAGCAGTTCCCTGGAACCACGTGTGCAGAAAACACATCCTAGCTACAGCGATGGCGTGTTGGCGCTTTGTAGTTTAGGTCGGCGGGCGTATGCCGAAAAATTCCCTCGATGCCGACATTCCGATGCCAACGTCTCGAAGCCGGAACACCTCGATGTCGACTAACTTGATGTAGGACTTTTCGATGCCAAGACAACTCGAGGCTGATTACTTGATGCCGAACAACTGGATACTATAGAAATCGAAGGTAGCACCGGAGGGTTGTTGTGGATTTGAGCCCCGGAGACTCAGCCCTCCACGAAAACACACAGATGGCGAGTACTGTGAAAATGATTCTGTCGTGATTCATCGGTCTGCGATAACTCCAGCTGGGCAAAGGGAATCATCTAGGCCCGCGAGCGTAGCGAGCGGCAGGCGCAAGCAGATGCCTGCGGGCCACTGGATCGAAACCCTGAACCGGAATTTTTTCGGATAACCCCCATCGACTTAAACTACAAAGCGCCAACACGCCATCGCTGTAGCTAGGATGTGTTTTCTGCACGCGTGGTTCCAGGAAACTGCTTGCGCATGCCGCTCGCTACGCTCGCGGCTTCAATGGTTCCGCCTGCGCCAGCCAGTGCTGTGAATTGCCCCGGCATTATTCTCGCCGCAGTCGCCATTTGCGTGTTTACACCCAAGTCTAACTCGGCGGGCGTCAACCGAAAGAGAACCGAAAAATCACTCATCGTGCTTAAATTCTCTGAACAGTTCTCCGCCAAAACAGCGGCCAATAGGGAGAGAGGAATTTCGGTCAAATGGGTCTTCAGTCAAATATGGGTGTCGGTGAAGTGGGTTCGGTTAAATGTTGTCGGTGAACTGGGCATATACATACCTAAGAATCGAGAACTCAAAGATTCGTATTTTATGTGTACATTGGGGGATGTCGTTTTCCGTGACTTTTTAAGAGTTATCCGCCTTCGACACGACGAGAAAGCGATCAAGTGATCGGGAATCGAAGGAGAGCCTCTTCGTCAAAATGCCCGGCTACCGGTCCCGGTCGGACGCGATTCAAGAGTTTCGTGAATGAACATCATTATGATCGATTGCAATTCGGCGGTATCTCTCTGAAGCCGCCAGTGGTGGTCGGACCGAACCCAGAATCATCTCCACGTAGGGGCCCTCAGCGTTCCAGAAGTTCCCTCATGTTCAAGGGGCATATCTCGCAGCATCAATGGCGCTGACGGCGCTTGGTTTGAGAATCCCATGCGTTCATGCACCAAACGCTATGGAATACGCATCGGACCTCCGCTAGACACTTCCGGCTTTCGGAGAAGCAACGGCTGTAGAATCTTAGAAATCGGCCGCTGGGATGTGACGCAGAGCATCGTTCCGATTTCGCACTTCGAGACGATTCTGATTTCGAGATGGCGTACTCGAGACGATTCAGCTCAGGTTTTTGTATGGATAGGTGAGAGGCGTATGTAGTACTTTCTATTACAGAATTGTGCGCGCATCCATGTGTTTTGCCATAACTCTTGAACGAAACGCTCGATCGAGTTGGGACTTGTTCTGAGCGTTGAGATTTGGATTGACTCCATGGTCCAAGGAAACAACTTAAAAACTTCATTTTGATGGGGAAGACGGCGGAAACAACGATGAATCGCCGACTTTCTTTTGTTGCAATATCCCGCTTTCGACTGCGACACTTGTAGGGTACTTGTGAATAAACTATAATCTGCGATGGGGTAGGTTCTCGAGCCCCGAAACACGATTCTTTCGTTGATGATGCCAATTTTTACTTCAATGGACAAGAATCTACCGACTTGTGTGCTTGGAGGGTGTTGAAGCGAGATTTCTCTTCGAGACTTCGACGCTTCTTTCTTGAGATGTCCTACCGCTGAATCTTTGAAACGTATTTGTACGAAACTAGAATCCCAGACGGTCAGTGAGTAGGGGTCGCAATTACCCGGGTAATAGGACCCGGGTCCGCAATTTCTGGACCCGGGTACGAAATTTGGACCCGGTTCCTGTTTCATTACCCGGTTCCGGAGTTTCCAGACCCGGATCCAATAGCTCCGGAACCGGGTATCGAGCTCGGACCCGGGTCCAAATCTATTATCCGGGTCCGAAAATCTCGGAACCGGGTCCAAATTTCACGGACCCGGGTATCGAATTCAGACCCGGGTCCAAATCCATTACCCGGGTCCGGAAATCTCGGACCCGAGTCTGGATTTCCGCTCTAGGGGTCCCACTACCCGGGTCCGGACCCGAATCCAGGAACCGGGTATTGCGACCGCTAGTCCAAAAGTCCAGGATCGGGTCCGAGATTTCCGGACCCGGGTAATGGATTTGGACCCGGGTCTGAATTCGATACCCGGGTCCGTGAAATTTGGACCCGGTTCCGGGATTTCCGGACCCGGGTAATGAAAGTGGACCCGGGTCCAAATCTCGTACCCGGGTCCAGGAATCGCGGACCCGGTTCTGAAAATTCCGGAACCGGGTCCAAATCTGCTCTCGGGTCCAACTACCCGAGTCCGGACCCGGATCCAGGAACCGGGTATTGCGACCCCTATCAGTGAGCCATCGAGTTGGACTTCTTTACAGCTGAGGCCTCCCATGTCTAGACATGGGACGCCTCTCACTCTCTCTAGATATCGGGCTGGTCTCAGACAGACTCCGCATTCCGTAAGAAACCGGGGTTCCCATGTCTGAGCCAGACATATGGCTCTTGTGTGTGTCTCAGCCAATCAGCATACGGCAATAGGTATTATGTAGGAGGTACGAGTGGGAGAGTGCAGCTGAAATCCTATATAACCAGTTCATACCAGAATAAAACAACCCTCATACAGAAGTTGACCGTGTGTTCACTTTGATAGTGTGACTCCTCTCCATTAGTGCCTGTATACCGGCTAAGCTAGTGCTAAGTGTGCCCAGTTGTGAACTTGTGGTTCTGTTAAAGTCGGTCGGGTTTCCCCCGTGGTAAAACGGCCAGAACTCACACACATCAACAGAGGGCATATTCGCTCATGCACGGAAATCATTACGAATTTCACCAAGCCCCAATAGGTAGGGCTGGGAAAATTCGCGGGAATTTCACGGAAATAAATCACGGCGTCCGCGCTTAAATCACGGTGTGATCGAACGGTCACCATTCTAGAGCAGACCAGTCTGAAACTTGCGGTTTCGGCGCGGCATTCGCGGCTTCGTCGCGGCCGTGAATTTTTGCGTGGAAATCACGGACTCAGCGCGACCGCGAATGCCGCGCCAAACGCGGAGCCTCATAGACCAACGCTTGCGCCGCGAATTTCGGCCCAGCCTTACCAATAGGCCTAGTTTGATGAACTCTAACGCTGCGATAGCCATATTACTAGGATATACTTCGTTTGGTAGAAAAAGGGATCCGAGCCCCAGATGGCGTGGTATGGGAAATCGGAAACTTGGATCGATGCGGTTCGGGCTTCCAGCATAGATGATCGGCACAAACCGGGTAAAAGATTACACTTGTCCCCGGCATCGCAGATCGATTCGTATGTTGGCATCGTCTTCAGAAAAATCAAGAAGAGAAAAGGGCGAAAACCGACCATTCTGAACAGGATTTCGAGGTCAGAACTGATTTACGACGCGACCCTAGCGTGGCTGCCTTAGACCTCTCATGTTTGAATTCTCTGAGAAACGTTTTCTTCGAGGAACAAAAGCGCCACCGGAATCCGATATTCTGGGCTGGTCATCTCCGGGATTGATGTACATCACGAGTAGACATCAAATCCGTTATTACTGATTACGGAATTCTGAAGGTCATGCATGCGTATCTTTTCAAGGGTGCTAGGATGAAGAGGGAGCCGAAGTGGTTTTTTGAAGAGTACATTCAACTCTACAATTTCGTTCGGATAATTTTTCTCTTCATTCAAGCGCTCTATCGTTTTCCCGGCGAATTCCGAAATCCGTATCTACGGATTTGATGTCTGATCAAGAACCTTCCAAATGTCGCCTTCCACCCTCGCCACTGACGTGACCAAAATATCGATGTTTCTTGAGAAGTCGATGAAATTTCAGCCGGATGGACATTTCTTTTCTGTCGGGCAAAATTTCAGGACCCTTCTTTCCCCCTTTCTTCTGGAACGGCTTCCCCCCTAGGGCATGAGATATGTTCTTCCGTTCAAAAAAACTGGACCGTTCTTCCGTTCATCCATTATTCTGATTCGCAAGCATACTTCACAATCAATTATTATGCATCGACATGAGGAGCGCCGAGGCGGTGAATCTCGCTTGCCACTCCGGCAGCACCTTGTAAAGTCAGATTTCTCCCTAGGCGGGGGCTGCTGAAGGGCGCGGGATAGCCGCTCGTCGGTCGGCCAAAAGTCCCAACTCATGAAGTTGATAGTCGGCGTTGTTGCTCGTCATCCACACAGGCGTTCCAATCCAATGTTTCCGATTTTTCTCCTTAGAGAATATCTCATCATTTATTCGAGCCATGCAATCTTTTATTTTAACTCGAAACAAAATTTTTACTCCAAGACCCTCGACTTGAGCTATGACAAACTCCACGCCCTGAAATCGAGCCGGCATAGCATTTTCTCTCTTTGAACTTTCGCGCGGTACAATAATATGTTTTGAAACAACGCAGCCACAATTTTCTAGCATTCATCGAGCATGCAACGTTCTGTGGGATTAGTCCGTTTTCCCAAGTGCTTCCAGTCTTTCGAGAAGTGTCGGATGAGAGTTCTTGAAAGCAGAATCCAGCCAGTCCGTGATCGGGAAACTCAGATTGTCTTTGTTCATGGTGATCAGTGCCTGGAACAACGAATCACGAACTTGAGACGATCTCTCCATTTCCTCCCGCCATGTACCAGTACGACGGAATTCTCAGGAATTATCCGGCACAGATTTCAAATATAACCGACAGAAAGTATTGGTAATCGATCATCTAGTCGTAATACATACCTCTCTCAGATACGATGCTCGGTGCATCTTTCGCACGAAGTCGTCAGCTTGGAACTCGAACCGCCGAGATATATACATGGTGAGAAACTTGATCACCTGCGGGGGAAGAGAAAATTGAGGCATCCGAGGTTCAGGAAAGAGCCGAATGCTTCTCCCATGATTTCAAGAACGACAATGAACGACTTTCTCTGATCGAAAAACGTACCTTGTCAACAGGTCTGTAGACGGATCCGAAGACGATATCGAGTCCGAGGAAAGCGGGCTGTTCATCGATGAAACCGAATGCTTCGAAAAGCGGCTTGCAGTCGGTGAAGAGAGAGAACGTCAGACAGCCGATGAAAATATGAATTTCCTCGAGGCAGAGCATGATAGTAGTGTGAGAGTATTTCCAGTGACCGATCTCATGGCAAAGGACGGCAAGGACTTCGTCTTCGGTGCATCCTTTGCGCGCATCCTTCGTCTTCGCGTATCCTCCAGCGATGTGATCTTCGTCGTTGTTATCGCCTTCCTCCTTGTCGACTTCATCGCCCAGTTTCGTCTGCAAATTGAAAATCTCAAATTGGTGGCTCTGTGGAGGGCTCTGCAGAGTTTTCAAATCTCTCTCCAGACGACAGAAAACAGGATTGAGTATTTCTGTTTCGAAAACACGAAGATTCCGGAGACAAGGAATACACAAACCATTTCAGGGTGGTAGCTCCTTGCGAGGGTGTCGTACAACACGATGCTCCTCTTTTTGAAAATTCCGACGAAATAGGCGTTGCTGTGGGAAGACCGCTTCGAACTCTCAACGACTTTGATGTCGCTCAGCGGGAATCCGACGGAGCTGGCCAGCGCCTCAATCTCTGTCCTGGGGGATGCAACATGTTATCGAGTTTGTCGTTTTCGCAAGTAATAATGCTGAGGTCGGAGGTTGAGGTGACACCTGTTCCTCAACGCGATAATGATGAAGCCATACCTCAGTTCTCCTGCGGGTAGTGGCTTGAAAGTATCGAACAGGGGCGCGATGAAGTTCGGGTTGATGGTGATCAGGAAGATCTAGAACACGCAGTTGACCAACCAAACATAGAAGAATGCCATCTGACCATAGCTCTTCAAGATGTAGTGCACAACTGAAAAATTTATCCGGTCAGTATGAGAACGAGGAGCCGATGGTCAGATCGCCTTTCACTCCTTTTGGTTTGTCTCGTCCAACCATGAGGACAACTTACGACAAAAAATGGGGCTATTCAGGACTTGAGAGAGGAGAATTTTCTTCAATTTATCCTTGGCGAAGAATCCTGCGGTCTGTGCAGGAGGTAACGTTAGTTTATCATTTTCCAGAAGCTTTGGAAACTCGCCAATGTCACTAAACTAAGTTCCTGAGTCAAATCCGCGAGTTACAGTTTGTACCTGCTTGTTGAAGCCGTGTCTCTCCTCAATGACAAAGGTCGAGTAGATCGACCACGGCATAGTCAAAAGCGCGTTCCAGAGGGTGCTGAGCCACATGTACATACACAAGTGATAGTATTCGTTCTTCGCGTTCAGACCTGCGGAAGCGAACCGTGGTAAGTGAACCTGAACCTAAGTAATGGATTGGACTTTGAGGGTTGAGTTTCATGCCATTAACTGGAAGCTCACCGATCTTCGTGAGGGCGGTGCCGGAGACCTTCCATATTACAGCATTGAGGAAGTACATCAGTGTGAGCTGTACAAAAAAAAATCGAGTAGCGGAAAAAGCGCCGAAATCGTTCCGACTGCTTCAAAGTTCGACATATTTCCAGAACATAAGGAGAAGAAGCCGGGGAATTCAAAGTTGAATTCGTCCAACATACCTCGGAAGTGATCAGAACCCAGGTGCTTCTGATCATAGAGTAAATCGATTTGTCGATGTTGTAGAGACGTGATTTGGCGAAGCTTTTCTGATCCATGATGCTGACGACCTCGTTCGGTACAAATTCATGTTTAACATAGATCCTATGCTGAAATGTGCAAAGATTGAGATCATTATTTGTTAGGGAACCCCGCTTAGGAATCGTTGAAAATGAATCCGAACATCTCATGCTAAGACCAAATAAAATATCTCAATGATTGAGGAGTGGGGTTCAAAGTCATAGAGTCGCTATGTACGGCTCACCTGTCTGTATTGAAGGTAAAGGTCGAACAGAAACGAGAGGAACGTAGAAATGATGCAGAATCTCAGGATTTGATCTGCTGTGTAGTATGGGCCGAAAACGCGCGACATCTGCGAATGGAGGAGAAATTGAATGCTTCTGCAAGAAGTGCGCTCGAATACCAAGATCTCAATTTCCGGAACTGAAGCGCCACTAACCGATCCGCGGACATTCTCGATGGCATGCATCGACCAATCTGCAAAGACATCCATCCTGGAGGCCGCGCGGTTCTAGAACGAGGAATCCGAGACGTTAGCGAAATCTGAACCTTCAGCGACAGTCAGTTGACCAGTTTTCTCGTCGAGAGCGGATAAATTTTTATTCCCTCGCTGGAGGGTCAAGTCGAATGATGTTTTTGGTTTGCGAACATCTGGATCGACGATTTTGTCGCAGTTCCGATCAATGATGGCCTAAATCATTCAGAGATTCGTTCCTCATATCTGACTCTTCAGACTCGGACAATGAAAACTTCGTGCAGTATACAGCAATCAAAAGTGAACTCGAAAGCAAAGTCAAGTACCCAATGCAAAACCTTAGAACGATTTAACGAGAACGATTTCGTTTTTGGCAAGAGCCGTCGCTATTTCGCATCGATGACTCACTTGCCCACAAGTGTAACGTCGAACAATCGAACTCAAAGTTATGTCACAAAAGTTTACAGGACCCAGAAGACACTTTCGGTGTCGAAAATGAATGGGTTCCTCACGTGACATCGATTCACATGAAACTGTTATTGAGTTGTCAAGACAAACGAGAGAAAGCGGGATGAGCCGATGAGCTACTCCATAAACTTCCTGCGATTGTCAGTTTCTGATGCCGTCCCAACAAAACTGCTAGGAATCTGCTTCTACACACATCTTCGAGTTGAGCCTGACTGAAGTTAATTTAGCGCTAGGATCTACAGGCCAGTGGATTTGAATGCTCTTCATGAAGAAGGCTGCGCTCTGCGTGCTTTTCACCAAGTAGAAAAACAATGAAAACTCTCTTGCCGGCGACTTGCAATCCGTTTCCCGTCGCAAAGGAAGTTCATGGACCCTCTACCATAGCTAACAGAACATGCCATCAAACTACCTACCTCAGGGTTCGATATAAACCAGAAGTCTTACGAACAGCAGAAGTCGCTTCGAATTTCAAGAACGATCGAACACCACCAACTAGATTATCTGAATTTGAAGCGACGCCAGCGCTGAAGTTTGAAGGCACTGACAAGCGAAAAATTCATTCAGAATTACCTCCAACGCAGCTCCGGTTGAATCAGTCACTGAGAATCTTCAGCTACACAGCGAAAAAGTCGGCGGATCTAAAACAACATGTTTCAACGGAAAACCGAATCTCCCAGCCGGTAAGCGGTTCGCGTTCGATGGCGCGAAAATTTGAATCGCCGGGGGCGACGGTGGGAGCGCAACTCAAGCGACTCAGAGAACGAAGTTCTGCGGGGTTCAGTTAGCTCAATATGGAACACCATGCGCTCGTAACCAAACAAAAATTGTCCGCTCTCGAATTTCTTGTTCTCATTCACGAAAATTCTTTCCCAGCTGGAAATCTCAATTCTCACCAAGACGGCATCCCGGTAGCGAAGCCTTCCTTCCAATTTGAGTCGTTTTCCTACGAATAGCCGAGTAATTCAGTTGAATATTGGATAACGGAGCTTGAGTTGAGCATTCTCGCGAATTTAGAATCGATAGGATCGTGTTTGCGTTTTGATTCAAGCCGTGTGGGGAGATGGGGGGTGAATTTCGGGGGTAGGGATGGATATCAAATCGCACATCGAAACGACACGGATTCTACTATGCATCACTCCGACATTCGTCCAAGCAGAACTTACTTGGAGGAAAATAGCATGTGTTCCCTATGATCCGCTCACGACAGGCGTATGATTGTACGTGAAATCTGTGATTCGGAGTATGTTCATTTGAGAACTCTTTCTTGGCGCGCATAATGAAGTGTACAAATGTTCAAGATTCAGTCTATGTTCATTGATGTCATGTTCCCATGAAAGTCATCTCAAAAGTACTCATTTAAGAACGCAAATCCTCACATTGTTGTTCACATTCTGTCGTCCTAGGAAAGCTTCCGAGAAATCATGACCGTAGTTCGTGGCTGCTTGCGCGACTCATTGCAAACTCTTCCGAAAAACTGAGCACCATTTCGACTGAGCATCTCTGAGTTTGGATTCGGTCTTTCCATATTCGTAAGAGAGGGAGATCTCGTATCAACCAAAACCTTCTCCGATAATTTCTCGGCTCAGCTAAATTTGCTCTATCTCCTGTGGGGACGATGTTGAAGGACTCTCGTTGTAGGAAATTCTACTTTGCGTTAGGCTGGAGAGCGTTCGTGGATCGTCGAATCGGCATCTTAGCAGTTTCCTACTCGACTCCAGAACCTTCGGTTCGTCTCTCGATCTCGCGAACTTACTGTCGACCGCTGGAGACGAGTTCTTGGGAGCCGCGCGAAGTCGGATTCGATCTCAAACCTTCTTCTCCCAACAGAGTAGGTCCAGGAGATATCGGATATCATTCCGCCGTCATCCACAAGCGGTCTCGATGGGGGAATAGATCTGAGGCCTCAGCGAGAATTAGCAGTGAACAAGCTGCGACGGGCAAGATCCGGACGGGTATTTTAGCACAGAAAGAACTGCTCACTTCGGCGTACCTCGCGTGTTCTCCTGAAACTCTCAAGGAGGTCGATTTCCGCCGAAATCTCAATTATTTTGGAGAACCTCTAGCTGACCGTTGAAGAGTAAACGCGCCGTTGGAACACTGAGTACTCTCGTTACTTTTCAGAGCCACCTCAACTCCATTTCCGTAGTCTAAATCTGTCTCCACAGTTTCTTTCCCGCCGAAAATGGAAATCGATCGGAATCTAGACCTCGTCCCAACATTTCCCTCCGCTTGAAGCAGAGACCAGGGGCATCAGCTCCGGGGGTAATGGTGCTCGTGGAGAACCTTCGGAGTCCCTCTCGTCAGATTTGCGTGGTCAACAACCGCAGGATGAATATTGTTCTTGACCGAGAACTTCGATTGGCGTTTCGTTTGATCCCATCGCAAGCAGCACTCAGAACCCCATTTCCCATCCATGAATCTTTCCCTTCGATGCCTCATTCCACCGAACGAAACGTTCCGGGGCGCCCTCTCTCGGATTCCCGTTCAGACTTTGCAGGCGAAGCCGTGCTTCTCCGAGCCTCTCCCGGTTGTTCCAAACCCACCATTTTGGATAGAGAGATCGTTGACCATCGTCCTGACATCAGCGAGTCCGCGGTTGTCCGAATCGTGAGTCAATCGTGCTTCGTTGAGTGCATTTGTCGGATATTTGGACACTCACGAGCTTCTTAGCAGTGCCAGAGTTCGCTACTGCTGACACTCGAACCTAGTGAGCAACAGGCCCGAACAATCGCTGGCGCCTCCACGCGGGCTTCTCCACGACTCAAATCGAACGATTGCTTCATTACCTTTTGACATTCGCGCATCCTTTCGGTGAGTCCAGCATTGTTCATCCATATTCTTCAAAGTGGGAAAATCAAGTTTTTCGAGTGCTCATTTAATGACGGAGCTCATTCCTCTCGAGTGAGTTCGCTCTATTCGGTCACGTAGCTCCTTTGGAGAGCGCGCCCGGGGATTCCTTAAAGATTTTGACTGAATAACTCACCGACGATCATTTCAGGTACGAAAATGGCAGGAGCGATCGACGCGGCGCAACTGCAAGCAGTTCTGCAGTATTTCGACATGTCTTACCTGCGAACTATTCCTGGCTACCTAAAAATGTGCCAACTGGTGAGTACTTGGGCGGATCTGAGTTGCAAACCCCATCCGAGTCCTTTCTCAGTCATCTCGACATCAACTTTTCATCAAAGATATCTAAGGCAGAGAGGGGTCGTGGGGGAGAAGAAATGTAATTGGTACCAGTGATTAACTTCCGAATCCACGCGAGGTCTTTCGATGTGTCCATTCGTTCTTTCCAGGGTAACGCTTTGATCGGTTTCGTGTTCAGTGAATTCAGCGATCCGAAGTACAGCGGAACAACGAGCTGGTTCAACTTCGTTGCCATGACCGGCTTCTGGGTGACGATTCTGTTGCTTGTCTTCTATCTTCTTCACATTTTCGACAAAATCCCCATTGTCCCGTGGGTTCAAGTGGTAAGAATGCTTTTCGTCAGATCATGAATTCACGCTTAGAAGCGACAAATACGGCTGCGAGCTCAACGCATGCATAAATCTATTCGGGTACGCATTTGTGATCCGCGAGCGGGATGTATTTTTGATCGTTTGACGACAGGACGTTACGTTCGGAGGTCCGCAGATTTTCGAACTGAGCTCACTGTGGATGCTGCACTCTTTAAGGAATGCGAGGGGAGAGTGAATTCCCGACATTGTTCGCAGACATTCTCGAATGACCGCATTAATTGACTTCTGTTGTTTGCAGGAACTGTCGTACACAGCGCTTTGGGCAGGCCTCTACTTAATCGCCACTTTAGCCGCTGGTTTGAATGCTGCAGATGATTTGAACATGCTTGCGCTGGCGGTGAGTGTCGTTCGGCTCCAAAATAGCTCTCTGAAAGATTCCTATGAGTCAACCATGAGTCATAAAACGCGAGATTCTTGATATCCCGTCCACGAATTCCCAGCTCCCTTAGATTACTCCCGGCGGGTCTAGCCTCACATCGTAGAAGGATCTGGAAAGTAGGGGAGGGGGAACCGCCATCTTGACAGTATCTGCGGGGGACGTGGGATGGGGGATGACGACATCTTCTCCCCTCTCCCCTCGTATACATATGCTGCCGCCGGGAAGGAATCTTCCAAATGCTCGAGGAACATTTTCCATAGTCGCTCCATTCACAGGTGTTTGCGATTGCTGGTATGGGTCTCTACGGAACGGATGCTTTCCTCAAATTCAAGGCGTACAAAGCTGGCGTAACCGAGACCGGCTACTCCGCAGGGCCGGGCGGTAACGTCGGAGGAGAGATGGGACTCGAACAGCAACCCGAAGGCATGGCAGACCCGACATCGCCGGATAATTTCCCAGCGTACTAAGCGCTCAAACTAGCGTGAGATTCGTGTATATCGCAAACTAAACACACGCTTTCCCATGGCAATACCGCGCACCCGGATCCCAGTGATTTTGCGGGTGATGTTTCTTCAGGTTTCCATAGACAAGGTCTCTGGCACGACCGAGATGAGACCTGTTGTTACCTGTACTGATTCACGCTTGACCTCAACGAGTTGTTGGATGATGCGATATCGAACCCGCAGCGAAGTCAGCGTGGATTGCTTCTCAACTGCCAGATATGAAGACTCATGAAATTATTTTGAAGGTCGAGATCGACTCCATTCGTTCGATGAGATCGAGTCTGAAGCACTAGATGTTTTTTTTGGGTCAAGAAACTGATTTTGAACGCCTTGTGCTCCCCTTGACAGAGCGACAAAAGTTTCTGTTAGATTTTTCTTCTCCGGTTGAGCGATTTTTCAGTCAGACGAGATTTCTCAGCGTTTCATTTTCCGGTACACAACGCTGTTTTCCAAGTGGGGCTCACAGGTGTTTCTTAGAGTCTTTGCGAGCGTATGAGCGACATTTGGAACTGCGAAGGACTGAACGAAATGAATAGAGCTCAAGGTGTACGCCAAAAGTGAAAGAGCGTAAAGTATTGTATGAATGGCGCGCGAGGTTGTATCCTCCAGAAGAGCTGATTCCGGTCTTCGTTTTGAGAAGCGTGGTTTATGAATGCGATGCTTCCGCAACCGAATCTCCCCGCCTTGTTCTGACTTGGGCTTCATCCCCTATTCATTTCATTTACCAATCATGTGTCTTCCTCCCAAGTACCTTCCATGAAAATGACTACTAAGCCTTCGGCAAGTTCAAGTGACAAAAGCGAAAACTGATTTCACATCGATAAGAGATTCAGAGTGATAGAAGCCCACTTGATTGTGGAGTGATTGTTTATCCCTCTTCTGTGATGTTAAGAGCTTCTTTTCGACCTCTAGTTCCTCCTCCGAAGTTCCAACAGAGATGGAAATGATGAAACAAAATGATTACCCATGGTTCCTAATTTCTCGATCCTGATTCCGATTGGGTTCGTGTTGCTGGAATGTCCGAGAGTGATGACTGAGGAAAGTTCGTCTTCATGATGGGTTGATCGAATCATGCGTCTAGAGAGTTTGATGACGACGAGAGCCCTTCAAGCAACAAATGTCGTCTGGAAGTTCAGGACTCCACGCATTATGCAATCGATGATTTGTCGTATCCCATAGCCAATATATGAAGTTCTCAATCGGACTGTCTGGGGATTCTTTTCTCAGAATTTTTCTTATGATTTGAATTGTGCCGAGTCTGAGAGGAGGTTAAAAGGATTATCATTTCCTCGATGAGAATTCTTGATTCTGGAGCAATTGAGAGAATAAATAGGTATGCGATCGAAAACTGAATATAAACGATGCACTCTTGGTTGAGAATAACTGGAATTAAATGGATAACCATGTAATGCGAGGTACGAATCGTGAAAGATGGTGAAGCAGCTCACCAAATAGTGGGAAAGTTGAGCTGAAACCATTTTTCCGGGAAAATGTCACAAATATCATTCTAAAACGTTGGGTATTTGAATAAATCGGAATATTCGACACTGCCCAAAATTGGGAAATTTTTCTTGCTGTTATCCAAGTGAATCCATCCTTCGAGCCCGTACTGCCGAACTTTCTTACATTACCTCATGAAACCAACACGAGATATAGACGGGAAAATATGGGTGCATTTGAGGTAAAAGCTTCACACTGACGGAATCGCTGTCATTGATTGAGGAACTCGAATTCGACATCTTTCAAAATTTTTCACCTCGTTTATTTCCATTCCACCGTGGATTCCACGCGAACTACGATAGAACTGATTTCATTTCTTCCTCGAAATTTAACGATTATGGCTCGTGAAAGAAGTTTATCTAGTCTAATATTTCTCAACTTTGTTCAACACACTCAAGAACTTGACGTACGCTTTTAGTCACCAATCGGCGAAATGTTGATATTTAAAGTTTTTCTGTCTCATCTACTGCTGCATGCTTGACTTGTAGAATTATTGAGGCAGGGGTATACTTCGTGGTTGAAACCTGTTGCTTCTCGACTGTTCGAATCAAAAGTTTCCCAAAAACATCTGAGCTTTGTTTGCACGAGGAAAGCCATTGGTGATCTAGGTTGTTCCTGCCCGACGCGATCGATGACATGAAAGATATCGGGAACTCATTGATATTTACTTTTGAAGAGCAAATTGTGCCTCTTCTATAGCAACAACAAGAGACTGTTGTTCCATTCTAAATTGAAAATTGAATGTCAAAATCAATCTGGGAAGTGATCGGTTGGGAAACGATCCATTCAAGTTGGTCATAAAAGAGCCCGAGGCTAAACGATATATTTCCTCATATTTCTCCTTGGACAACAGCTGTGTTCGGGAATTGTGTACGGACACGCTCGTCCGCGGAATCGAACGGAAAGGCCTTGGATTTGTTTATAGGTTTTGTTCATCTTTCGGTGATTTCCGTGAACAGGACTCGTGTACATGGGCGTCTACGGAGATACACCTATCCATAATTCTGCGATGGGTTGTATATTTTATTTACATCACTGCATATTCATGGGCCTATCGAGAAGATGATGTAAGGTATTGGAACGACACACAGATGAATAGTTCTTCCATACGGCACAAAATAATGCAGAGTTAACACAGCGTCGTTGGATGGAGGTCTCGCCGGATAAGAATGTTGATATAGTTCCTCTTCTGATATCACGTGCGACTTAAATAATATATTTTTTTTAACAATTTTCCAAATATTTGGTTTGCTGACGATTTCAATTCGGAAATTCCATGAACTCATTCTTAGCTCGTCTTCCACTTTGGGGATTTTTTCCTTGGATTCAGATTTTACAACTTCGTCATGACAATATAGAAGCGTCGTAAATCCAATTTGAAAACGGCTATCGTACAAATTCGTTGACACACATTACCACACATCGATTCTCGCTTAATATTTCTTCACTCTCAGACACACATCGATACCTACAACACATATTCGCACGCTGGCACGCATTTACAAAGATCACTATGCGAGCGATTACGTGCTAGAGAGGATTACTTGTCCGGAAAAAATCAAACTCTAGCTGGCAGCATGAATTAGATCTTTCATAATGGGGAGTGACGTCTCTTCAGTTTTGCTTTTCCTTCTCGTAGATATCTGCTGGAACAATCCCAACTTTCTCTTTCTTTTTTTCTTCACATTCGCGAGAGTTTCCCCTAATTTCCGACGATATTGGGAACGGAAAATTCAACCCACATAACGAGTTCCCGCTCCCGGGTTTTCCTAAAACTATCTATAAGTTCCGGGAAGGCGAGTGGGTCGTCGGTATCATTTCAATAGAACGGAGCCGTTCGATATCGGCGGCTTCAGCCTCAGCTACGACGGAAGTGAAGAGTCGAAGAGGGTCACCGAAGCGATATGGTTGTTGTGACTTATCACCTGGAAGCGAAGTTTTCTTTCATGAAGGAAAGGATGGAAGGGCACGAACTAGATTTGAAATAGACGCATGTTGACGCTACTCGAAGACAAATCCGACAAACTGTGGACTTGCCTCGATTATAACATCTCCGCAGCAACCGTAGCAGCTCGTTGAGCCAAAGGGATTCGTGGTGTTCGTCGAGCATCCTCGATTCAGCAGAACAGGTTTCTCCTCGGGGGGCACCAGACGAGTAGAGATAGCATCCCACTGGAAACAGAGTCGAAGACACATCGAAGATGATTGAAACTCGAAATTTTGAAGAACGATAAGTATGACCTGGAGTCTATTTACCTTCGAGAATGTGTTGATGACAACCTTCGGCTCGCCTTGCTCCAAAGAAGGCAGAACCATCGTAAAATTGCATCGATGATAGATATTGAAGTCGTAATGACCTGGGAAATTCGTGTGCAATACAATCTTTTTGGCAGTATGTCGTCTGGCGTCGAACAAAACGTCCTGGAAATGAGGAGAAGAAACGAAATATTGAAAATAAATCGAGTAGCGTAGACAGAGACGATGTCTCAACGATCCAACGAGTCCAATAAGTTGAATGACGATTTCGCACTCACCAGACCCAGGGTGAAATAATTGTAAAAGTAGTCCGAACGCATTTCCTGGCCCGTTTCGTCCTCGGTCGCGCTCGGTGAATGTATTCGCATTTTATCCTGCAACACAATGGAATATATTCTCAGCAAAAAAATGTCGGTTTTGGGTTAGAGGACCGGGACGCTGCATTGCTTGTGGTCACGGAGTGCACTATTGGAGACCCACCTCTTCTTTGTAGAAAATTTTAGAAGGGCTCCCTATGAGCGAGACGACATCGCTGACGCTGTCCCCGAACAGTATGGTCCTGGAATCGAGAAAGCGATTAGTTCAGAGACTCAGTTCAGCGCAACGACTAGAATTCGGACGAATACGAGTTGGGAACGAAATAACTCCGAAACCCAGGACGAGAGTTCAAAAGGGTTTCAAACCTTTTCATCGTTTTCTTGGCCGCCATATTAGTTCGGTCGTAGGATGCCTTGAGCACTATCTCAACTTGAACGCCTCGGGTTCGTCCCGGACTCCGAGGTCCCTGACCCTCATCTCGGATAACTTTGAGCTGTTCCAGGAAAATCGAGTCCCCGAAAGTACTCAAAGGTAGAGGAGGGGGCCTGAAAAATTTTATCCCTTCAAAGAAGGCTCGGAGGCTTGATTATATTTTGGTTTGCGATCGAATTCTTGCTTGTTCAAGATTGGTTATCTCAAAACTCACACTGTATCTTTGTGGGAAGTGCCGGTGTAGATCGACATTCTCGACACAACCGAGCTGTGAGGGCTCTGTGAACGAAAGAAGAAAGAGTCAGTCAGTCACTCGAGACCTGGACACAATCAATTGAATCTCATTTTCAATCTTTCGTTGAAATACTCACGTTGGAGTCCTTAGCTTTGGTGTCCGCGGCAAACGAGAAGCACAGACCTCGGAACTTCTGATGGAACATTCTCGCATCCGCGTCGAATTCTGCAAAGAAAGTACGTTGTTTATGAATATAATAGCTGGACATCAGGTTGAATCGAGTGCCAACTCGAATCTCTCACTTGAACCGATGACTTTCTTGCTTTGGCTAACAACTTGAGCGCGATTCCGGTATTATTCATTTGAATAAAGCTCTTTTGGAAAACAGGAAGTTCTGTGAATCATCGACGAACGACGATCTCAACTTCGTCTCGAATGGAAAATCTCTCTAGCTCCACCGGAAACTAGTCCCTGAAAAAGAGTTCTCCATGCCATGCCTTCCAGCTCCCCCGAACTTGACTCAGCCTTACTGACTGCGCAAGCCGTTCATCGCCCTCGCAAGAAATCGATCTGACTGAGGATGCGATAGGCGATGCCGATTCCCTATCCACTGCATGCTTGAGCTGTGATGCCACAGCTCGGACCATGACTCTCCGAGCTGCGGGAAGTGGGTCAGATATCAGTTTTTTCATCGATTCTTATTCTCATGGGTTCCTGGCTCGAAGCTCCAGGGTCCAAAACTCACGACAAACGAGCGCCGATAATTCAAACAGATCGTCCAAAATGGCGACGCAGTTGGTGCCTTACAAGCCCTCTCTCATTCAAGGCTCTATGACTCCAGTCCAGTGCGTATCCAACTACGCTGAGATGCTATGGAGAGAGTCATAACAAGAGTCTGAGCTCTAGCTTCAACTGGTTGCCGGACACAAGCCGTAAGATTTGTAGAATTCATTTTAGCTCGACCAGCTCTGATAAGCTTAAGTTGTGGACTGAGTTGTGCGGAAGAAATCTATCGATCGGGGAGTCCAGATCGTTCGCAGTCTTCTGACGGGACGCGCGATCCCAGTCGACTCTTTCTCGGAGAGAGTGGAACTGTCTCTCGAACGCAACCAGAGCACTGGAACCTGAGGGTAACACGAATGCCTGTCAAAGCTGCGAAATAGTCAAAAAAACAGCAATGCTTCCGAATCAAAGCCGGAAGAACCTCTCGCAGGACATCAAGCGCCTGTCATGCACCAGCTGGGATGTAGAAAGTAAAGACGAGGAGTTTCCACTGTTAACTCCGAGAAGGAAGGCGACCGGCAGCTGTTGGAGGCGACTCTAATGATTTGGAAGACATCATACGAGTTTAGCATTTGAGCACCTCCCTAGATTTTTCCACCACCGGAATTCGCGCATTTTCCCGGCCAGTGATGAACGTTGCAGTTTGAAACAATACCGATTTATGGGATTAAGTGATGGTCGAGATCGACGAGAGTTGTCGTTGCTAAGATGGAACCTCTCTTGTCCAGGGAGGCCTGGCCACGGTCAGTCGATTCGTTGTGTTGCTTCCTTATTTCCTCCAGATCACTGTTTGTAGTTCTCCTTTCATCAATGAATCTTTGGAGTCCAAAATGCCGGCCTCGCTAGATTTTGCATTATCGTTTCAATTGAGATTCTTTACATTCGCTGGCCGGTTCGGTATGGAATGAGCAACACATCGTCAAAGGACCATTTTCTTTTTGGTATTTTCGTCCCATTTCGTTTGTTACGAGATGGAAAAGTAGCAGAAACTACTAGACCTCGCGCTCGAGAGAATGGACAACGATGTGTATGGACCACTTTTCCAGCCTCTGCTCCGTCTGAAAACTCGGTCTAATCCTCCATCAACCAGCACTCTCGGTTTGAAGTGTCGCGAAGTAACGTGCGCCCAATTCCAGAGCAACGATGAGTGGAGCCGGCGATCATCAACTCGTGTTGCCCGTCTCGCGGAATGATCTGCTCCCGAAAGGCAAGCGGGATCGCTCACTTTTCATCCTGATGTTGATAATGACGCCGACGGCAAGTCCCACGACATTCAAGCTATGGTATGTGAAGAATGGAATTTCGATCCTTTCAAGGATGTCGATTGTTGATATTGCTTGACTTCGTTTCAGATATTCGCCTTTGACGTTTTCTACGTCGTACCAAAAATTTCGAATATCCTCTTCCTCCACATACCGTTCTCGCTGTACATTCTGTTCAACATCGCCATGAACATGACGCAACTATTGCGGTCGCAACCCTCAGCTCGCGAACTGCGACCAGGAGTTCTGCCGACAACTCTGCTGCCGAACTGGTTCTATTGTCACGAATGCCACTTGAACGTCCCGCCGCGGAGTTACCATTGCCGGTACTTTACTTGAATTTTCCTCGAAACTATGAACGAGAGCTCCGCCGTTCGATAACTCAATATTTGCTTCCGATTCTCGCAGGGTGTGCGATGCTTGTATTTTGAAGCAAGATCATCACTGCATGTTCGCCGGAAAATGCGTTGCCTTCGGGAACCAGAGGTTCTTCGTTGTGGGCGTCTTTTACATCTGGCTGGGCACCCTCTACTCGCTCACCATGCAGCTCGATTTCACAATCAAGCATTTCATGGGTGGATATCGGTGGAGTCTTTTTCTCGCGCAGCTAGCACCACATCTCGGGTGGATTTTCGGTTGTCTCGATATGTACGGTTGCTTCGTCGCGTCCTTGAACTTGTTCGAGATCTGCGTTGTAATATTCTGCGCAACTCTGCTCTATAGTCAGGTGAGAAACTCTCTGACTTCAATGGAGCTGGTTTTCTACCATTGGATCTTTCTCGCATTGATTCACTCTTTTGTTCCAGATCGCTTGCATTGTCAACAATCAGACCATGTACGAAAGGAAGCACGACATCAAGAAGTACAAACACCCCACGCTGGTGCAAAACCTCGAAGAAGTTTTCGGAGATCATTACATCTTGGTGTGGCTCTGGCCTACAGTGAAATCGGAACCAAGGGGTGACGGAGTACACTTCAAGGACTACGAACGGATCGAGAGTCGGAAATCGCTCTAGTCTCCGCGGAACGTGGCAGCTGCAGAATTCAACAACATCGGGTCCGGAAAGAGGAGAAGTGAAACCATTCCGAAAACCTTTGGCAACAGCAGCTTAGACAATCTGTTTCGGGGAAGTTGTCCCCGAGAACGTGACCGCATTTTGTAAATTGTGCAAAGATTTTTCTCTACTTTTTCGAATAGAGTAAATATATATTTATATATACAACCAACGTGTGCATTTTGCAGACTGGGACGTGTTGTGTCACGTATCCAACTTCACTGATATTAAAGAAACGAACGTGAATCATCAAAACTTATTCTAATTTCACTCAGACCACTGTCGGGAGTACGTTAATTTTATCTAAGAAGCCGCCCAAGCTTCTCAAACTCACCTCCAGGGTAGGTTGCACCGAAGGTCTCGTCGATCTGATCGCGGGTGGGAGGGACATCCTGAAAAGAAATCGCAGATATTAGGACTCCAGTTCCGTAATCCGAGTCGGCGATCTGCACCGCCTCATCAGGGATCGATCCTTCAAGTTTGTGATAATTCTGGGTCATCTGCTCAAATTGAGCTTCGCTTACGTACCTTGGAACAGAATGCCGTTCCAGAATAGGTTAGTTTGACTTTCGACAGGTTCGTCACCTCGATGAGCTGTGAACGAGTAAGGTATCGATGAGTACAAAATGAAATTATTCGGCTCGAGAAGGCTCCCACTCTTGATCGCAGAAGTTTTCTTTCTGTTGGTTATCAGTGGTCGAATCACGAACCTTGAGCCTCTGAGTGGTGGGCTCGAACACGAGTCGGATTCCATCTTGCCGGAGATGCAGGACGATGTCGCCAGCCAGCGGATGTTTATCCGAGTAGCTGAGCTCGATCGAATGTATACTTTCAAACTGTCGTTGTAACATTTGAATGACCTGGTTGATCGACATACCTGTAGCAAAGAAACAAACTGAGAATCAAACGATTACAGAATCGGCTGAAAAACAATGCCAGAAATCGCCAACGAGAAAACTTCCAAAAGGTTCCCCTGAAATACGTCTTAACAATTCAAACTGCGTCCGTCGCCGCGTTGCATCACGGATATCAAATTCAATCGAAATCTTAGTTCCGTGAGAAGGAAAGAAAACCGTTTGTACCCGACACACTCAGAGAACAGCCAAAATCTGGATCAGGTCCAACACGATAGTCGCTGGACTTTTTTTTTGTTCAACGGCAAGCCCAGTGACGTCACAGGCTCGCACTTTCACATTACACTGCGCACAAAGTTGGCGATGGAGTGCCGACACCGCTTGTTTTGAAAACAACATCATAGCGAAAGCAAAATTTCAATCCCCTCACGAGTTTGCTTTTCAGCGATTGAGAACAGACATCGAAGATCATGGAAAATTAGTTACGAAAGTCGAGCCCCTATCGTGCCCTTAGATTTGTAGTTAGTCATCGCTGTCAAGTCTAGAAAGTTGTGATTGCGGACAGGATACTCGTATATAAATCATCGAATAACTTTTTTTGCGACACAGTTCAAAACGGTGCGCAGATACCGAGTTTTATTGGAGAATCTATGATCGCGGCTCCAGAGATGATCCAGTCGTGCGATGTTTACGTTTTAATCTGTTTGGAATAGAGTCCATATGGAGCCAGCATCTACTTCTCTCAAGCGGATTTTCTTTCAACAGTCAGCTTCTCAAAATATCCCTTGTGTTTCGATACGAGTCGGGAGATTCCGCCCGATTTCAGACGTGAACAGAGTTTTCCGCAGTTTTTGAATGTCTACGTACGCTACGCGGGCTTGTTCGGATCTGACACGACACGGCCTGAAACGGATTCGGCCACCGCGACGTTACTGACTCAAAATAGGGACAAACTCGCAGCGGAATTTGTCGCGGATTCCCTCACACACAACCGAACAAAGTTTGGCGCGTTTCCAGACCACGAATCCCCTATTTTCCCTTTCAGAAATCCTTTGCTCAAACTCGGAAGTCTTCCGAGTGATCCAGTTCAGGGAAACAACGACCTGGCGTAGTGGTTCTACTGAGCCGTCTTCTGACTTCTCCAAAACGGTATTGCGGAAAAGACTACGAACAGAAGAATTTTCTGTCGAGCAGAAGAAGACGCGGTGGTCCATTGCCAACAGTCACAGTTTCGCTTCCTTACTATACACGAAAACCACCATCACCGAAAACGGATTCGACTGCGTAAGCTTCGTACACCTACCGAGAACGAGTTGGATGTCATCGTTAATGAGCGATTTTTCCGGTACAACTTGAAATTCGAGCATTGCGACTGTTGCTGCCCGCTGTTCAGACAGTTCTCCTCGATTTGACCGATGTCGTCGATCTTTCGTAGCAGCGGCTATGTGTATTCGTTGGACGCAGTTTCCAACTCCCCTACGAGTTCGAAAAAGGCGACGCTTGTCGCACACAGCGACTCCACAGTCACAGTTGACCGTCGACGTCGCCGAACACAGCAATTTTCACAGGGTTCACGTTCCAGGCTAAACAATGGTCAGACAGTCAGTCAGTCACTCACTTCTCGTTCTTCTGCCTCGATAGCAGCAGCACCTATAGCAAAACACTGGATCAGCTGGTCTCAGGCAGCTGCGTAGCCGTGACGTCACAACCAATCAGCGACCGCCAAGAGAAGGACGACGCGAATGGCGCGCTTTTTTGAATCTGTACCCCGCGCTTCCGCGTCAACATGATTGAGATCATGATTTGCAAATCGGCTCTGTTTGCTGAATGGACGCAAACCAATTCGATTATTCTTGGAGTAGAACTGTACAGAGGGATCCGACCCTTAATCGATGAGTTGGTTTGATGATGATCGAATGGCCAGCGCGATCCCCAAACAATGTACGCATTTGGATGCCATGGCCTTTGTTCAGAAATCCGATTCCTTCCAAGCGCGTGGACTTCTTAGGCGGCCAGAAATAGGGAGCGAGAGACAAACCGGTCTCCAACTTGGGCATGCGAGCAGTGGTTTGAAAGGAAACCGCAGAAACTTCTCCGGAGAGTGACTCTGGTCTGAGTTGTTGCTTCACGATCGCTCTGTTCGGTCGCTCGATTGAGCTTCATCTCACAGTGACGACTGCAAAAAATTAGTTGAACGACGCATCACTCCCTAAAGTCTTACACTTGCGTGCAGATTTCGCTGGTTTAACTAGATCAGCTTCAGATGATAGCAGTGAGCTGTTTGCGATGGGATCGGGAGTGTTACGTGGTGCGTTCCCTTTGAAGCTCATCTACCGAGTACCCGATTCTCCCGTCACAAACCTCTCTTCGGTCGTGTGAAAGAATACCTTCCGGAGCAGTGACTTGGAATCTCGCCCGAAACTTCTCCGGCTAGGCATTTTAATCCAGCACGAACTAAAATTTTGCCACTTCTAGACTGAAAAGAACCGCCGCTCAGGTTCCTGAGAAGTCCCCCAACGAATGGGTTTTCTCGAGTGTCCTTTAACTCTTTCAGAAACCTTCAAAACTAAGTATCTTCGCTGGAAGCAAGCCTGGGGATCCCTGATGAGTGATGAGTAGTCGATTGCTGCCCTCAATGGAAGGAATTGGGGCGGCGCCAGGGGGCGGCATTTTCATCTTTCTGTGTCGCGATTTGTGAGTGTGTGTTCAAAACAAAGACACGCGAATGAAAACCACCGAACGCACATATGCCGAATAACGTGTCACGGCTAGCACCACAAACTTCGCTCAATAAAAGACTTCGTTGACATGGCAAACGAGTTGTGCGGTGAGAGGCGGATAGGCCGACACCACATTTTGAAATGTATATACTTCAAAGACCATTCGATCAGAAAAATCGTAACTGAGATTCTACAAACTGCGGACTGAACTGCGAATAAAGAAATTATTATTATTATTGTGAGGATTCTTCGCGCTCACTTTCTCTGCAATGAACTCATGATTGACGATGTTCCGCGATTTTTGCTCTCGTTTGCCGAGGAAAACTTGCAGCCCTATTTCTGATTGGGAATTATGAACTTCGTTCTATTGGACCTGAACTCGCTGACATTGACGACGCTGCTTCCAAGGCTTTCAGAATAGCGATGCTGTCGATGTGGAAAAAAATCTTCAGTTGGGGGGGGGGAGGGGAATCCGAAAGTTGGCCGATTCCGCCCCTGGCGGCACTTGGTAGCTGCACGCCACTGCCCTGGTGGTGACCCGTCATTCTAGCTTCTTTTCAGGTACATGACGCCACTCTCGAAATCTATTTTCATGTTGGCAGTTGGTTCTCAGAATGTGGGGACACAATCAACCTGTTTAGTCTAGCAATGCCACTAGACAGAACTGAAAACAGGTTTCCAAAGTTTGGACTTCGGTCACCACGCTAGGACGAGTCATTTCCCATTACTATCTTGCGATATCCAAGGCATTCTCTGACGACTTCCTACAGATGACTGAAATCGACCGCGGGCGTTTGCTTTTCTCTACCGTGACAAATCGACAACCCCAACTTCCTTCCTTCCCTGGTTCCTTTTCCCTGGAGTCTGCGATTCGGATGCAATACCGGATATTCATTGCCAAGCGCGGAACGTTTTCCCTATGACAGCGTACGGAGAAAACGAGATGATGAGATAATCTTCAACCTACGTTGCCAATTATCTCTTTCCAGTTTTCCTCTTCCTTTCACGATCTCTTTCTAGCGAGGAATGTTGGACGAATATCTTCTCAGCGAGACGGGCAAACTCCAGCATTTTCGGTGGCTTTGTCTGCGACTGCACTGCGGAGGAATGGTAAAACAAAAAGTCCTCCTCGATCGATCACCATGAATCTGGTGTCAGTGAATCGATTTTTTCGACTGCAACGAATCTTCAATTGAGTTCTCTCTCCACGACAGACTACCTACACTGACAAAGGTCCGAAGCCAGAAGGAGGCCGTTTTCTGAACTTCCATCACGTGACATTCTGGGTCGGAAACGCAAAGCAGGCAGCGTCTTACTATTGTGACAAACTCGGGTTCGAACCCCTTTGCTACCGTGGACTTGAGACCGGTATGATGCGTTTCATAGGTGCAAAAGCTCATTTTGGCACACATCTTGACCTCGAGATTTTCAAGATCATCCACATTCCAGGTCACAGAGATGTCGTGAGTCATGTCGTGCAGCAGAAGGACGCAGTCTTCGTTTTCCAGAGTCCCCTGAACCCGGGAAACAAAGGTTCGCACGATAAAGACTTTCCTCGCAATGATTCAGGACGTTTTCATTTATAACATTAGTAAAATTTCTGAGGAATCGCAGAGTTCGCTGATCACATGGAAAAGCATGGTGACGGAGTGAAGGATATCGCTTTCGCGGTCGAAGATTTGGATTACATCGTGGACTTCGCGAAGCGACGAGGTGCCGTGATTGTCAGAGACATCTACGAGGAGAAGGACAAATGGGGCAGTGTGAGGTTTGCGACGCTGAAAACGGTGGGTTCCCTCTTCCTGATGCTCGGACTCATGACAGATGGCGCGGGAACAAGAAGCAATCGAATTGGAATTGGCAAAAATATTTCAGTGCGGCGATACTTCCCATACCCTAGTGGAGCTCAGCAACTTCAAAGGAACTTTTCTCCCGAATTTTCATCCGCATCCCGAAGCGAGTCCCAACAACACCTCAGTGAAGGTTCGGAAAGGGTGAGGTCTCTTCCATTTTCATCTTTCTTTTTCCATCCCCAGGTCGCGGATGAAATTTGCTCTACACCGTCAAGAATTTTTTGAGTCTAATATTTGAGAAACTTGGTTTCAGGGAACTTTGCGGCGTTCGTTTCGTCGATCATTGCGTCCTGAATCAACCCGATGACGAGATGGTACCCGTCGCCGATTGGTACGAGATAATCCTTCATTTCCATCGGTTCTGGTCCGTTGATGACAAGCAGATTCACACGGAGTATTCCGCCTTGAGGTAAGAAACCGCGAATAAGGGTCATATCGAAGCTGCCTCCGCCGAGGAGTCGCCAAAAAATATTGATTCCATAAGTCGAGCTTCATAAACGGTATTTCAAGTGTGTCGCGTGAACCAAATCTGAAGGTTCGAGAAGTGAGTCGATCTCTTCCCGGACTTTGTTCACTTGGAGCGTCGCAAGAGGTGGTTCCCTCTTGTTCTTGTGACGTCGACGACTGTGTGCCGGTAAACACATCCTTCGTCAGATTGTTTCTCGGCTGGAGTGTTAACACAACGAAATCTTATCATCGTCTAGCTGAGTCTGGCTGTAATCTTTGTCTTGACTGCCGAATCCGAGTCATGTTACGCTTTTGAGAATCTTATCAGAGCTGAGCATCTCATGATTCTGTTTCTCAGCAGTCATCATGGTACGATTCTAGATCGAAAGTTTGATAATTTGATTGACTTACCACCGAGTCTTCGATACATTCCACTTCCAAGCGTTTGATGCCCATTTTATCTTTCGGCGGGTCCCCGTGGGGGGACCCACCGGAGATTCGGAGAAGTTGAGTAAACGTCCCATGTATGCCTGTGGAGCCAGCGAGAACACCTCATAGCTTTTCAGAACCTGGGCTCCGCTCGACGAGGGCAATCGAGAAATCGGGTATTTCATGCATAACTTCTTTGCTTCAGATCCATCGTGATGACGAATTACGATGAAACAATCAAAATGCCAGTAAACGAACCAGCTCCAGGGAAGAGGAAATCTCAAATCCAGGAATACGTCGAATATTATGGCGGCCCCGGGACGCAGCACATTGCCCTCAATACCGATGACATAATCTGATCGGTTAGTAGCCCGGAATCTGAACCGTTCTATCACCTGTCGCATAGGGACGTCCTCATTGCATTATCGAGTGTCGCATTGATGGTGTCGACGTGGATGTGATCACTCCTGAATGTGTTCTCTGCCACTGAGCTTATCACCGACTCGGTGTTTTTCAGATCATAGAAATGAGAGCGAGGGGCATGACGTTTCTGAAAGCGCCAGATACGTATTATGAGCAGCTCCGGGACAAGTTGAAATCATCCAAGGTAATTCTCACTTGGAGCTCAAATGACGTCATCATTGGAAACCTTGGACGAAGTTATCACTAGACCCTCGTCGACGGCCGTTGCTTATCTAGAAACCCTTGATGTCCTCGGAAACAGAAGCGAAAGATTCCGATTTTGGGATTTCTTCACAGGTTCGAGTCGTCGAGGACTTGGAGCAACTCCAGAAGCTATCGATCCTCATCGACTACGACGATAATGGATACCTGTTGCAAATCTTCACTCGTCCCATGCAGGATAGACCAACGCTTTTCATCGAGATCATCCAGCGTAGAAATCATCAGGTTCGATTTGTAATTTCGCGCCTCCGATATCTGAAAATTCCACTGGAGTAAAAGCTCGTTACAGCGAACCCACGGAGAGTGTAACGAGAATGCTTTTTTGCGAGAGTCCTCTATAATCGTTTCCTGTGGAATACCGGACAAACAGGAATTTATTTTTACTTCGTTCCATCAAGAATTCGTTGTAACGAGCTTTTACTGTGCCAGAACCGGTGATCCCACTGAACATGGCTCTAGAACTTGACGTTCCTTGCAGGGTTTCGGAGCAGGGAACTTCAAGGCGCTGTTCGAGGCCATCGAGCAAGAACAAGCAGCTCGAGGTAACCTTTAGTGAACATTCAGTCACCGCGCAGTGGAAGCTCGTTACCACTAGTGAATTCGCTTCGTTTCAACGAATGTTCGTGAGTTCGAGATTTTCATCGCGGACTTCAGGGCGAGTCGATATGAAGCAGTGGAAAAATGGTTCGTTTTAATGAGCTTCTCGTAGTGACAGAGTAACGCCTAACGTATGAAACGGGACACGGCCTGTGATGTTGCAAAACAGTGAAATAAATATTTTGGATCAACGTGGGCTTCGGTAAATCTCACGACGAGAAAGACTTTGTGAGGATTTTCTGTCGTGGATCGAGGTTTCATTTACGCGAGAAGGAAAAGCGACGTAAATGTTCTCATTCAAGTGAATTTATTTTTGCTAGAATAAGAGATACAATCCCAGGAATCCATCAGTCATAAATTCATGATTCCATCTTTATGGGGAGGAGAAAAAACACGTCTTCGCGATAATCGTCTCTCGAAAAATCTTTGTCAACACTTGGCTAGGTTCCTAAACAAAACAGGGTCGATCGACTGTCGTCACTATTCAGATTGATTCGGTAAATTGAAGTGTAGAGTACGACATTCAGGTTGCAAGACTCTACTCATCACCTATGTATTAAGCTTGCTAGAAGAGAAAAAACACAACAAAACGACGTGAGCGAGGTGAAGCTCCACATTGGATCTCCGAGAGAAGTCATGAGTTTCGGAAACACATCACATGTGAACTTCAGTTCCTCCAAATTCAATCTTGAACTTGCATGCACTTCTGTCGCCCGCGGGTTTCTGGGGCGAGATCGAAGAGTGTGAGCACTTATCGTGTGTTCTCTACAATTGATTCCGATCTACGAAACAATGAAAACGTTGGAAAAAAATGCGTTCGATTAGGACTAGATTACGTCCACGGGGTCATCAACGAAGTTTTCATCTTCGCGCAGAGGATTCTCTCACCCATTCACATTCGAAATCATCCAGAACTCATCGTCCGTCATCTCACACATTTGATCCATTCATTTCTCGTGGATAAATTCTTCAATCGCCTGTTTCCATACATATTTTTTGGTATATAAATCAGCGGCTAAGAGACATACAATTTGTAACCAAGCGAGTTATGGTCGTTCAGATAAATTTCGAATAAACTAGAGCCTCCACCATACTGCTCTCTGAGCTCTGTCGCTGACGGAGTGGTCGTGCAGCACGGATAGAAGGAATCCCAATGCAGATCGAGGGAATTCCTGAGAAAAGCCAGGTGTCAACAATTTAGGATGTCATGCCTGCAATTCTTCCTCCACTCCAGCTGGCTCCGACAGCGTTTTTGGCAGTTCCTCACATGATGCTTGTTTCTTCTGTAGATGTCTCGTTCAAAGGAATGGTGGCTTCATGGTAGGCTAGTTTGACAACTTCTTACATCACTCGACATTTCGCTTTTTCGGCCCATGGGTTATTCTTCTTATCGGGAGCGTGGATTAACGGGTCAGACTTCTCATTTTCTTCGATGTAGTCCCGCATCCTGGAAGGGAAAAAATCTCATAAGATCTTCAGTGTTCATCAATCTTCATAAGGGACACAGTTTGTGAGTCTTTTACGCTTGAAGTCCTCCACTTGCTTAGAGCCAAACAAATTTCTTCATTTCCAGATCGAAAGCATCCCTGATTTCGTGAGCACGGGAACTCAAGAAGCACAAGATTAGTGCCGAGCAATTTTCGTCTTGATGTTTCACTTCTCTTGCTCCCCCTGTAAGCGCGGGATGTTCCGCGCACATTCTCTCTTCCGAAACGAAAGAGCTCCCACACTCCACAAACGCGCGCTGGAGCGACTTCCGATGGCGATTCACCGTAAAATCGAATTCGCGAGAGAAAAACTCTAATTTGCGTGAACGAGGGATGTTTTCCTCTCCTGATCGAGCGGTATTCATATTCTCGGCTTTTGAGCGCTGTAGATAGATTTTTCTCTCATCAACTCGCCAAGAAAGACGATGGATGCAACTTTGATTAGGATTCGTTTCAGCACCCTTTCGTTCAAGTCGTAATTTCTGTTGTCAGATCGAGGCGCACAGGACTTTAGAATTTGATCCCTCCGCTGAGATGCCCTCCGCCGAAACTCCGAAACCCGGGCCGCTCGACCGTACAACCCGTGGCCTCAGAAACCACTTCCAAAAATGTTCGCGGTAAGCTTCTCATGGCACAAGAATCTCAGATAACTCGTGAGGAATTCGGTTTCCGAAGAGCACGTTCACTCGGCATACGAACAAAAAGCAACTCATAAATATAGCCGCCCCAAAAATAGCTCGAGCCGTCAGAAAATCACTTGTCTCGATCTTATCACTCCGACTGTCCTGTCACTCACGATTGGATGCTTTTGCTGAGGGGCCATCTCTCCATCTGGGCCTGATAGCGGAGGTTTTCGATCTGTTTCTTGAGGGAATCCTTATCCATTTTCGGTCGTTCCACTCAGGGTTCTCTCCGAGAATCTCTGCGAGCGATATTCACACCTAGGAGAGTGCTCACAAAACAATATGGCGCCGGCGCAGGCCCAAGTCAGGAGCAGACGACGACAGGCACGGCGCTATGATGTCGCCTATCGATCGATGCGGAAAAGCGAAAGGGTCTGCACTGCATTCAACTTGTTACGCCAAGTTCATACAGATCCGCCGATTGAGTCCCAGGGGAAAATTGAGACGACATCTCTTGAGGGCTGAGAAACTACTCCCGAGTCATCTACCTCAAATTTTTAGTGGTCGCAAGCAGGCCAAGAATGACGTCCTCCAACATCTTCCATCCTCCACACTATCCTGGAGAGAGAAATGTGTTTCGAAACCCTCCTGTCAATGAACGCTCTGTTTCCAGGACTCAAATCTGCATTGTTTATTCAATCTTTCTTCGATTTATAAATAGTGGAGGTTTTGCTGTACAATTTCCAATACTCAGTGGCAGCCTGTTGAAGCAGCTGGCATCGTCAAGTGATATCCGTCTTGTTCTCAGCTCGCTTTCTCTCTTTCTTTCACTCTCTGGTTATCCTTATGGCCTCACAATATAAGACATTTAGCTTTTTCCGCCCAAGGGTTGCTCTTTTTGTCTGGAGCGTGAATCAGAGGGTCGGATTTTTCGTTTTCCTCGATGTAGTCCCTCATCCTGGAAAAATATGAAATTGATTTAGGATCCAATTGCATGACACATGACAAGGAGGTCATGGACTAAACTCAATATTCCGGGAATTCTAGAATTTCATCGCGACGATTCTTTCCCTTGAATGTGCAGTTATAGTGATCGGGCGGAAGAAGCATCTATGGATCCAACAATAGATCGGATCCCCCCTCCCTCTACGAATTTCGGGTGCGTACATTTCCTACTTCTCGAATCCTCCATATTTTCAAGCTCGACATTTTTTTCCCACTCGAATAATGGCTTGGTCTGTCGCGGGCCCAACAGGAACCTCATGTCGTTATCGTAATCCGTCGCGACATCTGCTTGGACACCTGACGGCAGAGCTAGTATTCAGTCGGCCGAAATCAAGGTTCAGGAGACAAAGACCAGGAGAACAGAGATCAAATCCGGATTTCGGATCAAGAGGGTTCTGGGCAGAGTTGCAGAAGAGCTTCTCATTTGTTCTCACCGAGTCAAAAAGTATTCCCCGGCTGACTAGCGTTTTAAAAAGTCAGCTGGGGAGTTGACGCACAGATTAATATGGCCGCGCGAATTCCAGTCGGAGCACGAAGCAATATCCTCAAGCAGAAAACAGATATCGATAGAAACTATCCACATGTGTTGGAATGATCGAACTATTCCATTGTTGACGCATCGCAGCGAAGCAGCTCAATAAAAGTGCAAAGCATCAAAGCGAAACGAGCGAGGCCATACGGGTCGATTCCATCAAACGCCAGCGAGCCTCTAAAACCGGCGCTGTCAGACACTTCCACTTTGTTCGTTCCCCTTACTCTTCCGAGGGTGATCCTATTCAAACGAATAGTCGTGGAAATGACTCCAGCGATCCTGAGGTCGGGCGCCGATGAACTCTGAACTTCTCTGGCGCCATTCGACCGTCACTCCGGCGTCCAATTACTTTTCAGTGAATCATAGTCCGTTGAGAGCGGACAGCTCCACTATCCTATCAACCGAGTGAACAAAAGGTTCACACTGAGCGTGAATCGGAAGAAAACCATTCGAGGAAACCGGAATTCGGATCTTCGCTCCTCAAAGACTCTAATCCGCGGCTCAATGAAACCGGAAGACGACACAAGTGGGATGGCTCTGTTTCGGAAAGTGAAAATCTGAGAGGTTTCAAACACTCACGATTGTATACTTTTGCTGAGGGGCCACCTCTCCATCTGGGATTGGTAGCGGAGGTTCTCGATCTGCTTCTTCAACGCGTCCTTGTCCATGCTTGAAATCGACTAGATTATGAAGTTCCGTACAGCTGAACACTGAATCGCACTCCGAGCGAAAACTATGTCCACTGGCGCTCACCAAACAATATGGCGTCGGCGCAGCTCACGGGGACAGCGATTGGGTGGGCCGATCGAACGGCATTTCGTTCCGACAATCGCAAGTTCTTTCTTTCAGTCTTTCGGATTCGAGAAAAGAGTCCAAACTCATTGAATCTGGAGTTCGACAGAACGCGCAGGAGTAAGCGAGAAAGAGTTGATTCGGCAGATTATCGAGTTCCGTCGAATAAGAGTATCGTTCCGACTTTTAGGCTCTCAATGTTTATTTTTTGCTCATGGCGCGCTTGTGGGTGACAACTTCCTGCCTAGGAAGAAAGCAGGAATTGTTACTTGCATGAGCAACAGAACAAATTACGTATTTAGCGGATCATCGAGTACCACGGCATCAAGTTCCTCTCATCGTTTGATGAACGGTTCCAGGTTTCCGTCAGAGTGGATACATTTCTCATCTCCACTCCGAAACACATGAATACCCATTCTCCTCTTACAGTGCATTTGATGCTTGATCAAAATCTTCTTCTGGGAACAACACTGGGTTTTGAACACCTTCACCGCTTTAAATCGAACGTCGACCATCCGAGATCACAGAGAGACATGAGATCTTCGCGAGGTCAGCTAACTATAAGACTCATGAAAACAACAAGCAGTTTGTATCTCCGTTTGAGTTTTTTCACAACGAGATCGCGGAGAATTCACCATTGATGCCAGGGAAACGTATATTTTTCTCCCTAGAAGTCGCTCCCGAACCGGGAATCGTTCCCAGAAAGCTCAAATCGACGAAAAACGAGTCTCGAATCGCCGCATTTGAAAATTTGGATGGGAGAGCTACATAACTCTCTTTTGCAGTCATCGAACGCGTATCCGATCACAGAAATGATTCTTCGATATTCTCGCTTCGATCAAGAAACCCGACGTGTCGCTGATTCGGAACCTGTATCACACTTGAGTACCTCACTCTCCATGTATCAATTCAATTACGGAAGTGCAAATGGTAGCTCAACAGTTGACGGTGCTGTCCTACCGGTCGTTCGATGTAACCGTAAGCGCGGGTGAAGGAAAGGTTATCTAAATCTCGCTGAGACCAACGGTCTTTAGATGAATTGATATCACCAATGCTTACCACAAAAATGCTTTTGCGCTAAATTCGCGGAATCCCCATTCAACTTCGACAATCATTTCCGAATCGTTGAACGATTCGAACACTTCCGCCGGTCGGAAGCCTGCTTTCTCTGCTGTACTATCGGGTGAAGAACTGCTGACCCATCGCATCTGGCGAGGTGAGAAACAATGCAATCAGGAAGATTCCAGATCGAAAAAATTGAGAGCGAGCTTTTACAAGGACTTCATTCACTGACTGAAATGGCTGACGAGCGCCTGTGATCACTGGCGGACCTAAGTATTAGAGTTCTGACCGCGAGCTCCTGAAATCCACGAATCGGTTCGATCAGACTTCACTCTAAGTACACGTTCTGGTGTTGAACTCGATGCGTCAGTGAGGAACGATCTGGAGTGTTCAAAAACCACATCGTATGACATCACACCGTCCGAACTGAGCATCGGTGCCTTTTTTTTCTTCCTTCTGGAATAAAATTGCGAAGCAGTAAAGCTGGCGACAATTAAAGTCATGTCGAGCCGTATTTTTCGGTATATTTTTATGTCGGATTCCGGCTCATGGTGGCCCATCTGCGTGCGGAAAAACTCAGACAAAGTTCACGATTCTTTAATTCTTTTATGACGTCTATCCGTTTAGAGCAGTGACTCCCAAACTTGTTCGTGCCGTGGACCTTCAACCGATCTTTCCATGCCCCCGTGTACACCCAGTGGGTCTATGGACAGCAGTGTTGGGTAGTTTCGAGTTTTTAAATAGGACTACGAAGCTGACTCAGAGTCGCGTCTCAGTACGAATCTGAATACGGATCTGTGTCAAGTTCGGGTTCGTATCCGCAGTCGGATTCGCCTCTGTGACTGGAAAACGCTGAAAATATACCATTTCATATTTCGGTGAAAAGTATTCTTAACTTCTAGGATCGTGTTGCCTTGTTCCAACGACCGCAAATTACAGTTTCATTCCCAATTGTAGCGGTTGCAACCTCTGATCGGTTGCTTTCCGAAAAAGTCGATAAAATTTTGATCGGATTTCCGATTAACTAGCTCGCTATAAAGTCGCACATGTTTCTAGCCGGGACTGGCGTCGGCACCATTTTAGGTCCGCAATCCAGATTCATGAATAACCGGAATTCCGTGAATTCAGCCGGATTCGTGTTCGAATCCATGAAACCACTCGAATTCATAGCTCCTTAATTAGCCCAAAATCCCTCGGATGAAAACGTCTCAGATAAGAAAATTTGCATGGGAGGATTTTAGGGTGATCAGATTTGTATTCATAAATAGGAGTCTCCGCAACGCAGTTTGACATAAAGGAACAGAAGCTTTCCGTGAGCAACCAAGGGATCGTGAGGCACCCCCTTTTCTCCTCGATCTCAGGCACTCCGGAAAATCGCTGGGGACCCCTGGGGGAGCCCAGGGACCACTTTGGAAATCTTCGATTTCGAGCATGCCGGCTCTGGCTGATCATCTGAGAGAGCTTCATCAGCCTAGCCAGCTTGATGCGATCCCTTATTCACGGGTGAGCAAGTGAAATTGAAGAGCCGAGATCCAAAACGGCACAACTCCAAAATTTTCGATTTCGTGAATTTCGCAGATTATTGTAGAGCTCGACAGCCCGCACTTTCGGCTATGGATATGGACTTCGAAATCGGCTTCCCTCCGACTTTTATCTGATCTAACTCTCTCAAAAATGAGTCCAGGTGAAGATATCATCATGCGTCATCAGCGGCTCCTTTCCTGCTATCCAACAAAAAAAAGTTTTCCAANATCACTGGCGGACCTAAGTATTAGAGTTCTGACCGCGAGCTCCTGAAATCCACGAATCGGTTCGATCAGACTTCACTCTAAGTACACGTTCTGGTGATGAACTCGATGCGTGAGTGAGGAACGATCTGGAGTGTTCAAATACCACATCGTATGACATCACACCGTCCGAACTGAGCATCGGTGCCTTTTTGTTCTTCCTTCGGGAAGAAAATGGCGAAGCAGTAAAGCCGGCGACAATTAAAGTCACGTCGAGCCGTATTTTTCGGAATATTTTTATGTCGGATTCCGGCTCATGGTGGCCCATCTGCGTGCGGAAAAACTCAGACAAAGTTCACGATTCTTTAATTCTTTTATGACGTCTATCCGTTTAGAGCAGTGACTCCCAAACTTGTTCGTGCCGTGGACCTTCAACCGATCTTTCTATGCCCCCGTGTACACCCAGTGGGTCTATGGACAGCAGTGTTGGGTAGTTTCGAGTTTTCAAATAGGACTACGAAGCTGACTCAGAGTCGCGTCTCAGTACGAATCCGAATACGGATCTGTGACAAGTTCGGATTCGTATCCGCAGTCGGCTTCGTCTCTGTGACTGGAAAACGCTGAAAATATACCATTTCATATTTCGGTGGAAAATATTCTCAACTTCTAGGATCGTGTTGCCTTGTTCCAACGACCGCAAATTACGGTTTCACTCCCAATTGTAGCGGTTGCAACCTCTGATCGGTTGCTTTCCGAAAAAGTCGATAAAGTTTCGATCGGATTTTCAAATAACTAGCACGCTATAAAGTCGCACATGTTTCTGGCCGGGACTGGCGTCGGCACCATTTTAGGTCCGCAATCCAGATTCATGAATAACCGGAATTCCGTGGATTCAGGCGGATTCGTATTCGAATCCATGAAACCACTCGAATTCATAGCTCCTTAATTACCCTAAAATCCCTCGGATGAAAACGTCACAGATAAGAAAATTTGCATGGGACGATTTTAGGGTGATCAGATTTGTATTCATAAATAGGAGTCTCCGCAACGCAGTTTGACATGAAGGAACAGAAGCTTTCCGTGAGCAACCGAGGGATCGTTAGGCACCCCCTTTTCTCCCCGGAAAATCGCTGTGGACCCCTGGGGGAGCCCAGGGACCACTTTGGGAAC
Organism: Neoseiulus cucumeris; assembly: GCA_021527715.1. NCBI lineage: Eukaryota > Metazoa > Arthropoda > Arachnida > Mesostigmata > Phytoseiidae > Neoseiulus > Neoseiulus cucumeris. The sequence goes on along the minus strand of JAJSRV010000018.1, from coordinate 374,882 downwards.
CACTGATTTCGAGCATGCCGGCTCTGGCTGATCATCTAAGAGAGCTTCATCAGCTTCGCCAGCTTGATGCGATCCCTTATTCACGGGTGAGCAAGTGAAATTATAGGCGGGCCATATGGGTACTTTCGTGCTATGTCGCGGGCCAGACCGCGGGAACACGATCATGTTAGATTGAACTTTGAGATTTCGCACCTGGAATTCATGACCTACGAATTCGCCAGTCATGCAGATTATCCAGCTCCAGGGTAGAGGAAGGTCGGAGATTTCTTCGAAGGTAGCACAAAATAACTTCATTTTCATCTTTTCTTGGAGAAGTGGGGGCGGCAACAGTCCGTGAGGCTCTCAAAATCCGGTACGAACGATTGATTCGTCGCTACATTAAGAGAAGTTTGCAGATTGATGTGGGAGAGACGAGTACGATGCTTGGACTTTCAAAGCTTCAATAATAGTAACAATTGTTTGCAAAGATACGTGATCCCGAACTTGAACTCTGAGAATGAGACTCGAAAGGCCCGCTAGCCCCATCTTCTGGGCAAATCTTGTGTGTCAGGAGAAATACGGTAGGTAAAGCTTCAGTGTTGCTTTTCTGCCATGGTCGAAGATTTGCAGACCGTCAATCTTTACGAGGAAGGAAGGAGGAGGAGGAGGCCCTCTCAATAAAATACGTAGTCGGGGAAAGTTCTCTCGGCCCACCGAGCACGCTGACATTGAAAGCTCCGGGCTCTCATTCTTGCCGTTTATGCCAGTGATGGTCCCAGTGATGTGACAGAAGAATCCATTCGCTGCTCGAGGCAAGTTTCTAGAAATTATTCGTAATGCAAGCAGAGTGTAAGCGGCGGACTCTACCTTGCGAGCATCAGAGAGAACGGAATTCGCAGAAATCATTCTTATCATCCAGACGGAGTGGTTCGAGTTTAGAGGATACACGTCATACCACCGTGCTCTTTGTCTTTTGTCCTCTTGAGCTTACGGGAAAGACACTCTAATCCTGCGATTCTTGCGGTGTCATCAACGGTGTCAGATGGGTATTCCCTCAAAATCCAAAAAGTAGCTCTTCATACTCTACTTATTTTCTCCGCTCGGTTACGAGTTGCGGAAACGGGCACCTCTGTTTCACTTTTGATCGGTGAGACACGAGTTGCGAAACATTTCCCTCGATTATCTCGTATTTGATTCCGAAATCTGCCGGAATCATCTTTCTGGAGTTTGAAACAGCTGCTTTCTTTTGAGGAAGTTCATGTGCTCGATGAGGGGTCTCTTCACCTCGAAACGGTGCGAGATCACGCGAGCTCAACGCAACCTGAAATTAGTCAGGAATCCAGACAATGCCATGTCGACCGGTATAAATTCAGAGATGACATCATCGAGGCTTACCATGCTAAACGAGAGGACGAGAACCTCGAATTCGCATCCGAAAACTACTCGGATGGAATCGGCTTCATCACAAATAGCTGGCGTAGGGCATCCCATAAGAAGCGCGAAATCGTACGCCGAACCACCTGGCGCAGATACCACCACCAGCTGTGTTTGAACGGAAACTGTTCCAGAGCAGTCGAGTGCGTCTCTAAATTTCATGGGAATAGAACTATAGATTGGTACCATGTCTTTAAGTGCGACTCACTTTAGCTCGAATCACTCAAAATAACGATCAAAGTCCTGACGGAGCTGAACAGCTCTCTGTGAACAAGCGAGATACTATCGATTCTCGAAGAGAAAAGCATTGTATTGTATTAAATATCACGACAATGCGACCATCCCCGTAATCTATCTGTTGCCGAACAAAACCCAATGTAGAGATCAATCTCTTCCACCCAAAAAGTCAGAAACTGAAAGCCGATGAAGCCCTTGCTGTGATGCATTGAGGGTTGTAATCTCCCATTTTCATTGAATCGTCGATTTGCTCGACATCATGTCTGAAGACTCAACAGAAACCAGATGAGATCAGAGATCTTTTCGATATGTGTTGCTCCGACCAAAGACGCGATGTCGTCAGAAAAACAAGTCTTGTGACGCACAGAGCGCCCCGTTCCGGACGCTCAACAAAGATGAAAAAATGATGTCTGACGGAGCACCTCGCGACTTACAGTCTAGGACGAAATCCGACAAGTCGCGTCAGAACCCACGGTTCGCCTTGACTTAGAGATCAGAGAAAGATTGCATCGTGAAACTTATGTAAACAACAATATCGCACATTCTTACGCAAAGTGAAAGATTCTCAATTCTCAGTCATTGGAAACCATAATTTTGAATTCATCGTAAGCTATGGCGAAGGAGACACAGCTGTGGCGGGCGTTGAGGTACTTCGCCATCAAGATATTTATTGACTTAATCTGGATCGTGATTATTTGCAATCCGCTCTACGTGTGGTACCTCTGGAAGTTCTGGTGGTTGCGACCAATTATTGTGAGTTCAAACTTCTCCCAGATACTGCTTTTGGCCCAGCTTTCGTCAATATTTCCTCTGGACTCCTCTTTTCGTCGTAATAGGCTCGTGGATCTCGTCTAGGATTAAAGATTTTCCTACTTCCCGACCACAGATATGGTTCTCACCCTTCACGGCCTTCTTGCTGTTCAACTACTTGTATTTCCCGACAACGGCGGTTTTCTGTTTACTCACAAACGGTGGGAAGCACAGCGTCTTGAGACCGATTTTTATGAAGTTCCAGCTGATCACCGCGTACCTTTTCCTGAAGTTCCTGCATGGTGAGTGACGGCTCTGTTATCAAATCTTCGTTCATCTTTTCCGAACTCAGAGTTGTTTCGTTCTCACTGAGTAGGTGCGGAAGTGCATGGACTCCGAAACTTGCCCAAAGGAAGTGGCCTCGTGGTTTATTACCATGCTCCGTTTCTGCCCGTCGACATGGCTTACCTCTTCGCTTACGCCTACTTGAGGTTCGGGCGCCTGATCGGAGGTTCGATGGACCGCAACTGGCACCAGAACTGCTTCTTCAAACCGCTTGTCGAGGTCAGGAGCTTCTCCAGACTTCCTCCCTGAACGATCAGTCTGATCCGTCACAGTTCGCAACTCTTCCTCATTCGGTCTGATTTCAAATCAAGATGTGACGTTCTCGAATACCGATTACAGCTCTACGACTACAGCAGCGACCGTCGGAAGTTCATTGAAGATTTGAAAAACGGTCAGCTGCGTTCTGTCGCGCCGGGCGGCGCCTATGAAGCGATGTTCAGCAAGGATTACTCGTATGTACCAATCTTAATTTGAGCTCCCCAGATGATTTTCCTCGAATTCCGTCCAATTTGAGAATTTGTCGATCGATTCCGATTCGTCCAAAGGCTTGAATGGAAATCTCGGATCGGTTTCGCGAAAATAGCCAAGGACACTGGAGTTCCAGTCGTGCCGATGTTCACCACGAATCTCCAACATTCGATGCCTTTGATTGATTTCAATCGTTCGGGTGAGGGTCCGGCTGCTTTGCTTTGGCAAAATATTTCAGGATACTGACACCTAATGGTCATTGATTCGTTCATCGAATATTGTAGACAGAATGAAAGAATGGTACGCTCTCATCAAACGACCCATCTGCATACCGAAATGCTATCTTCCCGTCAAATTGCGGATTTACCTGGGCGAACCACTCGTCTGCGGTCAAGACGAAGAACCGGAGGCTTTTGCTCAGAGGGTAAGCTAAACGAGTGGAATTGTGAACTTTCGTTCGAAGAAGCTGACAGAACAAGAATTCGAGGAGTCAGCGTACCATATCTATACTAATATTCGATCGGAATGATAACTCCCATGCCACTCGGCCGAGGAGGGGAGGAAGCGTCGATGAGCAGAGCGGCGTGATATCGAACGAGCTTCTCCTCGGAGAGCCTGTCGGGACGTCACCTCATCGATCATTTGGGATCTGGAAGGCATGAGGTTCATTTCTTCGATTGATTCCGATGAGTGAGAAGCGCTGGATGCGTGCTTTGTGTCTGAAGATGGAAGTTCGTGAATAGATCATCCAAGTTTTTCTTGAAACTAAGCACCCTGAAGAATCCGAATTTCGGATCTAAACTGGATGATCTCGTGACTCCCGAAAATGCACGTGTTTTCGAGGATTTGACTGTTCCCCGAAGGACTCTTCAGGAATTCTCAGAGTTCTTTCATCGGATCGTGGGAAACCTTGTTTCCGCGCAAATTCGAATCGATTCAAATAAAGAGATCACAAGAAAATCGTGCTCGAAACAACAAGAGAATCCACTTCCAGTTGCCCAATCACGCAAAGCCGACTCTTCTTCTGATATCCTCCTTTCCAATGACGCTATTCATGAATCATTCACAGGTGAAACGAGCGATCGAAAGCCTGAGAGATGAGTACCAGCCACCGGATCAAACACCCTGGGGTGCTCTGCGAGAACGATTGTGGTGAACTTGTGATTCTCGAATAGATGAGACGTGAGCTTCTACAGATGTGTTTGAAAAAATGTTGAATAAATGTGGGAAGCAAGTATTTCGAAGGCTCCGTGAGCATGATTCATCCAGCCATCCGTTCACACGTGCTCTAAATCCACATGCAGAAAGATGCATGATGATCGGAGTTGCGTAAAAACTGAGTTATCGAAGATTATCACGTCAGGATTTACTCGTTTCAGTGGATCATTTACTTCATAGATTTACATTCGTCCGCTCAATAAGAAATGGAATAGTGTTGCAAACGAGTTTATTCACAGATAAAATAGTTCATCAAGGCCCCAACCCAGAGACAACGCGTTCCGCCGGAAGAAAACTGTGGCTCCCCTGGTGGCAAACTTGAGGCTCGGGCCGTGCTGTTGCGAAGTGTCCACGGGACCAGTGAGTCAGCGTTATCCCGTCAGGACAGATATTACTGCTCGTGGTGAGGTTGGTTGGCTAGGTTCGGGTGGGGATGCCCAGGCTCGATGGGGGTGGTGAGTTGTGACTGGCTAGATGCAACGTCGTCGACAACGTCTTTGGACCTTCGTTGACGGGAGATCCAAGTTCCTCAGACTCCAGAGTTGCAGCGTTCGGCTTTGGAGCAGCATCCACCTCCGCTCATGATTGGGAAAGTCGGTCGCGGGCGTGGATACTTCAATTGTTCGTTTTCAAAACACGACGAGTCCGAAGAACTCCATTGTCCCAACTATCCCCGGACGCCTTCTGATTTTTGAGAGTGATTACCTATATCATGTTCACAATCAGCGCCGCCGCCTTATATGATCCTGGCTCCATCCCTGCCCGTTTCATCATTTTTTTGACAAAGGTCTGTCTCAGAGCTTCCGGCACTAGGGAACGATGCGCGGAAATCTATGGCATTTGAGTTCGCCTGAGAGAGTGACCTCAACGGCACGCACACATCCCATGAGCTTGTACTTCCCGTGTATCGTAGGAATTGAGGGTACGTAACTTATTCTATTAATCGGAGGGTAGTGGTTCATCCGTTCCTTCAGCAATCTTTTACTGGACGGGGGAGTCCGCCAGCGATTATTGGATTGCTGACTGTGAGAGGGTCCCTCGTGGCGTCGTTAATGGACAACAAATCTGTTACGATGTATGAAGTTTCGCCATGTCTCATGGGGATTAGCGGTTTCAAAAGCGCTTTCACTGAACGATCTTCAGTCTCACGGTAAACGAAGGAGATCTGATGGGTTGAGGAAAATGAGAGAGTTTGTCGTGTAGTTGAATGCGCTTCGAACTAGACATTGGTTTGCCGCGAGATCAGGAATCAATTGGAGCATCAGGTGAGCTTCCATCAAGTTAGAAGGAGATAGGCTAGAGGAAGTCAGTTCAACCATCACACTGGAATAATTCTTGCGCGTTTACCAACCGTTTTTATAACTCACGACTTGGGTGTGGTAGAAGAAGACGGTGTGAAATTATTCCGCGGCTCTTGTCATCAATTCCCTGGACGAGGCGTGGGAATTCTCCCAGGCTGCTGCAGAGAAAAGTTTGAGGAACACAGCAGCTGGATTTCAGAAAATTTCCTGGATACGATCTTCGAGAAGAACGCTGCCAAATCTTTGACTCAAGGCGGTGGGAGCATCGAATCATGCTTACGTTCGCTCATGTTCTGAAATGTGATTGATCGCATAAGTTCATTGGGAACGATGAAACTCCGTCTTCAGAACGTATGCCATTCATTACACAGCTCCTCATTTTCAACATTTCATCTCCAGGGATTTACTCGGCGTTTCGAGGATTCGAGTTCGGCCTTTCTCGAGAAGCTTGCTCGAGAATCGTCCAAGATCCGAAGGTTTCCGCAGAATAACATTTCGTGAGGAGCAGCGGTGGCCAACCTTTCCGGTCCCGCGGGCGACCACTCCCGCGGAAAAGATTCTCACGAACCAGCGATGGACGTCACGTTCCACCGGTATTTCTTGAAACAGAAGCTCGAAAATTTCGTCGACATACTCCAGAACAGGCTCTTTGCTTCTGATCAGTGGAATCGCTCTGTTAAACGGGTCGAGGCAACCAGCGATTCCCTGTAGAGCCTGGATGTCGCCGGCAGGGATGGTTCTGAGTTGACGCTCCAGGAAGTGGTTGATCGCTGGCATTATGAGCAGACTACGCTTCTCTATGGGGTATGAGGCGTCCTATCCCGTGGAGCAATCCAACATCGTAAGTAGTTTCCTCCCTCCCATCCCTCAGAGTTCTTTTGTTTAGTGGAATTCGTCAGTCTAGCCGACTCATGAAATGGAAAGGCTTGACTGCAATTCCATGAGTCGGGTGAAATCCTTCACCGAGGGCAGATAGCCCCCAAGAGCACTCCACACCCCGACGTTTCGCTCGGCGACAACCGCACAACAATTCTTCAACCTGGAACAGTCAGACATCGTCGGCGAGACTTGTGTCCCGCTCTAGTCGATCTGGAATCGAGTCTCTGTTTGCAATTGTGCGTGTGTCGCTCTCAAGATTGTCGTCTTTGTGTAAGAGCCAGTTTGGCGTTCCCTGGATACGCGAAGGAGCCATAAAAAAAGCTCTATTCCTCCTGGAAGAGTACCGTGCGGCGAAAGGAAAGAAGCGAAGGCGAAGAATTTGCTCCAACGGAAGGGCTTGACCCAGTCCGACCTCGTCAACTACTCCGACTTTCTAAGGAAGGTATGCATGTTTGTGTCGAAGCTGGAAAAGTGCCGGAGGGAGAACGAGAATGACATGGTACGTTACGGAGAGTAGTTGGAGCGCGAGCCTCTGGAGCTCGGAATAAGAGTGAATTCACAGGCGAGACCCTCCATGTTTTCCACCTCCATGTTTTCTCCAGCTGAACGAGACCTCCCGCGTTGAACTCGCCTGTCATGCGTTCAAAGTGCCCACATCAGCAGCGAAAACTGAACGCGGCATCTCCCTTCTCGCCACATACAGGGCTAACCTCCTGTGGACAATTTTTTATCAAAGAAATAAATGATAACGCACTGCTTTCGAAAAAAAAACCAACCTGCCCATGTGCGAACTAAATGTGCTCCACCTCGTGATATGCGTTTTACTCACATAGGTACAAAATGTTGGAACGCTGACTTTCCATGGTGCTCGAAGCCCTTGCCGAGGACCTCGATCCTTGCCGACGGGAAGTGACGCAACAAAGTGGGGGAGGAGGGGGCTCGTGCTCGGAGTGTAGACTTCGAGGGGCGCAAAACCGAAAGTTTGCTTCATAATACGATGAACGAAGATGAACGGAGAAACTGATTTCGATTCTACCGCGAAAACGTTTGCCTTCATGGAAGCAAGAAATTTACATAGTCAGCTATTTGATATATCATGATATCTTCATCATTTCGATTTGGAGCTCCTGTTGTCAACCCGCGACACTTCGTTGTGACAAGGAAAATCAGTTAAGCCGTTCGATGAATGAAGGGAGACACTTCCAGATCCTGAGACACATAGAACCGATCGTCAGCAAACGATGATTTCCTCATCCAAGTTTCTCGCAAACTCTTCTGATCGTTCAATATTTGGAGAGAAGATCGATCCCGTCCGGTGGGAGGTGGTCTCCATTCCATCTGTTCGGGTTGTTCCATCATGCTTTCGCAATTCTTGAGCCTCTTTGGTTCGAGAAATTGGTGCTCAATATTTTTGGCATGAACGACTGTGGCCCATGAGTCTGATTTATTCGCTTTTGGAAACCCATTCAATTCCTGCACCTGGAGGCGCGGAAACAGCGATAGGACGTCCACAATTCTCCCTTCGACATCCAGCTGTTCAGCCGCGTTTAAAGTATGGCTCTACAGCATGGGAACGATGAGAGAATGATCCTTAGAGCGACATTGGCGAGACTTCCCGAATAAGTGAATAGCTCGTTTGCGACGAAAATTAGTTGACAAGAACTGCAACAGAATTTCGCTTCGATTATCCGGAACAAACTAGCTAGCGGGAACTACTACACACTAGAAAGCCGTTATATATATATGATGCTTTTCTTGTGTTTTCGAGGAGTTGACATTTGTGGTTAGAGATGCACCTAAATATTCTCGACATGTCAAGGCGAAAACGCGTCGGTGACCGTTAGACTCTCCAATTTCCTACGTTTCCGTTACGAGAGCATCCTAGAGCGATGTAATTAGCGTTTCATAAATTTCCTCAACGTACGAGTCTCTTGATTCACACTCGTTGAACCTTCCACCTACCCGTTCCACATATTACTTGTTACAGAAATCGTTTTGGTACCAACTGTCGACATGAAAAAAGCTCAGATGTTCAGCTGCTGCCAACCCGACAACATTTCAACGCGAATTGGACAGACTCGTCCACACCTTTTAGCTCAAAACAACGTCAAACCGCGAAATATTGGAAGGTATCATGACAGAGTCAGAGTTCCGGCGAACTTTGAGATACTATTCCATAAGGGTCCTGATCGATACCGTCTGGACAGTGTTTCTTCTCATTCCGTTCTACACGTCGTACCTCTGGAACTTCTGGTGGCTGAAACCGATAATCGTGAGTTCAGACTGTGTTCTTTGTAAACCTCGTCGAGAAATAATTTTCAATCTTTTCAATTGTCTTAATGATTTGCGATGAAGCCGCTTCGTGTAATATTTCGAAGAAATAACTTTTCATAAACTTCTTGGTGACAGATATGGTATTCGCCCCTGACGCTGTTTTTGCTGTTCCACGCTTTGCACTTCGTATTGACGGCAGTCTTCTATTTGATCATCGCTTTGGGAAAACTTCATGCCTCACAGCCTCTCTTCCTGAAGTTCCAGCTGCTTTTGACATACATTTTCCTCAAGGTCTTCCACGGTAAGCCTCGCATTGTTTATCGAGCCATTTGCCAACCTGAACTGCTAGCTTCGAAGATGTTCGCTAGTCTTTCGATGAACAAAACTCACAGCCTCTATAACAAGCTCATAAAATGTGATGCAGTTCTTGTCATCACACTAGATTTTGATTTCTACGCGTTTGCAGGTCCAGAGGTGCATGGACTGCGGAATTTGCCCAAGGGCGGCGGTCTCGTGGTCTACTTCCACGCGCCTTTCATTCCCGTCGACCTGATTTATCTCTTCAGCCACGTCTACTTGAAACTTGGACGAATGATCGGGGGCTCGATTGACCGGGCTTGGCACCAGAACCGGCTATTCGCACCGCTAATAGAGGTGAGAATTTAGATTTTGAATAGACATATTTGCTCAGTAAGCTCCGGAGCTACAACCGAGCAATGAAACATTGAGTTTCTGCGACTCTGTGATTTTCGGAAAACGATTACAGTTCTTCGAATACACCAGCGATCGTAAGGAGTTCATTGAAGGCTTGAAGAAGGGTTAGCTGAAGTCTGTTGCACCGGGAGGCACATACGAAGCGGTCTTCAGCAAGAACTGCTCGTGAGTACAAGTCCCGAAGATGATATTCGAATCTTCTGCATTACGGTTCTTGATGGGATATCGCCGAAATCGATTTCTATTCAAATTTTCATCGATCTTTCCTGACTCCAAGAGTTGAATGGCAATCTCGGGTCGGTTTCGCGAAGATTGCCAAGATCACGGGCGTTCCAGTGGTGCCAATGTTCACCACAAACCTCCAGCAATCGATGCCGCTGATGGATTTCAGTCGATCGGGTAGGCTTGCGACCGCTTTTCATTCGAAATAAGTAATGCATTCATCATCAATCTCGATCTCAGGGCTTAGCTCACGTAGGCTCTCACTTTTATCGATCAATAACTTTCAGAAACAATGAGAAAATGGTACGCTATTGTGAAACGACCCATTTGCATACCGAAATGCTACCTTCCCGTCAAAATGCGAATCTTCTTGGGCGAACCACTCATCTGCGGCGAGAACGAGGAGCCAGAAGCATTCGCTCGAAGGGTAAGCTGGTCCAGTCGAATCGTAAACCGCTCCCCTGGGGTTTCGTTTTCGGTATTCGCACTACAGATTGTGCAGCCAATCGATGTCATTTTATGGAGAATTCGGTTCTATTGCTGCTCTGCGTCTATTTCGTTCTCAGGTAAAGAGAGCGGTTGAAAGCCTGCGGGATAAGCACCAACCGCCGAATCAGACTTGCTGGAATGCCTTGCGGGAACGATTCTGGACGAATGGGAATGCTTGAATGAGAGTTGAGCGACTCTGTAGCATTCTAAGCTGAATGAGAATAAACATATAAGACATCCCTTTCGGAATGATCTCATAGCTCAAAACTTGAGTCCTCGTTGTATGCATCTGGGATCACATTGTCGCAATTGTATGGCGTGTAGAGCCCCGGTGGCCAACCTTTCCGATTTCGCGTATGACAGAGATGTGACAGTGTGTTATTTCCAGCTGACTGCTGTGAAGGGGTGCTATGGAAGGACTAGACAGTGAAGACTAGAATGGCGGACGGTCAAGTAACAACTGCTTGCTTCATATTGACGATACCTCATGCCTAAATATCTTGGGGAATGTTGGGAGCTCTCCCTATCCAAGAAGCACAAACACTAATAACTAATAACACTATTCATTTGCCTATTCAGCAGTTTTGAATCTTATTTCTCTGATCGTCTGACTTTTAAAACGAGATCAGCTTGAGATGAGGTGCCTATCTATACATTTCGTTCCCCAGTACTTACATGAGCATGTTTCGCGAGCTTCTTCAAAGAAGTCTCCTCTTTCGCATTTTCGGTGGTGGTAGCCGTGATACGTCATGCGGGGAATTTGAGATCGGTCGGTTCGATTTGCGAGCTTCCAGTCTTCTCTTTGGTATATCGAGCGAAGCTTCCGGTTTGGATTTCGCATCTGTTACGTTTCAGGGTCTTGGAGTACTCTCCCCAGGCTTTAAACTCATGACCGAGGTCTTTCAGGTTTGCACAGAAGGTCTTCTCCGTAGTCCGAGCACGGACACAGACATTTCGATGTCGACAACTCGATGCCGGACAACTCGATGCCTCAGCTACTCGTGCCATATATGCTGATTTGACGAATGAATTCGATTTGTGCGATGGTACTTGGAAGCTGAATTCATCATTCGTGTGATCATTCGAGCTTGTTTCTTCCTAGATTCGCGAGCCGCGCCATATCGACGTTTGCCAACAAAGCACGTGGAGTCGGACACAGACATCTAGAAGCCGGAAAACTCGATACCAACATTTCGATGCCGGACAGGCTGATGCTAAGACAACTCGAGGCTGACAACTCGCGAGTGTAAAAGCCAGCGCCCAAGAGCAAGAGACCCAATGATTGGGTGAGGTTAGGTTAGGTTCAGGGCGAGGGAGCGAAGCGAGTGAGCCGTCCCGAGAGCCAGCGCCTAAAAACAAGAGACCGAATAATTGAACTCCGGCGCTGCCTTTGATTTCTATAGCATCCAGTTGTTCTGCATCGAGTTATCCGGCATCGAATCGTCATGTACTGGTTCTCAAGACACCTGCGGCACCCGGACTCCCAGCATCGAACTGTCCGGCATCGAGTTGTCGGCACCGAAATCGCGGCATCGAGTTGTCGGCATCGAATCGTCCGACATCGAAGTGTCGGCATCGAAATGTCATGGACCGTCCGAGCAAGGGCGTCACTAATCTTCTACGCAGACTGAGATCGTTCCTCTTCATGAAGTTCTGCGCCTAGCCATCGGAGGCTGATAATTCTTTCAGAAGATCTTCTTCGCAGTCAACGGCCATATTTCCCGATATATATATCTCTCCGATTCAAGACCCAATTTTCCATTCTCGTTTCGAGATTCGGAATTATCACGGCTCTCCCGCGTAAGGCTCGGCGAAGTTTCTTAGCTCGTTGAAGCTTATCCTCGTTTTTGTTGCAATTATGAAGCATACTTGTGTTGATCGTGTACTTCATGGTTGTTGCCGTCATCCCGTGTTTTCTGTGATAGGCGAAGGCCTCCAGTTTCCGTCGAGCGCTTTAGAAAATCTCCATTGTGCTGGAAAGAGGATTGGCAACGCGTCATGATTGCGAACCTTTCGCGGATCACTTGAATATTCTGAAAAAAAAAGCGCAAACTCAAGGGAGCCTTTGGAGGTGGTTCTCGTATCATCGACGTAGGGTCCTACGGCGTGATCTTGATTACGATACACACAAACACGACCGAACGATGAGCACAACAGCAACGCATCGAATGCCTTCGATTTATAGCAGCTTCGAAAACGACCAATGAGACCACCATAAAACGAAGTGTGAGACGCTTAGCGCTGGTTTTTGAAGATGGAACGGGTAAGCGCCCACTCGCTGGTCCATCCGGAGCAGAGAGCTCATGGAATGACTGAACTCCGGGACAGAGTTTTCTAAGAGCAGTTGAGAATTGCTTTCTCCTTGACTGCATTCCATGGATCTCTCAAAATCGGATTCCCTGGAGAATATTGATTTCTTCGAGTTGCCTCTCAGAGCCTCCGACCAATAGAGCTCGACTAACTTCTTCTTGCAGATTTGTTCCACAATGTTTCTGATCCTTTGATCCATTGCTTGCCATTCTCGGCGGAAGGAAAATAATTTCGACGTTCGAGAGCTACAAAACGTCATGTCCCTTGAGGTTGTCAAGCAGCAGCTTGACTCGACAATCATTGGATTACTGTTCAGCATCGGCTTCAGCAGTATCTCCCTTGATGTCATGTTGGAGCCACGACTCTCGTGTACGATTCATCTCATCAGAATCTAAAATTTCTCTGAGAGCGTACTCATTCAATTAAGCCTTGCGCTCTTCTATAAAGGAGTCTATGTTTGCTTGGCTTCGCCATGCGAAAGTTTTGTTGATAGACGGTGTCGCATCTTGAGAGCTTCTAGCTTAGAATTGGACCCTGCAGAGTCGTGAATTTCCAGTTCAAGGGCAATCGACTCAGGCTGTTCCTGCAGCCACAGGCCGGACATGGGCCAGCGCGGATTTTCAGCGCTCGCCTTCCATCGCTGCGCACTTTTGTCTCTTTACGCGCTTGAACTGATTGCCAAGGTTTTGGGATGGCTATTATCGAATTTCGTCGTCAGCTCGGCGGATGTTTTACGCTGTGACTTGAAAAATATTCTACATATTTTCTCATAATGCCACGTACACTGAAACCGTTCTCCAACTCGTTCAGAACTCGCACTTTGTCTTTCAGGGTGAGGTTCGTCGGTTTCGGAGTTGCTTCCATAAAGGTCCGATCACGAAAGTTCAATCCGAAGGAGAAAACAGTGGGATGAGTCCAACTCAACCCTCACAATCAGTCTCCGAATGATGTCTGCGTTTCGAGCCGTTCCTTTGTGGCGTTGAGCCGACATATGATACGCGATGCAGTCGCAGTGTTGTCGACTCTTGAGACTTGAGACGATGCCGCAGACTGAGACCGGCTGGATTTCGAGTGATCCTAAGAATTGAGAACGCGGTTTGAAATGAAAACTGACATGAACGATGTAGTTCCTCGTCGAGATCGTTCTCTGGTGAATTTTCCGAAGCCTTCCGCTGTAGCTATGTCACAACCCGGAGCACAAATGAATCGTCGGACGAATTGTACTGAACCTAGACTGTAAGGCCTCTTAAAGTACGGAAGAACCCACAAGTTCCAAGAAGTACGGTTTGGTTGAACCGTCGGTCGATGTTATCCATATCCTTCTGGAAGCATGTCCAGGTCGACCTCGGAACCACCTCAAGACTCCTCGCAGAGACAGGTGGAGGCCGAGACCACCTTCAATCCTTCTCGAACATAGAGCCAAGTCGACCACAGAATCACTTTCTGTGCTCAGATCGACCCTGATCGATATTCCTACTATGGCTGGGCCAACGGACAAGGCGAACTCCAAATCGTGAGTCTCCTCCAGTTATAGAGAACGTTATAGGCTATTTCAAAGTTAGAATCACTCACTGGGGATAGGAGCGAGTTTCCCTCGTTCAATCTCAGTTTTCCTCAAGTGGAGCTTCATTGAGAAAGATCATACAGCGTCAGACATGTGACAGATGAGACGACCCTTTACTTGCAATTTCAGATTTAGGTGATTGAATCTTCAGATCGTCGTCGAAGCCGGGATTTTCGCGAAGATATTCGCGCTCATCCGCAAAAGCAGCCGCAATCTCGACTGTGTTGTTTGTCCACAGAAATGACGCTCATAATGAACTTTACTTCCGCGCTGAATTCATCAATCATCACCTATTTGGAGACATAATTCAATCGTCTAGTATCTAATAGCTATCTACGGTGTCCCAGAATTCTCGCGATGCTTCCTCGAGGCGCGTACGACGCGACGTGCACGTGAGTCCTCCTGGGCAATAGCCACTTTCCATTCGTTGCCAAGAGATTTGTTTTCGTGTAACTGTCCGAAAATCCCGGGTCAGTTTTCCGTCGAACACCGGGCAGGAACACCACCGAGAGGCCGTTGAATTCTTCAAACGCGGTTTTCAAACAGGCTATGATTGGAAACCGCAAGGTCCATTGAAACGACAAACTTCGTCATCTCTCATCCTTCATCAAGGAACTTTCCACGATATGGTAATGAAAATGATACTCTTCCCCCTCCCCCCCCCCAGACAAAAGCTGAAATCGGGCATCGTCGGCTGAACTTTTTGTAATTCGCCAGAGAGCTCATACAGCCCTGACAGAAGAGCTGTTAGCAAGTGTAATCCACTGAAGCAGCTGCGGCTGAGCCGGAAAGGTTTCTCCCAGAGTTTCTAGTATTTCTGCAGTCGCTAAGCTCACAGTCATCGAAACGCTCTGATCGGGCAGCGTGTCATATTTTCGGAAGGATAAAATCTTCCGAATCATTTCCGAAAGTGCTCGATCGAGTAATTGGGATCAACACCACTCAAAGCGACTTTCAGCCTTTCTGAAGCAGCGACACCCGCTGTCCTGACAGTGGGGATTTACACACATAGAAGGAATAAAGAAGCAGGATGAATTAGTTAGTGTCAAGCAAGGCCTATTACTGGCATCGTCGTCAGTGTGGACACCCACAACAGCGTTGAAAAACACAGCCGGACGCTGACAGCGGGCCAGAGGCAAAGATCGTCAAGTGAATGAGAGCGCCAGGCCCTCCATAGTCTCCGACTGGATTTGGAAGCCGAGACCCGACGAAAGACCTTCTTGGAGTCCTGTGTCATATGTTGAGATATGACGGTCCACCTAAAGTGGCTGAGGGTGAGATGATCGATGGGATACGTTTGATAATCTCATCTCAAGATGGGGATGGTGGTACGGTAAACTCCCGTTTTATACGGTGTCCGAAGCCGCATAAAACGGGGGTCGGGCAGAAAACGCAACATTAGTTCCCAGGCGTGTCGCAGACAGTATTAGGCGGCATCATGGGACATTTTGAGCAATATTTCGAGAATCTAGTCTTTTGGAGTTGAATGGAGGCTTTTTTTGAGTTGATCGTGTGACGATGTCCTAGATTTATTCGAGAACCGCTCCATTTGCAGCGGAATCCGACAATTCGCGATCGACCTCGAAAGTCTAGGTTCATGCAGAACTCGGAACATCGCTCGAAATTCCGCGCAGTCGCGAATAGATTTCTCGATCGTTCTCAGAAATGTTCAGAGGGTGGTAACTGACTGTTTAAATACGAGTATGAGTTGAGACATTCAAAGGTTCTCAAAAATGTTCGAGTGGTTGTAAAAGGTAGTTGGAATCCGAGTAAAACTGGATAAGCGAAGAATGTTACTGTTGTCAGTCAAAAGCCAGGCCTAATATTTCGGAGACCCGGTGTCAATGAGGATTTGGATTAGGGTATTTTTGACGCCTGAGAAAAGATGGAACGACCTTAATTCAACCATTCAATCTCCCGAGTATTTTGCGCCCTGCCTCCATGTTCTGAGCAGCGGCTGCACACATGCAAATTCTTAGCGAGCTAGCGTCTTTGAACTTCCCTGCAGGTATGGCTGCTCATCACATTATGGCGCAGTCATCT
The DNA here is from genome assembly GCA_021527715.1 of Neoseiulus cucumeris. Classification (NCBI taxonomy): domain Eukaryota; kingdom Metazoa; phylum Arthropoda; class Arachnida; order Mesostigmata; family Phytoseiidae; genus Neoseiulus; species Neoseiulus cucumeris. The sequence continues at coordinate 358,655 of JAJSRV010000018.1, read as the reverse complement.
TGTATATCAAGATAATGAGCTGATACCCGAATGTAGATCATATCTTGAGAGAATTTTCTTTTTCAAAATCAAGATGTATGCTTCACTACGGAGAGTCATTGCTCCGGCATATATATTTGTGGATTGGCACGGATTGTATTGCTGCGTGTTGCATTCAGGGTTTCCTGAGTTCAAAGACAAAGTCTCACAGTGTCAGTGCGTTCTGACTAGACATCAAATCCGTAATTACGGATGGTCAGGAGAAAGAGGAAAATGATCCGACCGAAGCTGTAGAGTTGAATGTTCTTTTCAATAAAACTCTTCGCCTTCCTCTTCTTCCTTGCACCGTCACGGAGATACGCGTGTACATATTTATGTATAACCTTATGTGTAACCCGTAATTACGGACTTGATGTCCGTTTCTGACATTTGGTAGATCATTGTAACGGTGGACATGAATGCGGGCAGAATGACGCGGGATGACATCATTCTTAATGTAATCGGACAACTGCTTGTTTTCCAGCTTCGTATTCCGACTCTGCGGAATCTTCCCGTGGCAAACACTCGACCATCTGACATGGTCCGAATAATCGAAGTTCTCAGGCAAACAGGATGACTTTCCCATGTTCGTTTGATGACGATAAAATGTGAAAAAACAGGAAGTGTTTCGCGTTGTCGAAGCTCGACCCGCGCTCAGGATTCAAACGTCAAGTCCCATGGAAAGACGAAAACAACAGAGAGTCATGGAGCGAGTTCCATCAAGGTCTGAAGAGCATGTCATGATTCCATGGATTTCATTGTTGGCATAAGGTTGACGAGTCTGGTCAAGAATCTACACTCATTTCATGACCTCATCAAGTCGAGATGTCGCGCCCATAGCCGTTACCTTCTCCAATTTGCTCCACTTCTGCTCCGGGAGCATCCCTGGACGACGTCATTAGCGTTCGCTTGGTGTCGTCCTCGTGGGAATCATTCCTTTTCGACTCATCTCCTGACTCATTAAGCAATCCGCCCCAGCATTATTGAGCCACAAATGATCCGCGACGACGGTGATTTCACCACAAACTATCGACGCAGAAAAAAAACGTTCTAGTGGTCAACTGCGAGGGCTCGACACGGCTTCGGCCAATCGGAGTTGTAAATAGAGACAGACTGTTGGGAGACACGATGAAGGAGACTCCGCGCTCGCGAGGGTTAAAATATCTTGCCGTCAAAAGCCTTTTCGATGCATTCTGGATCGTGATGATCTTCCATCCCTTCATTGTGTGGTACCTATGGAGATTCTGGTGGTTGCGGCCGATAATCGTGAGTTCTGACATCCGTTTTGACTGCTCCAAACCGACTGGTTCCGAATTTCCTCTCAGTGCTAAAGGAGTATCCCAGTGGTTTCGATTTCGACGAGTTTTCCACCGAAATCTCCCGGCTCACTTCTCTCAGACGACAATTGTATCCGACTTCCCGACAACAGGTATGGTACTCGCCCTTGACGGTGTATCTTCTCTTCCACTACTCACACTTCCTGACGACGGCTGTCTTCTGTTCAATGACCAACGGAGGGAAACACAGTGTCTTGAAACCATACTTCATGAAGTTCCAGTTGTCCCTCGTGTATTATTTCTTCACAGCCTTGCACGGTAATTGAATACATCAGAGTTGTCTAGCAACATCCCAAACTTTGATAGGATTAACAAGATTTTCAAGAAATGGAGTTTCGAGTCTCACGAGTCACCGCACAGAATCATTGAGAGTCCTCTCTATGATTTTCGTCATTGAGGCGTCGGGCTCCATTTATACGGGTTATTCTCATTCATGTGTACCGCAAGAAATAACGATTCCGACTGCTGCGCAGGCATAGAGATGCATGGACTGCGGAATTTGCCGAAAGGTGGCGGCCTCCTGGTCTACTATCATGCACCCTTTGTTCCCATCGATTTGGCTTGTCTCTTCAGCTGGGTCTACTTGAAATCCGGACGAATGATCGGAGGCTCGATCGATCGCAACTGGCATCAAAACTGGTTTTTCCGGCCGCTTCTTGAGGTCTGACATAGAATTCGAATCGAAGGAATGATTCAATTTGAACCCGGAATCCGATTGTCACTCGATTAAGGTTCAAACCCTGAACTTCAATTTCCTAAAAACGGTTTCAGCTTTACGACCACAGCAGCGACCGTGAAAAATTCATTGAAGATTTGAAAAACGGTCAATTGCGGTCCGTCGCGCCGGGAGGCGCGTACGAAGCGATGTTCAGCGAAAACTACTCGTGAGTACAAGTTCTCGAACAGATTTCTAAATCCGAGACTCTGATGTAGTAATTCCGTCCAAGTCAAGGTCTTGTGATCGATTCTAATTCCAAGGCTTGAGTGGAGATCTCGGACCGGGTTTGCAACGATCGCGAAGGAGACCGGTGTCCCGGTGGTGCCGATGTTCACCACAAACCTGCAACATTCCATGAGGCTGACGAATTTCAATCACCCGGGTGAGTGTGCGGCACATCCTTCCCTTGGATGGCTTCGGTAGTGTACATAATATGGGTCGTAAATCCATCGCATGCTTCGCCTGACTTCTCATTTCCATCGATCGCATGTTTTAGAAACTATCAAAGAATGGTACGCTTTGACCAAACGACCGATTTGCGTACCGAAATGCTATCTGCCAGTGAAAATGCGGATCTACTTGGGCGAGTCGTTGGTTTGCGGCAAAAACGAGGAGCCTGAAGCTTTCGCTCAAAGGGTAAGTTCATAGAGCTGCAAGTTGGTTCTTTGACCTCAATTTGTCAACCCTTTAAAAAAGAATACTGCACAATGAACCATTTTTTTCGTAGTTCGGGACTATTCTTCTCAGATTAGGTATTAGGAATTTCCCGCCAAATGAAGGTCCGGTCACACATTTATAGAAAAGTGCCACGAACTTATAAACTTCGGGAGACAGGAAGAATTCGCTTTAAGTTATAAGTTTTAAGGGTTTTTCAAGTCATGGGAAAAACTTGAAATTGGCTCCATGCTCTAAGTAAGCGGTGGCCAACCGGTGGTGGTCCGCCGACCACTGATGGTTTGTTGAGGAGTTTATGGTGGTCCGCGAGAGGGTTTTCGTGAGTTGTGGGGAATTCGGGATTTCACATAAGTTTGACCGACTCGCAACTGGAGGCAGGCGTTCCTGCGGCGTTGCAAGGAGTGGGAGGCGTAAAATTCGAACTCCGATTCGATGTCCATGAACTCCTCGTTGAATATCCCAGAATCTGATCAATGGCAAGGTTCGACGTTTTGAGCAAAATTTATTGTCAACACGGCCGGTTGAACTTGATTTACTCTATCCGTTGATTTACGGCTGCTTCGTCACCATCTCCCAAAAGCTCCTCGATGATTCCCTCTTCAACAGAATCACTGTCGGTGTGACGTTGGATTTCGTCTTCAATGTCGTAACCTTGGGTCTGTGTCTCGTAACCTTCATATTATAGTTTTCCACGGTCATCAGATCTGGAGCCATTCATTCATTTGGCGAAAGACCAGTGTGACCCGAAGTAGAGAGCGAAACCATTCCGCATGGTTTCTTTTCCTACGACTCTCCAACTTTCCGCAATGAACTGCGGAAAGCAGGTGCCTGCAGCATCGACTTTGAACTGATCTTCCACGCTGTAAGAGAAGATGATTCAGAATGGTTCTCGATAATTTCGATCGCCAACGAAATTAATTTTTGCCGGTGAAGAGTCTTGAGATTCTTTATGATCCCCATTTCCATCGACTGGATCAACGCTGAAGTTTTGGGAGGGAGAAATTCAAGTTTGAGACGTGGAAGCGGTATGCACTTATCTAAAATGCGACTGTTTTGGTCCGAGAAGAGGGAAACTCTTCAGCCTCTCTCTCGCTCTCCGAGTTCTCGATTCCACTTCACAAGCCAACTTTCGAAGACCGACATGTTAGCGCAACAAAGGACACTTATTCGAATCATATTACAAAGATACTTATTATTGAACTTGATTCCTACATCAGTACAGGTCCACTAATGGTGGCACATCGTTCTGACAAATGATCGTTTTTCCATTTCGTTAGAGCTCGATCAACCAGCGAATCATTGCCCTCATGGAACGCTTTCCTCGTGCCTCCTTTTGAACCCTCAGATTTCCATCGATCGCGTAAATCTGTTTCCTGCAGTATCATACGTGAGATTGTGGTTTTTCTCAAATCTTTCGGACACTCTTTGAGCCCTCGGTTGAATGGGGACGATTAGAAAGTTAGACGGAGTAATGTTATCTAGCTCCGTTAACCTCGGTTAAGGTGGGCGTGAGTCTGTGATAAGACTGAATATTCTGAGTTGTTTTTACGCGGCGTGCCTGCGCTTGGCGCGTACTTCCGAACTGCAGTAGAACCCCGTTATAACGGACTTCAAGGGACCGCCTAACTGGTCCGTTATATCCGAGCAGATTGACATGTGGTGACATAGAAGACGGGCCATGGAATAATTTCGTCATAACCGAGTGTCCGTAATAACGGGGTTCTACTGTATATACCTTCAATAATTACGATTAAGCGTTGAATTTGCGAATTCCGTAATGCGTAATTACGGGTCTGATGTTGGCTGAGCCGAGATCCAGAATCTCCAGTTTCGCATTCCTGAGAAAAACGCGAAAAACTTCGCTCAAGAATCTGTTCAACGGATATATTTTATCTATGCGCTATAAGTTATGTAGACAGAGATCTGTGTTTGAGAATTGATTCACGCGATTTAGTTTTATGCTCTGGTAAAGAGGTCCGGTCGGTCTCGGGTCTCGATTTCCGCGCAGTCATCAATTTCGCGGTCTGTCCAGATCGAAAATTTCGGAGGAGAGCCACTTTGGATGTCGGCCCTTCATTCACACTTGAGAGAACGCCTAAAAGGGGAACGGTTCCGTTACCACTCACAGACATGCAAAACTCCCGAAACAAAGCGAATTTCGATCTAATTGAATATTTTCAAGTTCTTCGTGGAATACCCGTCTGTCGGAAAGTGTCCGTTTATCAAACCGTCAAGTAGAAGGTTCCCTCGAATTGGAAGAATGTGGTTATTTTCGTTTAGCCTCATTACGGTCTGATTGCGTTATTCATTCTCAGGTAAAAAAGGCGGTCGAGAGCCTACGAGATAAGCATCAACCACCGAATCAAACATCGTGGGGTGCTCTGAGAGAGCGATTTTGGTGAAACTCGAGTGATCGAATTGGCGCTGGATCAGTCCGAAGCGCATTGTACAGGGAGCTGTAGAATAAATTTTCAAGGTTGTTTTCGAAAACAAAAGTTTCCATTGCTCAGGTTAATCACCATGATTCAGCTGTTTCAGCTCAGCATGCAGATTGTGATTTTTTTTCCTCTGTTAACGAGTACAGCTTCTTCTGATTTTCTGATTGCAAGTTGGCAAAGGTACTCGACTCAAGTCTTCCCGGGGAACACGACTGATACTAGATTATGTCACTTCTGAGACAGAAGCGGTTGTGTCACTCGTGAAAAGAGTCAGAAGGCGGTAGTGCCAAAGCACCACCGAAGAGGAGGAGCGGGAAAACAACAAGACGCAAGTGGGTGCGAAGTTCGGGATAGTCGATGATGAGACACTGGAACGGGTGAGACGCGAATCTCTGTATTTGAGCAATCCTATTCGAAATCCAAACCGGATGATTGGATGTACTACCTCAACGGCTCCCTAATTACCGAGGTCCACTCCTACAAAGACCTTGGTGTAAATTGGGACTCTGATTAGTCGCAAAATCTACCTGCCGACTCACCAACATTATATTCCGCTCCATCATATTGACTGCCCCTCATTTTCCCTTCACCTCTACAAAACTCTCCTAGTCCCCCGCCTTATCTCCTGTAGCGAGATCTGGCGTCCCTTCCACGAGAAATATCGCCTTTAGCTCGAATCTGCTCGCAAAAAGTTCATAGCCAGGCTCGCGCACCGCTGCCGGATCGACTCAACCAACATCCACCTCTCCTCCGTCTCCGAGATCCTCATTTCCCTGTCGCCATTGAGATGTCGCCGAATAAACGAAATCAGTATCAAAACGCGCGGAACGCTACTTATCGACAAACTTGCAATCTAGTCGATAGTTTGAAACATCTCTCCAGTCTTTCTGCGAGCTCTATGTTTTTCACTATCTGTGTGGAGTTCTCACCTTGCGCTTCTGATCTTCCACTGGAGGATTTCGGTAGAAGAGCTGCAAGCAAGCCCCCCAGGATTCTTCTTGTTGCATGGAAGTTGCTTGTAGCGTAGCAAAATACCTTTGCCCGACCGTTGTGCTTTGTATATTGTTTTGGAATAGAACGAGAAAAAATGTATCTACGCATGTAGGTATACCTCGGTGTGAATATAATTTTGCGATCTATTGTTATACCTTGCATTCGCCGTTTACAGACGACGGGGGGGGGGGCGGGGAATTTCGAAAACTAACCGCAGAAAACATCCTTTGAGCGCGCCATTGTTGACTTTTATAGTAAGATGAGGTCGCAAAGCGGCTTCGTTGTATCTCCCACGGCGTGGGTGCTGTTGACCTGTACCGCTTCGAGGAGGCAGCAGGCACCTTGTTTGTAAGCCCCGGATTTCACGGGCTCCGCCTCTCGGTCGAAGGTCCAATGACGCCGTCGGATGGGTCACAGAGGCACCAGCATCGGAAAAGATCGCATCTTCGAGGCTCAGGAGATCTCCGGTGCCGCCGCGAGCCAACGTGAGTGGCGATGCGAGGTAGCTTCAAGTCCGCGATTGGAGGTGTGATACTTTCCAGGCATCTGACAATGAGGTGATGATCGGGAGCGTGGCTCGAGTGGGTCTCGTGAGACGCGTTGACTCATCAAACTCGAATTCTCATATTTTGTAATTCTCTCGAAGTCATCGATCAATCACTTCAGATTCCTCGGAGGGGCCCCTTTCGAACTGACAATGTGAGATTTGTTCAATTTGATTCTCGGGGCTTTATGGCGTTGATTAGCCAATCCCTGGACTCGGACTTCGAAGTACTGTGGTAGCCATAGACTGCCATAGTTCCTCCGACCGACCCACTGAGTTTTCATTTACGGTTATTCTAAGTTCGGATGTATGGCGGCTTATGAATCAAATTGAAGCTGTCGTAGGACCTGTCTCTCATCATGATAGCTTCCCTCCCTAGAATGACATACAGTCATACCTCGGTTAACGAACGCCTCGATTGACGAATGCCTCGGTTAACGAACGCTCCAACTCCGTAAAAAGTTGCCTCGGTTAACGAACGCGGTCTCGGTTAGCGAACGCGGTTTTGACTAACTTTGACTAATTTTTTTTTTTTTTTTTTTTTTGCGGTTTTGACTAATTTTAGTCAGATCTAGAGTTCTGTTTCGGTTAACGAACGTTTTCGAGGAACGGATTAAATTCGTTAACCGAGGTATGACTGTATTCGAAATTTCATAGTGAAGAAGTCTGCCACGACCTCCATTTATCGCAGGTTCTTCTTGAACTGTCTCGATTGGACCAAACTGCAACGCTGTCACGCAAGCTAGCAATCTTTGAGATGCATCTCACACCTATGTTCTCGGGGCAACGCTCTGATTTCCTCACTGAGGCGGAAGCTTTCTCTGAATTTCAAGCGAAAAACATTCCCTTTATTCACACCGATTGAAAACGAATCGCCTTCGTTGCTACTTTCCCCACTAGTCCCTGATGCGAACATCTACAAAACACTCATCTAGTATCCAAAGTAAACGTGCAGAGTAGCAAGGTTATGAAAAACAGGATCATTACGAGTCCAACCACGAGAGCCACCTCCATCGCACCCAAGGAGTCTATGAGCTTGTAGGTCAGAACTCACTGCTTTTTATGGACGCAACCCCTCACGGACGACGGTGCACACATTTGCGGTGAAAGGGCGAGGAATTTCTTGTGTCGGTGGTCTGGAAGTTGATTTTCGATTGTGCAGTTGTAAATTGTATTGGTGCAGGAGACTCGCTCTGTTGGGTGCAAACAAGTGTCGGCGTCGGTCCCCGCGCAGTACAGCAGCCCAGCGCGCAGCCGTTTGCAGTCTCGCATGTAAGCTTCGACATTCCAGGCTTTCACGAGCGAGCCGGGGCAGGGCATCTCAAAAGCATGTGATGTTGATGCTAGAAGAACGAAAGTAGCGAGTAATGAGCTGTGGAGGCCAAACATCGTTTTTCTCAAGAGGTCGCTCGAGTAGTCTAACTAGGCGGACGTCAACTCCATGAGTCGGAAACTTGGGTCGAGTGCGTTGCAGCAGCCTCGAACAACTGCACTGTTATCACACAAATGTAGGAGAAAATACCAGACTTCTTGCTCCTAAGAACGAAGAATAAATGATTACACATTCACAAAGTAATCTCCTTCGATAAGGAACTGGTATCGTCATTCACGTCGAGAACGAGATGAAGAAGAGCTAAGTAAAATGAGATGATGAAGTCAATCAAAGGTGACGAAAAACTTTATTGGTTCTGTTCTGGACAGCAGATGGTGGATTTCGTCATTTGCTCGAGGTTGGTTTCTAGATCCTAATTCACATATTCAGACTTTCGGAGGTGCTGAGATTTCGAATACGGTCTCTGATTGGCCGGCCACCTCTCGACAATCATGATCAACTTCGTCAGCGTACATCTTGCCCCCAATTACGGCAACAATGATAAAAAGCATCAATATGCCACCGGCAATGAAACTAGGAATCGCGTCGTAGAGTTCGTATGCCATCACGCAAGTATGCTTCGTTGCGCAACCTGCTGGTGAGACAGCACACGAACGAGGATACAGAGCCATAAATCGCAGTTTCTCACGGGAAGCTATCGGCGATTTCAAGCGACAATCGTTAGTGTATCGAATACAGTGAACGGTTTCGTTCTCTTGAAGACAGTTCCTGCTGTCGAACCTGTCTCCCGCGCCGCAAATAATGTCTTCTGACGCAAAATGAGTGGGTGATTTCCTCTTGTAAGCTTGTATGCTGGTGATGTGAACTTCATTCTCCCCACACTTTGGTGTGGCAGAACAGGTTGACGGCAGAGCAAAAACCATGCAAGTTATGAGAACGCCATTCCAGAGGGAGCACATCGTTTTTTGCGGAGTTTTCGAACTCGCCTCACGGGGTGAAATTCTCCTTCGATTCGCCCGGAGTTACTCAAGGGTCCTGATGCTCAAGCGGAGTTGTGTCAGGAAGCAGCTCTGATTTGGGCTTTACCTTCCGGCAAAGAGTTCTAAACAAGTTGTTCCCTCGTTGAAACCTAGGCTTTATTCGTCAACTTGCCCACCCTGGGCCTCTCGTCGACCCACGGCGAGAATGTGGCTCTGATGAATCCATGATGAAACTTCTTCTCGAGCGGAAAGAAGAAACGAGATCGGGAGGAAAACACGACCCCAACAATAGCTCAATCCTCTGGAAAAATCCCTATGACAGGCACCAGGCCGTGATCAACCCATACGGAACTCCGCGTGCTTGTTTTCGATGAGTAATTATGAGTAGGGCTGGGAATTAGTCGCGGCATTCTTCAAGAGAATTTGCGGCGGCATCGCGGGATTCTTCCCGATTCTCTGCAAGGCCGCCGGGGATCGCCCGTTCCCATGTTGTGAATAATTGTTTTGCTTGGAGATTGTGTAACGTCATTCAAACCGATGAAGTTTTCTGTTTGAAACTCATAACTCTTCTGCGGAATAAAGGAGATTCGAATTGAATTGAATTCTTCACAATGAATATTATTCGATGCCTAACTGCTCGGCGACTTATCCCTCCACGTAAACATACGGATGGCGAGTACTGTGAAACTGATTCTGTCGTAATTCATCGGTCTGCGATAGCTGCAGCTGGGGCAGCGGGAATCATCTGATGAGTCCGCGAGCGTAGCGAGCGACACGCGCAACCAGATGCGCAGATTCGACTGACTTACGGCTTTCTGATGCGGTCCATGATTCGGAAGGAACAATGATTCCGAATATCCGATGGAAAACAAAATAACACGAACGTCTGATTACGCTCCCAGATTTTCCATTTCATGCATGGTCCATTGCAAAGAATAGCGCGATAACTCGAAAGAAATGCATGATTTGTTCAGAGATGATGTGTAAGCTATCTCTCGAATATTATTGAGCAGCTTGTTCCCTCTCGTAAGAATCAAGACTAGACATCCGAACCTTACTGAAGGTCACTAAGGTACTTTAGTACCTTCAGTAAGGTTCGGATGTCTGATCAAGACACTGATTGTGAGGCTCAACGCCTTCCAACGCGTCGGTGGAGTTGCATGAATCTTTCAATGTTTTTCTGCATTTGCAACACTTGAGTTTTCCTGCCACATTCATAGCAAATATTGGAGCTGAATCGCCGTGGGATACTCATGAAGCCTTTCTCAAAATCCACTCGGGATCATCCGATTCTTCCTTCTGAACCATTCCGTGCATCCGAATCTCGTCAGTCATATTTCATTCAGATTTCCGGTTTCAGTGCTGCCTTCCAGCATCTCTCGTACAAATTCCGTTGAATTCGGAGCAGCGGTCTCCGAGCTATGAGAGAATAAAGTTGAATTTTTGCAACAAAACAACGCTTTGCCTCTTCTTCAGCTGAGAACAAAGGAACTAAAGCGCGCGCAGCTCTCATAGCTCGGAGACCGCTGCTTTTTGCACTAGAGATAGCCCTGGCATTGGTCTACAGGCTCAGAAAATTTCATCGATTTAGCTCATCCTGGAGCGTGGATAGAAGAAATTGAAGGGAAAAAAAACGAAAATCAGAAGAATCAAATGACGCGATCTGATACAAAAATTCTGTTGCAAGATTCGAAATCTGCGACCTTGATTTACCCCGAAATAGTTATCACTTCTTCCGTTGCATGAAAAAAGTTTTTCTTGTCGGGCTGAGTGATTAGTGATTATCAGATGTCGCTACGGGCCTCAACGTCACGACGCAAGATGCCTGCAAACTGGTGCCTCACGGGAGACCTCGCTCTCGATTCTCACCGGACGTACTTTGTGCGAGAGAAGAATCTTTTCAAAAAGCTTGAAAAAAGACGATACTCTATGATTGGAAGTACCTCGCATTCTTCAATGCCAACTGTTTCTGTCCCAAAACACCTCCACCGTCTCCGACACCCTCACTGCCGTCGGATTTGAGCCCAATCGTCTACTATGGAGGTCCGGTTTTCGAAATCACAATTGGCACCGCGCGGGGGTGAGCTCCGAGACCGCCGCGCCGCCTTATCGAATAACCAAGCTGCAGAAATCGTAGTCATCTCTAGGTCAACTTCATTTAGAGGGTAGCGGCTTTCTTTCGTCACATTAAATAAAGCCGGTCTCCTTGGCATGGGACTGTAACCGTGCTTCGGCGGGGCCGAGATTTGGGGTCGAGGTGCACCAATGGAAATTCGGTTCGCTCCCTCTGGTGTCGGGTTGTGTCCGGTAGGACGTTCCCTTCACCTAGGCACCGTTGGTTGGAGTTGATTCAAGCCGTGTGTCCGAAAAAGGGATCAAACGGCCGATCGTCTTGTGGTCACACGGCTAATCTTGTAACCAGAACTCGATGGTTCGAATCTCGAAGCCCGCCGGGATGACCGCTATGCCACGTGTCCGCGTGTACGCGTCGGCACAATGTCGATCATGTCGCAGCATGTGCAGTGTGCATCGATTGACGACCGTCAATCGAGAGTGGGTTCGACGGCGTCCACTCTGTGACCAGTCTGTGACCAGATCCGAAAAACTGTGGTTTGCGCAAAGGGTGTCCGCTGAACTTGCTCTCCCCTGATAGAAAAGGGGTCATCTACGGATGAGGACTGACAGAACCATAACTACACAACATCTCGAAGCCAAATGTTTAAGATCGTTATCCTCGTCGTGTGGTCATGCGTTGCGCGCAGTTGCATGTGTGTTCGGATTTTGACTTCGTTTGGATTTTGGAGGAATTCCACCATTTTCAAGTCACAATATGACAGAGTGTTTTTCTTTGATCCACAAATGAACCCGCCCTGGCTGTCGTTCTCTATAAGCATGGGCCAGTGGCGTATCCAGGAGGGGGGCATTGCCCAACCCCCAAATTTTTCGGCCAGCCCATAGAGCTCCATGTTAATGATGATGATCGGTTCTTCGGCCTCCTGAAAACGGTGGAAAAATGGTCTTGGCCCCTTCCCCCCGAAAGAAAAAACTGATTCGATCGATGATAATTTCCGTTGGGGGAACCAACTCAGATGAAGGAAAAAAAACATCTCTTGTGAAAACGTGCGAGTCATACAAATCTTGTGATTCCTAAGGAGCCGAAACGAAACATCCGCAGAGAAAAAGCTGGATCCGATTCGTTCCGTCGGAGAAGCCAGTTGGCTGGTATATAGCAGTGGAGCTCGCGATGGATGTCTCCATAATGGAAGGCGACAGAAATGTCAAAATGCTTCGCGAGCATTTTCTTTGCGGCACAAATGGATAGCATCAGGCGCAATGTTGCCCATTTTGCAACTGGAGCGTATAGTTCACCAAATCTGATTCTGTCGGAGAAAACCCACGAGCAACGGGACGTGCCCGAAACTTGGATTTCAGTTCTTGTGAGGGCGATATTTACAGACCCATTCGACAGTAATTGGCTTCTCATGTTTCGGCCTGTCAACGAGGACTTGGTTGCCTCTTGGAATGTTCTTGGTTCATAAATCTCACTCAAGCCGACTTCGTATCGCTTTCGTCGCTTGAGGTCTGCTCGCTTGCGGAGATTCATTTTTGAGCGGTTGAGCTCGGACGATTCTCGTCAGAATCGTCAAACTGCCCTTAGGGGCGCCGGCGCCGCGGCCGCAGCGGATCCCGTTTCCCCCGAGAGGATCAAAACTTTTTATGATACGAAGCTCGGGTGACGCGCTACCGAGCATATTAAAGAGCTGCGTCGATAATTCTTACCGAAGTTGTGACAAAGAATCGCAGTAGAAGTAAAACGTCATGTTCACGTCAAAATTAATTTCCTTGAACACTCATAGACGGAATTGTGGGAAGCCGACAATTCGCACCGCTCAAATGTGCTATGACTCAGAAGGAACTTTTCTTCCGAAGCTTGACCGAAGGCCTGAGGCCGGCAAATCTGAAAAGCCAGTGCTTCCGAATACACCAACGTTAAGTAAGCTGCTCTGTTCATTCAGTTGATGACCTAATGGACGACCTTCTGAGGGAAAAAAACGTGTTTTTCCGATAATACGCCATGCACCGGAAATAAGCCGTAGCACCATCGAACTCAGCTTGAAGCCCGCGCGCGCGGAATGCCAACACACTTCACTTGAAATGTCGTCGTTTACGCTGAATGAAGCTACCGGTTGCTAAGACTCAGACGGCCCGACAATGAGCTTGTAGCGGAAGAGTTGCTAGGGAGAGTTCGAATGGAGCATCGTAGACGCTTCGCAGAACAAGGATGTGGTAAATTTTCGTAGGGAGAATACAATCGACCTCCGAATGGAGCAAAGATTTCGAGCGAATTCCGAAAATCTGAATCAACTCATCGCCGAATGTGAATGCGATGAAACGCAAACCCGGAGCAGGGCGCAAACCATTGCATCTCTATTTGCAGGACGCTATGTATGATTGGATCATTGACCGAAGAGCCGTTTGTTTGGTGGTTGTCAGAGAAGGTATTCAGGCGTTCGCTCGTCACATGGCCCCGCCATACGACGTGATGGAAGAATATTTCAAGGCTTCCAACTTGGGTGGACGACCTCGGGAAACGAATAGAACTCTTATTACGTCGGTCTACGACCTTCTTCAAGTTGGATGATGACAAAATCGCGGATCGAACCTTTACCTTCGGAAGTTCCGAAGATGGAACCGACTTTTGTTCCGACAGATGTACAATTATATAATTGGGATGCTCAATAGAAGCCATCCTCTGGAAGTGAGCTGTAACGCATGTTTTCAACCTCAAGACGAATATAAGTCATGGCTTAGGCGAAAAAACACGGTATGTTCAACAACGACGCAAACAACTGTTAGCGACAGGCTGCTGTCCCGAAGGGCTCAATGGCTGTAAGCAATGAAGTTAAATGGAAGACGGGAAGAATCGGAGGGGTCGCAACGCGCGTCGTCGGACGACGTCGCGGAGGCGGCAACTTCGGAGACGAAAACTTCGAGCTTGGGGAGCATGGAAGTTTCGCGGAGTTCGAGATCGGAAGCTGATGGAAATTCGGAGATTTCGAAGTCGACGAGAGAAACTACAAACTCGAACACTTCGAAAGCGTCTCCAGGAGGAGATCAAAACTCGATGGCATCAAAACTTTCTAAGATTAGAGATGATCAACCAGATGAAGATGATAAAGAAGATTCATCGATTCCAATGAAGCTCAAAATGTGTTGTGCTGTCGGCGGTGTAGATCTGGTTATTCTTGTGCTGTTTTTTGTGGTGTTCGAGGGCAAGATGCCAACTGCTTCTATTGAATCATTCCGAAGTCCAGGACAAGGTGAGACTGTCGATGTCTACAGACGAGCGTACCCGGTGCGAAATGCTTACTAAGCGGATGTTTTCCAGGAAGTACAGTTACGTTGGATGATCAAAGAGCGCGCCTCGAAAGTTGGTTCATTTTGCTTGGTCTCCATGCAGAGCATACTTACATGTCGGATGGAAACTGCATCGAAATCACCAGCTGTTCACTTTCGTACAGGAAAGTTGACTTTTCTTTCAGAGATTAATTTCGCCAAAAGAATGATTGACGCAGTGGCCAACAAGACGGACGCCGATTTGGTCGTTGCACTCGGAAAACTGCGGACATACGTTGACTATAAATTGATGAATACTCTACGAAAGAAAGGATGTCTCCATCAAGCGTATATTTTTATGAATTCGTTAACACTTCATAACGTCACTGTGGACGGAGGTAAGAGAAAATTACACGATTTCTGGTAAGACATGACCGCCAAAGCAAAGATCATGTGCTTACATTTTGCTTTTCAGGCGATCCCTCGTCGGCGACAGCCTGTTTGTTAATGCGAGAGTCTTTCCTCACCGGTACACTTCGATGTCCTTGGACTATATTCAGACGTAATATCATATGCGACTTCGGAGAGCCGTTACTCTTCAGTCTTCGAGTTGCGTTTTCGCAAACAGGAACACAAAGACCTTCTTTGATCGGATTGACGGCAAGTTCTTTACAACGCCCTCAACTTCCACCGTTGTTGGCTAAGGGAGCTCGGTTCACGCATCAGCTAGCACTACGCTTGGGCATCTATGATAATCAGCGAGCATAATCAAACACTAAAACAATAACAACCGGCTCTCATTCTGTCGAAGGCACTAGAAGTCGGTCATAATATGAATTGTAGACCGAATTTGAACAGAGGAATTCTATCTGGATTGCTGCTGCAAAAAGATACCGAGTTTCGGAATGACCTTCGCGATCTGTATTTCGACTACATTAAGAGTTTCATAAATGGACCTTGCATGCAATACTTCGAGAAGAATTTCGCATCATGGGTTCCCGAAGCTAAGCTGAGCGACGACAGTGACAGGTCTGATCAATTTTACCACAGCTGGAAGAACGTTGAGATTCGAGGCATTGGCCCGAATCGCGCTGGACACGTTAAACGATGACAGATTCAATTCTTCCCTTGCTTCCCCCTCCCCCTCCCCTGTTGGGATGAGAACATCATCAAAGGCTGAATGAAGCTGACACGTTAGTCGCTTGTGGGTTCAAGTCGCTTCGCTTTGATGATCGAGGCTTGTAATATTTCGCTATGCGGTAGACATGTGCAATGAATGCCTATGTCTGCCCTCCCGGCCATTTTTCACCAAGGATGCCTATTCTAACTTTTTGATGCCGTGCAGGTTTTCGTCGACGTCGGCGTTACCCTCCCCGATGGTCGATCCCGGAAGAGGTTCGAGAGCAAAGATCGGTCCTAAAGTATTGAGCAATTTCACGAAACACACGCTGGAAAACGACTTGCGTTGCAAAAGTTCGGTCGACTCTTGGTAACGATGGATTCTAAGAAGACTGCGATGGCTGGATCAGAAACGATGGCGTTCCTTCAGATCGTAGGGCCTCGTAGAGAGCAATCATTCGTAGACAAGTACAGAGCTCTCGAATTATTTATGTCTCATCAATCTCCCTAATTTTTTGGAATTATTCCTCATCGCCTCTAGAGATAATCGCGGTAGAGCATATGTGAGGAGGAGCAACTCCGCTGAGTATCACACGGAATTTCATTACTTTGACGATGGAATGATGCTAATAGGGGCAAAGAAGTCCGGTCTTGCGTATGGGGATTCATTCAAGTTATCCCGTCGGAGTTCGAGCCTGCCTGGTGCCTGCCCGTTGTTTTGTCCCAGACAAGTTAAGCGCCGTGCCGGTGAAGCTTCCTCGAAGAATTCCCGTATCCCGCTGTCAGTCCTAAATAACGGAAGCCTTCCCCAGAGAAACTTTCGTTTCCACGGAACGCCAAATGCTTCGCGGCGCTGAACTCTGAAGGGATGTCCCCGGTACTCAATTCCACTCATATTCATGGCTGTTTTAATCGGAAATGAATTTCCTGACACAACGAAAGCGCTAATCTGGAACGAAACATGTCTTAATCTCCTCTAATGTCTGTCCTGTAATGTCTAAGTTACACGGATCTCCGTGGCCAGTGGTAGACACTCCGGTCGATTCAATTATAGAAATACCTGCCGTTTTCGGAACCTGGATTCCGTATTTGGGCGACAAGTTGTCTCCACATGGCTTGTAGTGTTTCTTCATGAGGTTCCGTGGAACTGCTGAGGGCATGTTTCTCATGAGAACGCTCCGAGACATAAAGGCAGGGACGTCTTCATTGTAACGAGAATCGCGTTAGTCATTCTCAAGGGGTTCGAGTCTCACACCGGAAGTATGGCATTCTGCATCGGCTGAACTTGATTTGAGCGTCCTGAGCTCCGAAGTCCGCGAATTTAAAAGCGAACACTCCGCAGTCAGATCCGTTCTGTTGCTGCGGGAGATTGTCCATGTTCGCAAGATTCCACTCGACGAAATCGAGCTTTGAGCTTTTCTTATCGTTCAGCTTGGGTTCTCATCGTCCAAGAAGGGCCAAGTAGCCAAGCTATGTTTGTAAGCACATTGCTCCTCGTGTTCATCGCGAAAAGAATAATATTGTGCGCGATTTTACCTCGCCGCCTTCAACGACCCACAGATGAGAAGGAATAAGAAGTACCAGAATGACACGCTCGGTGCTTTATCGCGTGAATCGGTCGAGGTATCAATTGGAGTCTTGCTCCTCAGGTGTTGGAAGCAGCCGTCCCGGAATTCGTTGATTTCTGATAACTCTGAATCAGGGCCACTATCGAGCTTCAAGGTAGACACGGAATCAAGAATTCCTGTTTTGGGAATCGGCAAGCCCTCAACTTCGCAATCATTTTCTTGCTATCCTCGCATTGTCTCTGCAGAGTTTTTCACGGGCAATCTGCTTTCTCTCTAGCGCCCAGCTTCCCTTAGATTCATATATTCACGTAGAAATATTTTTGTGGAAACCTGTAAGAGTTTTTCCTTGCCATGTCATGCGGTGCTACTGATGGCGACTCGCCGAGAAAGTTGGAGTTTCTTCCATTTTTAATAGCTGGCAAAAGGATAGACACCACACGACAACCGGCATACGGAGCTTGTTTGTAAACTCTTGTTTCAGACGCGGCCCAATCACGAGTGGTATCGAAGCGCTTAAGTCGGCAGTGCTTTATCAAGTACCTCACTGGTACTTGATGCTGGAGCTGCTGACTCCAGACGAACTCCACAAGATAAGATTGTATCGATGGTTAGAATTTTCCACACTAGTCATGATACCGGAGAACAATTAGCTGTATTTCAAATTGCGGCATTATTGGCTTCGCCAATCCAACTCCCGGCTTTGGCGATGGAGTGGAGCTTCAGTCTTACATCTTACACCTGAATTCTATTCTTCATCTTCGCAATATGAAGTCAACTTGACGGGCGGCCTTATTTACAACCTAACAAGTTTGTGATGTGATTTTTGAGCTCATTCATACAATCGGAGTATTGGCTGTGATCGCATGGTTGCCAACGGATTCTACGGATTCACTATGCCCGCATTAAGGGTTCTTGGATACTGTCTATCCGCCTGAACGTAGTCCTACGGAACTCACAGTTCAATTTTACATTGAACTAATCCCATGTTTTTCCCTCAAAAAGGCTTTTTTCAACTGTTTGAGCCTCCGAATCGGCTCAAAACTGGATGGAAAATGATTGAATGAAATTCCGCCGGAATCAAAAAACATTTTAGGCTCCACTTCTCCTTCTTAGCGCTTTATTAGTATGAATGGATATCTTTTTCTCACGGTTTACTCCGAGGTTGATTCATTGAACTGATCCCGTGGGTTTCTTCTGATCTTCGCAAAGAATTTTCTTCGAGAATTTCGTCTAGGACACTTCGTTCCGCCAGAAAACCCGATAACGCGACAGTCGCATCATCCCGTGCCCGCGCAGAAGTTCTGTGCGAAATTCACACAGGAACGAAATAGCGTCCGACGAGGAAACCGCTAAAGAAGAGACCAAGCATGACAAGAGGAAAGTTTGCGTGCTGACATGCTGATTCTCATGATTCACGCTAGACTGAAGCCGGCGTTCTCACTCTTCCAGTTTCTGCAAAACTGCCCGCCCGGTCATTCAAGGGTTACCGTCCGAGATTCTTCGAGCTCTTTCTGTTCTCCCATAACCGATCCGAAACGCGTCACTTCTGACGTAGCAGGATCAGAATCTGCCTTAGTGGCTCCTCAGAAACGGTCAGAAGCTTTGTAATCTCCGTTCCGACCACGAACGTGAAATAAGTGTTCGGAGACCTTCGATCAGGAAGAGCAACACAGCCACAGAGAAACCGATGAGGAGAAACTTAGCGGGGAATTGGTTATGGTGTTCCTCCAGACTACGCTCTTTGAGTTTGAAACGGGAAAGAAATTTTGAGATACTCTTGCTGCCCTTGTGTGGACTTCTGCAGCATCCGTGCCTGTGTTCAATGTAGTATTTTAAGTTTTGTACTGTAGATCTCTGCTTTTTCAGGACTGGCACTTTTGAAAGACCGAACCGATGCAATATCAAGGCGTATTCGATCGATTCGGAGTTATCGATGAAAGAGAAAACGATTTTGCATCTCATGGCGGACGGGCAAACGGGCTCACGAAAAAAGTCAGGAAAAACCATCCATCCTTGTCCGTAAGTTTCTAGAGGAATCCGATATATACCCTGGAAATCAAAATAGCGGCGCAAATCGTCCATTTCCGCCTCGGTGCCGCAGAGAATCAATTTTTCGGCGTCATGGGTGATGGTCATTTTTGCAATCGAACCCCAGAAAGTAGTCGTCGATATAGCTGATAATATCGTTCCAGCATCCGTTCCGTAAAAAGACGATTCGCAGTTTCTCAATCGCATTATCCGCGTGTTGTCCGGCACACTTGTTGTCGAAGTCATATCATCGACAAGGATGAGTGCAAAAAACATGTTGCCGAGGATCCACGCTAAGGCTGCAGCTGTCACGCCATCTTTGAGTTTGTTCGAGAATCTTCCTGAGCTAGAAACAGCGCACAGTAAACCGAGGAATTCATCGCTGAAAGAGGTGCCACTCAGAAGCCAGATTGAAGATCCAAGCAGAATCATGATACACATCACGAACTCGTTGAATACGTGCCCTCGAATCCCGAAAATTGGTACGTGCAGATCGAAGGCGAACGCGGAGTGCTCGGTTTGTATGAAAAACGGAAGTCTTCGAAGGCCAGGGAGTTGATCGAAGTAGTCGAACTTCACCGACATGTTCAAGCATGGTTCTAAGTTGCTCGAGAAGTGTATCAACACGAAATCACGCGGGATGCTTACCACTTTCAGGCTCTTCATTTCTCGGAGTTTGGATTGTGGGTATGGACACTTGTCTCGTTTTTCCTTCTTAATCCATTCGGAAAGGCATCCCGAGACCGACGACGCCTGTTGCGGCATTTCGAGTCTCATACTGAAGCCGAACGGGATCTTGACGCGAAAACTGTTGCTACAACTGATTGGTTGAATAAGTTTCGTTTCCGAAGTAATCTCATAGTGGAGCAATGCTCCGAAATCGGACGGGAAAATTTGCAGTTGCTCGACTATGTCTGCGGTCGAACGGGGACGCCTCGAGATCACGACTAACAAGTCCTTGGAATCTCTGCGCCGCAGAGATTTCGAATGCGATTTTAGAGAGAGCATTCTTAGGTTCCCATTATTCTCGGACTTGAATAAATTGTAGCAGAAGAAGACCACTCTATGTGATCGTGGAACCCTGACGCCAGCGCTATGAGCGAAACTATCATCATCAGCGAAATTCTCAAGGCTTCTTGTCAAAACTGGATGCAGCGATGTTACAAACCAGAGTTGCAAGGGACAATCGACGAACTCTATGAAAATATCGTTCCTGGACACGAGACCTTCGATTTTCTTGGTCACGTGTCGAACAAGTCTATCTTCTTCCACTGAAACTTCGGGCGGCAAGCTGTGGGGATGAACACTATACACTGAAAAAGGGGTCACTCTGGAGGGAAGAGCCTCGAAACGAGGTTCTAGATTCGTTTCACTCAGTTTCCTCACGAGTAACGAGGCCGTCGCTAAACAGCAAGCAAAGAATCCGAGGATACGTTTCTTCTGCCAAACTTCCCGAGCGATTGCCATTTGGAACTGATTTTGTTCCGCGTTCTCGAGCAGAGACGTCAATCCATGTGGATGGAGTTCAGAGTTTGGAGACAAGGTTCTCCCGAGTTCTTTGGGGATTCTTTTTCATCGCCATGGAAACGCTACGGTTACTACCGAGATTCGACGAGACCATCGATGCGTCCCCGACACATAACAAGAAGGCAATGTTCTTAAAGAACATGAGACCAGATAAGACTTGACAAGATGCGAGACTTATTTTTCTGTGCGACAGTTGTTCTCGAATCCGGCTACCCCCGCCTTGTTCAGACCCTCCGCTGTGCATGTCTTGCCGAATGTTCCGACGTTCTCATCTACAAGAATATTTCATACACAAAGGCCGTAATGTTGTAGGTTCACTTCAGAGCAAAAACTCCACGATTCAGCGTGCTGTTGAATTCGGTTTGTTGATCATACGGTTCCAGCTGAAGTAAACTCGAGAAGTGCGTTCTCTTGCCAAATACTTTGTCGCATTTGCCCACTCTACGCGACGCAGAAAGTTCCATTCCGATGGGACTGCTGTTCTGAGCTAATTGCGAGCCAGCGGGCCAGAAAATTCCGTTTGTTTTTGGGTGGAAAGATGAGAGGGAGGGGTGAAGAGGGGGTGCGGGAGGAGGGGCGTAGCCTATGACTGTCGCATCGGCCCACTGTTCACGATACAGGAAGATCCCAAGCCGTAGGACTCTATCTGTCGGAGTCTTTCGCGAACAGACAGACAAACAGACCGACAGAAGGATTTTGACTCTTACAAATATGCCCTGAAATCCTGCGCATAAGTCACGCCTCAGATAAGGACCTCGACTTTGATTTTCGCTCCGCCCTGAGACGGGAAAGTCCGGAACGTACGGAGTCAGTTCCGTAGATGTTAGACTTGAGAATGATGATTCCAGGAGCATTCGGGGATGAGCTGACAGGGAGAGCGAAAGCCTCGCCACTTGCGAGTTACTAAGAGAAGAGCCTGGCGGTGATCCAGTCCATCTGGTTCATGAGTTGACTATATTGGAATCGTCAGACATTGGATTCAGTACGAATTTATTTACCTATGGCAGGTCGGAGGAGAAAACTACATGAAGCATCTGTAAAAACGGAGATATACTGCGCTCCAACATCACCGTCAAGTTCTACCGCCAGGAAAAACCATGAGAAAAGTTCGAAACTAGTAAGGAGAGGTTGACAGTCTGGCGCGCAAGAGTGCAGGAGGCTCTTATGCCTGGAGCACTAGTCTAGGAGTTATAGTTGTTTCTATCTTAACAAGAACAACACCGGCTCATGAAGAGTGTGGCACTTGCCAACGACTGACTTGCATACATTTATTCGCAGAACATGGCTCTCTGTTGTTATGATGTTTAACTTAATGGCGGGCTATTACATAGTTACACTGAAACGTGAACCATAGTACCTCAGTAGCCCCCTTTCGCGTGATACTGTGATGATGGGGATTAGTAAATGTGATAGATTATGCATATTGGCCATTGTCGTTGGACGGGAACATTGATTCTGTGGACTACATGTTATGATCTGAGATCACACTACAGTTCACAATGATATTCACGTATAGTGTTCACTGACGATTCCAAGTTTCGGCTTTCTTGAGCGGATGCACAGAGTCTTGTTTACGAAGGTTTCCGCTTTCTAAATTCAGTCAGTGTTTCCGTTTTCTCTTCGAAGGTTTGGCGACAAGTGACTGAGACAGTTCTCTGGAGAGCTTTCGATCGGAATGAGCGAGAGTTGTTCGGAGTTCTCGATGGCACAATAAAACTGGTGTGTTGCCGTCATGTGTTGGCATTTCGGTGTCTGTCGAGTTGATTATCGGTCTCGGAGATTTTCAGCCTGGATGAGCGTTCGCCTGGGCCGCTGCTCAATCGGTTCACGGCTTTGATGAGGTGAACGTCGATGATGTCGAGCGGGGCAGCACCTCATCCCACCCTGCGGTGCTGTCTTGCGTTCGCGTTGATTGCATTGGCTGCGGTTCCGATCGTGTTGGCTTCGGTTGGGCTTTTGCGTGAGTTCCATTCTTGTTTGTTCTGTTGAGGTTGCGTTCAGGGCTTATTGTTGCTGTTTCGTAGGTCACTCCGCGGAAGCGTTTGTTGATTCGAATCGAGAAAACCGGGCAGTAGTTGTCCACGGATGCAAACCAGGGTCGCCGTCCCAGGTTTGGAGTCCGTTCATCAATGTCTCAGCTGTACCGGTGGAGCATGTGCTTGATCCAGATGGTTTCCTGTGTCGACCGCATCCGATATTTGTCGTTTGTTTTTCCTCTGATGACAACATTTGGGTGCTCAAGTCTGCTCATAGTTCCGTTCTTACGATGTCCATTGTTACTCTCCGCCTTCTGCCGTTAGTCGGCACTAATTTCGATACATTCGTTGCCCGTTATGGAGCGGTCTTTCATTGTGAACATTTGGATTGGCTTGTTTGTCGAGATTGAATACCTATCTGTTATTCTCATTGAGAGCTAATTTGCATTTGGTTTGTAATAAATTCGGCGTCCTTCGTTGATCCGTTTGAAGATGGAGCGAGTTGGGAGGCGTTTTGTAAAAATCGTTTACGATTCGTGAGTCTCGACTGAGTGAGAGAAGAAGAAGCTATTCATACGGAAGTCAGCCGATGTCGCGTGCACCTTCGAGAATGTGTGTCTTCGATGAAAAGAAGACTGTTGATCTCATGCAATGTGTTGTTATTTTTAGGGTTTTTCTTTGCTATATGTATTCTCTAGCTCGAATTTGAGGGCTGCCGCTACTTGTATTGTTTCTCATTGTTCATTTTCAGGCTAGCTGTGGGTTTGGCATCGGTTCCACTGGCGGTTGATGAGGTGACTCTGCTGGCGTTCGCTGCGGATTGGAATCGCGCGAAAGAGTGCGGAAGATTACATCTCGCCTCATAAGCACGAATCCACAGACACAGTCTCCGCCGACTCCGGTTTTGCCGAAATGAGACAATTCTCACTCGGTCGTATGGAATCGGGTTCTCTTGTCATCAATAAATCCTCAATATTCTTGAATGAGTACTCCTTCAGGGCTCGCACACACCTGATGAACACACTACCGTATTTCCCCGCTCATGAAGACGCATCGAAGCCCAGCTCTCAACCTCTCTGGAATCCTTGCGTGAGGAGGAAGCAAGGCCGTTCAGAATCCATTCTATCTGGCTCCAAGATAAAACCTGATCAGCATCGTTGGCTCTCCACGGAATTCTAGAAGGCGTCACCCCTGGTCTGCACTCATGCAAGTAAATCTCTCACTATATGCGAAATTCCTTGTGTGGCTATCGACAGAGAGCGCAATCGCTCGTGGTGGTGTCGAAAGTATTCCAAGTCGGCTCCTCCTTATTTCTTAGGAGAGCTTCGAATACGGAACAAGTTATTTGCGTGCTGCAAATTGAGAACCGAACTACGGAACCGTGCGGCAGAACGGCTTACGGCCGTGGCACAGAGCATGAAACATAGAAGCTTCGCTAGCTTTCAGTCAACCAGCCCTTTCCCTGAATTCGAGAGCGAGGGTTGTCGGGCTTATAGGATTTCGGGCTCGTGAGAATACCGGCTCGAGGGAGTTCGGGCACGTGGACCAAAAGCCTTCTGGCACGGCACTTCATTATCTTGGTTATCGACAGTATTGAGATTACGATAATGTTGATAGATGCGAGTATCCAGGATTTACATTCATAAATGATTGGTGTCGGCGGCGAGGGCGGATGCTCTTGTTTTTGATATGAATATCAAAAGGAGTTTTCGCCCCCGTGCGTAAGAGCATTCAGTGTGATGCAAGGAACTTGATCGGACGCACTTTGATAGCATCCGGCCTCGTCAGTTCACACCGGGGAAAAGGAGCCTGAGTTGGTTGCATAAATGTTACATGCCATTCCATTCGCCGTGCAGGTCGTTCCGCAGTCGTTGTAGCAGTAGAAAGGGACTGCATGGTTCAGCACGCTGATCAGTGTGATCAGGATGACGACGATTTTCTGACCTGTTACTGTTTCCAGTCCCAGCAGCTCCTTTTGTTTGATGAAAGTTCCTTTGCTGAGCGGTTTCGTGAGCAAGTCCGCCCGCTGATCGGATGTTCCGACGACAAAGGCTAGATTCAGTTTGTTCTGTTAATAAGCCAGTCTGATCAGCGAACACGCTGTCTGGTCTTCGGGCTTTCGCTTCATCAGGCCTACTGTGGTAAGAGGTCCTCGTCTGTTTGCCCATGATGCACGATGGACATTGGTCCAAATCGTCAGTATAAGGGAGACCGGGGCACGTTGGCGCCAGGGGCACATTGGCACTGCGCCCCGCAAACGCACACTATGGGAGCTAAAAAAGTTGGGCGGCAATTTTCAGATCGCCGTTGACTCCATGAGTCTGTACTACTAGATCTCAGGCGATTCGGGCGTCAATCGCCGGTTTTTTCCACGATTTTGTGTTTTCGTACCTCGAAAGTAATTTTCCTGTCCTTATCTGAATTCGATCTACTCAAAGCTGGTTGTGATCGGCGAACATGGAGTAATCCCTCGACGAGTAGGGGTTCATAAAGGTTCCCAATGAGCAACCCAATTCCGAGGCCCAATTTTTGGTTTCTGAGATCCGAGCATTTTTCGACGAAAAAATGGTTTGGGGTAAGTTGGCACTGCCCGATCTGGAGCTCATTTGCCCTGTGATTTCATTGCTCCATCGAATTCAACATCCACCAACTCGATGAATCGAGTGCTCTGCTCTGATCAGATGTTCGAGTACAAATGTGTCGAGGTGGCTGATACGTATTCTTGACATTCTATGCTCGAGAAGGTGAATCCTTCGGCTGCGTGTATCCAGCCTCTTGGAACACGAATCAAATGGCCGGTCCAGACTGGTTCACCGCGTTTCTGAAGAGAAACTCTACCTCGTCCATTCGCTCTCCCGAAGCAGCGAGTCTGTCGAGAGCGACTTCGTTCAACGAAAGCTTTTTAGCTATTTTAGCTATAGTGCCAATATACCCTGGACATGTGCCCACGAAGGGGCACATTGGCACCGCTCCACCAGGTCGCTTCAAACGCAGCGCAATGCCACGCTAAGGGGTGAACTTCGTTTTTGACCCTGTAGATTTGAACAGGAGATTCAGCCGCGTTGATTTAAAGAAAGAAATCGATTCTACAATTATTAGATTTAGATTATTACTAGTCGAGTTATGAGGGGAAACGTGATTTTGGTGCCATCTGGCCCCGGTCTCCCCTACCTGATGTTCTGGCAGCTAAGAAATCTTTTTACATATGCTTTGTTAATGTGGGCTAGGAGCTCGTGAACCGCCTTCAGGCTGACAGCCTTGCCGGTGTTTGCATTACCGGTGCTGTCTCCGCGTTGAATTGTTTCTAACGAGAATGCTTTCGCTTGCTCGCTGTTCAGCTCGTCAGCTGAATTTTCATCTTCGGAGTCATGACCTGGGGGCTTCGCATCCAAGCAATACAGGCCATCTATTCTTGGTACTGGTAGGCTCAAGTTTCCTCTGCACAATTGCAGCTTGTCTCTTTTAACTATGACGTCAAATCCGTAACCTGTCAGTTGTCCCATTGACAACAAATTATTTCGCATTTTTGGCACTTGAAGAACATTTTCCATTTCAATTGAGATTGGTTCGTTTTCAGATCTGACGGTCAGTCGGATAGCACCTTGGCCTCAGACCAGCAGGCGATGCTTACTTCCGACTCTGACCTCTCGAGTGTCAGAATGCTTCGAAAACGATGTGAACCACTTTTAAGAGTTCGATAAGTGACTGCTCGCTCCTGAGTCCAGGAGAAATTGATCGCTCTGTACCTGACCGTTATCGTGGTAGGTCATGAATGCTTCAGCGATGTATATTGGCACGGGGTTGCGGCCTTGTGTAGGGGCCGTCCGGACCCGCGTCCGGGATATGAGCCGTAGTTGTTGGGATGCCCGCCGTTACCGAACGCGGAGCGATTGTAATCGCTGCCATGCGTTGGGCGAGCGCCTTAGCTCCTGTTTGGTCTCTTGCATTCATGTCTCATGTGTCCCATGCCGTTACGATTGTAGCAACGGTGTCGGCTGCTTCCGAGAGCCGCAACCTGGTCGAATCTTCACCGATTTCGGAACCTTCGGTCTCCATCGCAAAGTAGAGATTAAGACGCGCATTTTGGTGGGTCGATCAGCGAGTTAGGAGCTTTCCTCGCCGAATTAGAGGAAGTTCAAGTCGCAGTTTCTTTCTGAAACCTAGAGCTGGGTTCACGCATTTTGTTCCGACCTCCATATCGATTGTATATGATATTTGATCCAATAGATTAGTATCAGGGAATGCATCCTTAGGATTCCATCTTGTTCTCCTCTTGTCTAGAATTCGTCTAGAGCTACCAGATAGGCGATCCCGAGCATGAAGCGTGAGATTTATAAGATCCAGCATGAGATGCCCAGCTCGAGGATTCAGAAAAGAACTGCAACTTGAACTTCCTCTGATTCAGCGAGGGGAGCTCCTATCTCGCTGATCGACCCACTAAAATGCGCGTCTTAATCTCTTCTTTCCGATGGAGACCGAAGGTTACGACTCTCGGAAGCAGTCCCCCAAAAAGCCTCTCACATGAGGTAATTTTCTTTGAAAGCCCCACGAAACGACGCCAATGTCGGACAGCCGTGTTAAGAGACTCGAAGAGCTATGGACTGTCTGGTGAAAGAGTTCAAGTATCGTGACCAGATACTGGAGTGATGACACGTTGTTGCAGTGCTTTTCTGTGTAGTGTTTTCAGCAAAGTAAATGAAGTTTTTATTCCATAAATCTGACTCAGCCTGTTGTTGACGCATGCGTCTAAATCAGTGGCGCGAACTATCTGTGGCGGTAAATGCAATCCTATTCTATGATATCTCAACAAGCCGCTGGAATCAACTTTTTTCTTGTTTTTTTGTCTTGTTTTTTGTTGCATGATTTGGTTCGGATCCCGGAGTCAACATGAATGAAGGTTTACTTGTGAGAGAATGCTATTTTGAAGAAACTCTTCGTCATCGACATCCAGAAATTAAAGGGTGCCCGTCAAATAGAGTACGCCCGCTTATTATTATTCAACCCACTTTATACCATTATAGGCAGTTCGCGGCGCCTCGCTCTCATGTAGGTTCATATAACTGCGTGAGCGAGAGCACCGTTGCATTCTGTTCGCGACGCCGCACAATGGCTCGCGGATCGATGCGACTGAGATTTGCTGTGACCGATCAAGTGAGTTTCAAACGTCCGTTCTTCTTACGACTAGGGGCGCCAGGCTCGGTGGGCGCGCTCCTCTGTCAATGAATCGATTTGAGATTCCTGAACTGTAGTGAATTATCTTCCCAACTTCACGTCCTTCAGGGGCAGAAGCGTGACCAACTCCGATCCCGGGAGAGATCACCGTGGATGTATGAAAGTCGAGCGACGGCTTTCCGAACGGAAACTCCGGATTCGAACATTTTGTGTCCTGGTTAGGCTCAAGGAACAGACTTGTGGAAACGGAGCGTCGCCCCGGAAACTTGCTCAGGAGACGGGTATCTGAGACGTCGACCTCATGAATATCCTCAAGTGGATCAGTGCCCATCGGCCAAGATTATCCGACACCGTGTTCCATTGCGTTTGCGTGGCACATGGTTTGAATGCTGAGACTCCTCGCAACTCATGGACGAGCCGAGTAATACGAATTATTTCCGCACTGAGAGTGATTCTGTGGATTTGCTCGATCCCAGTGTTTTGGTTGAAAGGATCGAAAGAGACGACGGGATTCAGCATTGCTGAACTCACTGGGGAGACGGGAGGTTTGATTTTCTTCATCTCTGGATTATATGCGGCGCTCATATTCACCGCGAAACGAGAAGAAATACGAAGTCTTCTGCACACTGGGCCGAGGCGATTTCGAGATGTCATTTTTCCTGCTATGTACGCGGCGCCGTTCACTGTGATGGTTCTCCGCCACGTGAAGTTGACACCCTTGTTGGACACCATCTTCCTGATTCTGAACGTTTGTGCGGAGTTCATCATGGTCAGCGTCTTCATCATATACGGTGACATTGTTACGAATTTGACACGTTCCAACAACCTGATATTGAACTCCACACGCATCCGTAAGCCAGACTGGCGCAGCTTGATCGCCGCGAAGTGGGACATCCGTGACGGTATCAAGAAACTTAATTCAATTTTTGCAAACTTGCTCATGTTGTACTACGTGGAATTCTTCATGGCAGTCATCCACACCTTCGCAGAACTGACCGGACGCAATCTCACTACTCCGGAATTTCTGCTTTTATTAGCTTATGTTGCGGCAGTCGCCTTACCTTTGTTTGAGTTGACGAGAAAAACCTCAGAACTGATCTCAATAAGCCGGCAAACAGAATATCAAGTCTCAAAAGGGTTCCCACTTCACACACCGGATGAATTGGTCGCCTTGCGATTTAGAGACGATTTGGATGTTCTGAAAGTTGCGATATTCACTCATGATGCTCCGCACTTCCTGAGATTTCTAAGTTCGGGAATCACTTGTGTAGCCGTTATTCTCCAATTCGATTACAAAGTTCTGATGAGAATCACTACTGCTGAGCAAGCCTGAATCGCATCCTTTTCCTTGTGAGATCACGAGCGCAGAGTATGTGTGCACGGAGTCGCCTCCGACAGTGGTCCCCACAATGTGAAACTTTCATTTTCAGCGGGCATTTGGCAATTTTCCGCAGGCGAATTCCCGAATGAGATCGTCGCCGTGGTTCGCCTGCGGAAAGCTGCGATTGATCGGGTCGTGTTCGCATCAGCATTCAATCTGTTACACTGATTCACTCCCTTGTCAGTTCCTCCAATGCGATCCTCGTATGTGTCGGAGGATATTGGTCGATGATGAAGTCAGCCTTGCTTTCCAAGACATGGCGTCCGTCCAGAAAAGTTGGGGGAGGGGGCGTTCCGCCCCGGGCGGCATTTTTCTGGAGGCCATGAGGGCGGCATTCCGGTTCCTTTTCTGTTTTTTTTTGGTAACCTTCCCCTCCTAGGAGCAGACGCAGGGGTAGCATGCTCCGAAACTTTGGGGCTTCCGCCCCGGGCGGTATATAGCCTAGTTACGCCCTTGACTTGAATGCATCATCGAGGATGATGGTAAAGCCTTGTGAGGGTCAATAAAGTCACGGACAGCTCGAGTTTTGAAGTGAAGCTTGTTTTTTTTTTGTTGCGAACCATCGTCTTGTCCAAGAACCAACCAATGAAGAGTGACATAACTGGAAGATCTTCGCTTAGGATCCCTGGGGAACATTATCCATGCATGAGAGATTTTCGCATTTGAGAGACTTTCTTTCGTTTTCCCCGGGGTCACTATATACATAAGTACAGTAGACCCCAATTTTAAGAGGTTCCCGAAGCAGCATGAAAATAATTTTAGGTGGGAACTCTCTTTATTTAGTTATAAGAGGAGAGTAGGCGATGAACACCTGCATTCGACAGCGAAAATGTCACGAGTATCATAGAATATATTACATCGACCAGAAATATCACATTTCACATTTCGTTTATTATGGACGTCATACGCCACGCGAATTGTTGGGCTATCTTCCTAGTCTTAGGTCTTGTGAGTGGGGCGAGGCCTCGTCGACGTGGCCCTCAGCTCAAAGAACTCATCGGACACGACTTCGTTTCGCATCATCCTTCTGAACACTCTCACGTCAGCTTTTTCTAGCCTATCGATGATGTCAACCATCTCGAGGGAGTGCCTTTCAAGCCTGCACCGGAACTCAACTCTTCTCAGGAATCTTCGTTGCAGTTTTTTTTAGTTTGCTTTGCAGCCTTTGCCTGTAGGATTCCAGACTGGTCCCGCGTAGACAAGAATCGGGGTGACGTGAGACTCGTAGAGTCTCATGAAGGCGCTCGGTCCCGACAACACGAACGATCTCATTCTCCATGAAACGATGATCGCTCTTCGAATTATGTCGTCAACATGGGCATCGTAGTCGAAATTTTCGCCGACGAGAACACCCAAGTCTCTCACGACGGGAGAGTGGGCCAACTTGGAGTCGCCCAACTGGTATTTGAAGCCATGATTGTGTGCGCTGAAGTGAACCACGAAGCATTTGCCGATCGACAGCACCAATCCCATCCTGGCCGACCACTTTACGAAATCGCAGAGAGCACGCTGAAGTACGGCACGGTTCACGGAGTTTCCTCTGTTGACCGAATTAGCCACGAAGTTCGTAAACGAGAGCAGGCCGTCCGTCGTTGACTGTTGCGCAGGAATCAGGCCTTGAGACTCGGCATTCCGCAGGATGCCGTCACAAACGAGCTTTTCCAACGCCCTACACGTCACAGCGGTAAGGGAAACCGGGCGCTTGTTGTTGGGGTCGGATCTTAAACCCTTTTTGTGCACCGGGGCGACGGAGGCTGTTTTGTACAGGGATGGAACAACACCCTCGTCCAGAGATCTTCTGTAGATCATGCTCAGCGGCTTAGTGATTCCTGGAGCAATTCGCTTGAGGAACGCAGCAGGTAGACCCTCTGGGCTCGTACTCCATGTGCCCTTCGTCGTCTCAATTGCTGAAGCAACACTCTCCTCAGATATGTACATCAATGTCATCAAGACACCGGATGTCAGATGGCAGGATTGTTGCGGTGGATGAATGACTGAGGCTCGGAGCCTGTAGATAAGTACCCTCAAAGAGATCACAGAGAAGGTTGGCCTTATCCTCATCGAGCAGAACCTTCGATCCCGAGGGAGACACAAGCAGAGACAGGTCGTCCTTCCGCCTCAGTCGCGAAGCAGCAGTATTTGAGAACCGCTCTATTTATAGCGGGATCGAGATTAGGAAACATTCGCAATCGACTTTGAAAGTCTAGATTCATGCAGAAATCGGAACAACGCTCGAAGTTCCGCGCAATTTTGATCTTTTTTCGATGCGGTCACCGGAAGCGAAGATCTCATAACTGACTTTATGAGAGGGTTCAAACTCGGTGCCTCTTTACGGGGATGGCTATCCATGATCTAAATCGAGTTGGGTGGAACAGACCATTGGCGAAGTTCACAAAGCTTCATGAAAGGTTTCGGATCGATGCGCTGAGCTCTTTCATGAAGGTCACCTGCTGATGGCTCATCAGCAAGCGCTGATAGCTAAAGGCGCCTGTTCCAATATGGTTTAACAACCCCTGGCGTAAGTCGCCTCTGAATTGTGGGACTTTTACGGTGGTTCTGCGGCACCATTGTTCGTCGGTATCGATCCGCTTCTTATTTGCATCTCGAATAAGCGATCGTTGAGAACTAAGGCGCTGTTTCTACCTGTTGACGCCACTCTCTTAGTAGGCTCATATCTGGACATTGATCGTCGTCATGCATATCTCCGAGTCGGTCACCGTTTACCGCGCAACGTGCGTTACCGTTTTGACGAAAGCTTACGATATCGTTTTCCGCTCCGTCTGTGTAGCACAGGGTTTGGACAGTGGAGTGTCCTGTACTCGATGGAAAAGGACACTACAGAGGCTGTTCTCCTCCCTGAGGTTGATTTTGTGTGTCTGCTCTATGCCAGTTTTTTGCCGAGTGAACATGATCGCCGCGAGAGGAATCAGCATCGCACAAATAACGAACGATTTGGGTGGTTTCATATTTTTGGTTTCTGGCTTCTGTGCGGCTCTCGTGTTCGAAACTCATCGAAGAGAAATCCAAAGCCTTCTCCGGCCGAAACGGAGGCGTTTTCAAGATGTCATGTTTCCAATCCTCTGTGCACTGCCGGTCGCTGTCATGGGTTTCAGTCGGATTACTCAGGCCGTTGACTTTTTGACTATCGTTGATGTTATTCTCGACATCCACTCGGAGTTCATCATGGTGACAGTGTTCATCGTATACACTGACATTCTTGTGTATCTGATACGTCGAAATCATCAAATATTGGACTCTGTTCGCTTGATGGGAAGAGACTGGGTAGGCTTGATCGGAACGAAGTGGGAGGTCAGAGACGGGATCGAGAAATTTAACTCGATGTTCGCGAGAATTCTCGCGTTGTACTACGTGGAATTTTTCATGACAGTTATCCACACCTTGGCTGAAGTGGCAGGGCACACTCTCGATACGACAGAGCTGATTCTGATGATATTCTACGTTGCCGGAGTTGCACTCCCGCTGTTCGAGTTGACGAGGAAGAGCTCAGACCTGATTTCGATCAGTCTCAAGATAGAATATCAGCTATCGAAGCGATTTCTCCCCGAGACACCGCAGGAATTGGCGATTCTTCGATTCCGAGATGATCTGGACGTTCTGATAGTTGCTGTTTTCACTCATGACGTTGCGAATTTCATGAGGTTTCTGAGTTCCGGAGTCACCTGTGTAGCCGTGATACTGCAGTTCGATTATAAAGTCTTAAGAAGACTCCTCACCATCGACAGATCCCCGACAACTTCCGGGACTGGAAGAGGCTGAGCACTGGCAGATGTTGTCTCCAAGAGGAAACTCGTCGAGCCAGGCGGGTGGTGTGGTCGGAAGTAGACCACAGCTTGGAGAGGAATTCAAAACTTCAGCCTGTTACAATCAGCAGTGCGCTCAAATGCAACGCGTTGCCAGAAGTCTAGCTCAAGCTCGAGCTTTTTTCATTCTCTGCTCGACGTCACAAGGAAGAGTTCAGAGCGCCCAACAGACATGCCGCCAACGTGTGTGAGAAAACGTTTCGCCAATAACGACAGCTCTTGACTTTTGAGTGATCAGTTTGCGCCCGTGTCAGTTGGTGTAGACGCGCTGACGAGAGCAAACGCCATATTTTCCGCTATCATCTGCAAATGAGACCATCTTCGTTCACGGCCTCCCATTCTCCGGCTGGATACGAAACAATTTCACGGGAAGAAATCTCGGGGAAGGAAACTCGTTTCGCGGTAATCACTGGCAATGCGGGTAGCCCCTTCTACTCAGTACCCAGCTCTGATTCCTCCGTCGACCGCGTGCTTTGCCAGTTTCTCGGGGACAATGAGCTCCACGTGCCAACCACACCCTTCAAAGGATTACAACTTGTTGGCAAAACCTTTTGAACTTCACGCTCGACCTTCCCCATCTCGCCCACCGGTTCTGGCGCTGTGTGCTTTTCCGAGCTATGATTCTTGGCACTCCTGGAAAACTTCCAAGAGTTCGGCTCACCGTTACAAAACGGATCAACCTGGATTCTTGTGTTAGCCCCAGGTGCCAAGCTTAGCATGATGCATCAGTGAACCACAGCAACCCCCCCCCCGGGAGGGGGGGGGAGTTTTGGAGAGTTTTGACGACTGTCAAAGAAAAAACTTTAGCGGAGTGCTCGGCTTTGAGCGGGGACTGGAGGCTACCCATCGAGGAAAACGAACGCAGAAAGACGATAATGAAGGTATTGGAAAACAATTTCCCGGAGATGTCTTGGCTCGTGGGCAGCAAGCAAGATTTTCTCAAATATATTTTTTGTCAATAACGATAATTGAAAAATAAAAGGTTTTGGGGATTCTTCAGACCACGAGTGTTCTTGGTGTGGAGTCCCATCAGTTCTGAATTGAAGGTCGGAAAACGAAATAAATTTTTGAATGGAATCGTTCTCGCTTCGTGAGCGCTTGGTTACCTGTCTCCTAGAACCATCCTTACTTTGGGGAATAACACTGGATCAGACTCGTCCCTTTGGGGCAAAATCGGGCGGTCTTGATCTCGAGGAAGATTGTCCCGGAGTTGCATAGATTCTTTATTCTAGGAATGAAGAAAAGTTCGAAGATTCCACACGAGTGATTCTTGGGGCACTCTTCTCCTCTGAATTTTGATGGAAGAACATGCGAAACGGGACCGGTCCAGCTCGCTGACGGTATCCGCCCAGTCTCCTTCATTGAAACACCATTCTGTTGATAGCTGAGAATAGAAGACCTTCTCCATGTCACTCATTGTCAGATCTTTTTTCTCCCCATGAGCAGATGATTCACGTTGAACTCTACTCGGTGGACATCTGGAGTTTTTGATTATTCACTTCGAGCCGAGCGGAGAGGAAGTTCGGAGGAAGAAAGCAGAAGAGAGATACGAGTGACCCACAGCTCTCACTACCTTGCTCCAACCGCCTCGCTGCTCGAACATTCTGCGCCTCTGTTGCTTTCACGCGCTCTCCCTTACAATCTTCGTCCTGCCCTTCATCAGAGAACTCCACCGACCTGATCATACACACTTTACCCGTTTCCGTGAGGCAGGGCTGCTTCTTCCGTCCGGACTCATTGTCAGAGTATATTCCACCAGGAGGACCCCAACCCCGATCCTTACAGGTTTTTTCAACCAGTTGCCGCAGGATATCTGAGAATATCTGAACTGTTTCTTGCTGTGTCGGGCCTGCTCCATTAAGAATTTGATAAGAGAATTTCTCTCGGAGATGAGTTTGGAGAGATTTAGGTTGCTTCTGTGCCACTCTTAGGTACTAAGGATGTAATACAGTGTTGCAGCCGCACCCCCATAAGGTCCGGGTTGAATACTGTTGTGATCTGAGCTCGTGCTGGATTAAATTATTGACAAATACTATCTTGTTAGTTAGAACATCGCAGCGCCCTGAGATCGCGACTCGGCCGAGCTGGCCCCCGGCAAGCACGATGAACTACTTGTTGTTCCTCATGATAAATAAAGCACATGTTCAACAACAACAAGTTCTGGCGGAAAACAGCAGTTGCCTCATCGTGAAGTCAAGGTTAAATACTCAATTTTTCTCAACGAATCAATCACACTTGCATTCCTCCAAACGTTCATCATCAGCTCACGGCAAGTCCAGGAAACATTTGAGAACTCTATTTAACAGCTATCTGTACAGATAATTTCAACATCGCTCAGCGTTAATGCGGTCATTCCACATCACCACAGTCGTTCTCGTAGAGCACCCCAACATGTTTGATGCCGCGGTTGGTGCTCATCTCGTAGGCTTTCGACAGCCTTTTTCACCTGTGAATGAAAAATCAAAATATAAAAAACCCGTCGTGAAATTGAGGTCCGCAATCAGATAATTATGATAATACGATTCGCCGATAAGAAGTTAAAAAATCCAATCCAAGGATATATTGGATTTTTGGATCTCCGAAAATTTCTCAGGAAACTCGGGATTGTATCCGCCACTGTTCGCCGAAAAAAAATCTCGGGAGGGTCTGTATGAATTGATTCGATAGACTTCATAATTTACCATATGTTCATCTCTTCGAGTATTCGCGGACGATGAAGCAAAGGATCAGGCTGTGCCAACTGTCCACTATGGGGTTGAAGTATCAACTCAGGAAGCAATGAGCTCACCCTGTCAGCGAAAGCTTCAGGCTCCTCGTCCTTGCCGCAGACCAATGACTCGCCCAAGTAGATCCGCATTTTGACCGGGAGATAGCATTTTGGTACGCAGAGGGGTCGCTTGATGAGGGCATACCATTCTTTCATAGTATCTGAGGTTCGCAATCGATGGAAAGGAGAAGTCATGCGATGAATCTTAAATTGATACTCTCCGACTTCCCCGAGCGAGATGAAAGAGAAACGCTGCGAACTCACCCGAGCGACTGAATTCCGTGAGCGGCATCGATTGCTGGAGGTTTGTGGTGAACATCGGCACCACCGGGACGCCGGTTTCCTTGGCGATCTTTGCAAAACCCGTCCGAGATCGCCATTCGAGCCTTAGAATCAGAAACGATCAAGACTCGGACGGAATCGATGGATCAGAGACTCGAACTTGAAACCTTGTACGAGGACTTTTACTCACGAGTAGTTTTTACTGAACATCGCTTCGTATGCGCCTCCAGGTGCGACAGACCGCAAGTGACCGTTCTTCAAATCTTGAACGAATATCTCACGTTCACTGCTGTAGTCGTAGAGCTGAAATTGTTAATCAATAAATCGGACTTGTGGGTTTGAATCTCCATCGACTGACAATTAGATTTCGGAACGCGGAAGATATCATTCCGATGGAAAAGCTCTCGATTCCTTGTTTGACCTCAAGTAGCGGACCGAAGAACGAGTTCCGATGCCAGTTGCGATCGATTGAACCTCCGATCATTCGTCCGAATTTCAAGTAGACCCAACTGAAGAGACAAGCCATATCGACGGGAACCACGGGCGCATGATAGTAGACAACGAGGCCGCCTCCTTTGGGCAAATTTCGCAATCCATGTATTTCCATTCCTGTGCAGAACGAAGAAGAGTTTTCGATTTAGCTCTCCGTGAAATAAACTGACCCGCATGAATGAGGTTTAAATTGACCCAAATGAATGAAAAAGTGAGAATAAAATGACTCATGGAGAGAGCTGCGGGCTGTTCTGTGAAGTTACTTGGGAGACAATGCATTGAGAACCTAGGCGGAATTCGTCGGCCGGGAAGTTCGGTATATCAGACAATCTCGACTAATCAAATTACCGTGCAATGCTTTGAGGAAAAGATACACGAAGAACAACTGGAACTTCATGAAGTATGGTTTCAAGACACTTTCTTTCCCCCCATTGGTGAACAAGCAGAAGACCGCCGTTGTCGGAAAATGCGAGAAGTTGAACAACAAGAACACCGTCAAGGGTGAATACCATACCTGTTGCCGAGAGAAATCATCTTCAATAGGATTCAAGCAGAGGATTCTCTCAGGAAATACTTCGAAGAATCAAAACCAAAAGAATCTCCCCTCGAACGCATGTAGAAACTTGGAGACTACTTGGTGATGGTCAGCCAACGCGGAATTCAGAACTCACGATTATCGGCCGCAACCACCAGATTCTCCACAGGTACCACACATAGAAGGGATGGAAAATCATCGCAATCCAGAATGCATCGACCAGGCCCTTGATTACACGATATCTCATGTCCCGAGAGCACCGTGCCTCCTTCATCATAGCCTCCGATATTCTGTCGCTAACTCGAATATGTCCGTACATTGAGTTGGCCGGAGCCGTGTCTAGCCCTCGAGATGAGTGTTTGTTTTTGCGTTGATGCTCTATGGCAGAGCACTTCTCGCGACGGGTCATTTGTGGTCGTAACCTGATGAGGCAGATGTTTCAATGAGTCCGGAGAGAGATCTCCTACTCAGGCGACACCGAACTATCGCTAATGACGTCGGCCAGAAGGAATCACAGAAAGGAGCGAGTCGGAGACGATAACGGCTGCTGACGCAACGTCTCGGCTTGATAAGGACAAAAATATGAATTTGGATTTTTGACCAGAAGCGTCAGCAACAGGAAACGTTGGATTAATCCCTCGCTTCATGGCTGTCTCGCGACCAACGTTTCCCTAAATCAAGAGATTCGTGATGCTAGAACCAGGATCGGGAGCCGAGCTCTGATGAGGTGAGGGATGATCTTTTATATTTCAGTCATTATTATAAGAAATCATCGATTTTCGCGGAGGAGAATTCGAGCTACCAGGTGAATGTCATGGATCTTTGTCGAACGACGCATACATTTGTTCACCATCTCTTGTGGTTGCCGCGGCCGACAACCATGATTGTGTGCATTCCCAATATCACGCGGACCGTCGGAGCGCAGGGCGGTCTTACAGCGTCTCTTCGCTGACTTGGTTCACGGGGAAGACGATTCCATGCTCACGAACTGCTCCGAGCTCCTCGAACTGACAAATGCGCGGTTCTCAGCCTCCGCGCGTTGGCGGATTCAGACGACGGATGTTTCTCTGCTCACATCCGATTGGTGAGACGTCATTTCAAAACAAGTTCCCCAGCGTTTGCCGCAGACCAAAGATCAACGCCGAGCAGTTTTTGAATTTTGTTTGGAGTGATGTCATTCCGCGTCATCGCATAAACACATCTCCTCAGCGGAGTACAATTACTTAGTTCCACGAGCATTGGACGAATAGCAATGCCACTCCGGTACATGGGCTCATTCATTCCAAATCCATATCAAGACTCTGCTCTGGATACCAACTTCGTTCGAGCATCAGCTAATAATTTAGATAACATGGGGCGCCACAATTCCATGGATCGCTGATTGAACTTCCTGCTGGACAGGCGAAAGAGGAATGTTTTGCGGAACTCTAGAGTGAGAGAAGAGGGACCTCTAGCAGAAGAGTCTTTCAGGGCGTCAGGCTGGATTGAAGTCGAAATTCCATCGAAAAAGTCATGAAAGATTAACCGATCTCTTCAAGGTCGAGTAAATGGCGACCTTGAAGAAACGCTACACTTCGCTGGTTTTCAGCATAGAGCCGAGTTTTCCTTCAAGAGATCTGACAATGGGACAATCTTTCATTCAAAGCCCAGCTGAGCGACCAAACGTTTCCAGGGACGATGCGATGTGAGACGATGTGTGATTGTTTCCGAAAGAGGGGTCTCGCGCATGGCGTTTCGTTTATTAAAAGCAGGGTAAACGCGAAAATGGCAGATTCCTCTCAAATTGGTCTTTCCGGCTCCACCGCAGCTGTTCCTGTCAATTGAGATATGACTGCCCTTAAACATAGAACTGGAAACCTTTTTCCAAGACTTAAATTACGTTACCGCACAGCCGTAACAGCAGAGCTGATAATTCTCTGACAGATTTCTGAATTTCAAGCCAGCAGAGTGTTACTTGAGGCATTTTCGAGCCCGATTCCAGGTTTGGACAGAATTCCCCCAGATCACTCTTCAGCATCTGGACGAATTCAGGGCTTAGCGGCGACGAATCCAGTTCGAGCCGGCTCTCTGAAGGTCTATCCGTCTTTTGAGCTCCTTTGCTTTTTGAAGCTGTTTTGGGGGTGATTCCAGATCATCGAAGTTCTTGGCAAGTGAATGTTTCTCCGTGACGAGCTAGAACCCTCGTGTATATCGCCGGAATTTTTTCATTCTTGGAACATCGAGATTGAAGGATGATTTTTGAAGCACTGGAATTTCGTGGGTGCCCGCCGCGTTTGCACAGATCATAGCTGTCCAGGGTCAAGACTGTCCGCGTCTTCCTCTCCGCCATTGTCTTCACAAGATGTTCCACTTCTGACTTCACTGGTTTCCGGACGTCAGCTTTTACGTTCA
Source organism: Neoseiulus cucumeris (assembly GCA_021527715.1). Classification (NCBI taxonomy): domain Eukaryota; kingdom Metazoa; phylum Arthropoda; class Arachnida; order Mesostigmata; family Phytoseiidae; genus Neoseiulus; species Neoseiulus cucumeris. The sequence continues at coordinate 319,223 of JAJSRV010000018.1, read as the reverse complement.
GTTTCCGAGATAAATTCTCTGATTTCCATGTATGAGAAAACAATTCTAAGGAATCTTGAGGCGTACGACGGCTAGATCCAGAGGCATCGATTATAAATCCGCAAAAATACGAAGCGTCTGCCTGGATTTGTTATTCGTGTCACGAATTCTCCTTCGTTCGTTCTCGTGAATATCACGCCCACTCCTGTCGAACGGAAACTTCGATTTCTTGTTTTCATTCTCCACGAAACATTGACGTTTCCATAGACATGACACAACAAAGCTTTGCAGGTTCGGAGCATTCGTTGCAAAGGGATCCCGAAAAGAGGTGGTTTGGATCTTCTACAGGATGGAATTCCTTCGGAAACTTTGGCTCAAACGACGGTATTTCGGATGCATTGCTTGTTGCATAGCAGCCATCGTCCTGTTTAAGAAGGAATTGGCTCGAGTGGACCCAGAGTTCGCAACCGCTCTTCCTCCGGACGAAGATCTCTGGCCGGACAGCGACTTCGAATCAGCATACCGGGATTCTGAGGAAATGGAAGATATAGTTTCCTCCGTGACGAAGCAAGTCGAGAACCTAGCAGGGAAGAACAACATCCAGATCGAGCTCGTTGATTGCTACCTGAAACGCTGGTTCGCAACTTCGCAACACTCAGTTTTCACAAGAGATCTTCGGAGTTTCTCAGAGGATGACAGCTTTGCTCACCATAGACGGATACGACAGAAACGGAGAGTTGTTTTCTTCTGCCACAACGGTCGCAGCTCCTTCACCAAGATAACTCTCGGCGTGCTGTCCCTTCAGACGAAATCAAGACTACCCCATCGGCCCATCGCGGCTGGTTTGCTCATCGCGATCACTGAGGGCGCTGCGTCGACATCGTTCATCAAACACCTATCGCGAAAAATCCCAAACAACTTCAGGCAACTGATTACTGTGGATGGTTCCTATAGCAACGGCCGCTATTCATCTCTGACGTGCATCAAAAGAGTGACAATCGCCATGCCTTTCGGATTGAGTGTGAGTCTAGATAACATCCAGAAAGAAACCTCGATGACAAAATGTCTTTCTCAGTGGAGCGCTAATGACTCGCCGAAATACTGTCCTGACCAGTTATCGAAGAACGAAGAAATCAAGAAATTGAGTTTCGTGAATGGACCCTACCTCAAAATGCTCGTTTACTTCTCGAGCAAATCCGAGCCGTGTTTCAACATGACTTCGAGTTTCTTCTTCACGTCGGTTCCTTCCAGAATCTCATCCAGAATACCGCTTTTTATGGACAATGAAGTGTCGGCGTACGCTTTCGATCAACGCGTTCCGACATTTGGCCTTCGAGGGCACGTGCTCAATGTCACTGTTTTGAGCATCATGGCCCTTCTCGGCTTTTCACTCTGGCTGCTCAATGACTCACCTTGCTCCGAAACGTTCTTCGCTTTGTTGTGTACAGTCTCGAGCTCCGGTGGATGCTCCCAGAATCTCAAGAACAGGGTTGCCATTGGGGCCCTCGCTTGGCTTCTGGGGAATATGTTCTTTTCTTTCATTCTCGTCGACGATATGACTTCGAGTTTCACCATACCAGACAACACGCGCATCCCTCGTCTTCGAGAATGTGCGCTTTTTACGCTCACTAAGCATTCCGGCAAGAGTTTTCTGAGTGTCGATGCGCGGTCGTTCCTGGAGTCGGTTTCGAGCTTGGACTTTTCAATAGTGGACACGGTTCTCTGTGGTTCAGAATTTGAAATCGATGAAATACGTCGCTTCTTTGACTTCAGAAGCCTATACCGGATAAAGCTTGGAATCTATGGACGGAAATGGTTCTTCTTTCCATATCGGGAGAAAACTAAGTGGACAGACAAAGTGACCTGCCCGCCGATCTCCTCTGTGACTAGATGCAGAATCGTTTATTCTTTTGTCGACAATTCCGAGTGGAACGACTACGCCTCAATTCTGTTGCGATACGATCTCCTCAAACACCCAATTCAGGGAAATCAAATGTTCTCATTGCGAGATTCCGAAACGGCGATCGAAGAGAAACACGGATGGTGCAGAAGGAGCGGAGGAAGAAGCGAAGAAATTTCGAGCCTTCTCTCGAAATTTCAGCCGAAAAAGCCCATTTCGCAGGTAGAACAGATCGAGTTCCTGTTTGCGTACGTCCTCGTTGCTCCTTGCGTCGCATTGAGCTTCTTTGCGGTAGAATTCGCGATTCACTCTCTTTCTCGCCTTTGGTCAGGACGAGCATTAGACCGCTCTCGCTTGACGCGTCGATGGTAGCTCATGAAGCATCTTCGGACAATCACTAATTGCCTGATTCGAACACCAGACAGTCTGAAGAGGATATANCCGCTCTCGCTTGACGCGTCGATGGTAGCTCATGAAGCATCTTCGGACAATCACTAATTGCCTGATTCGAACACCAGACAGTCTGAAGAGGATATATGTTGCGACTCAATTTGTCAGCACTCAATCGAGTCTTCATGAAAAGATTCTGGAGACTTCGAACAGAGCCCAAGCTAAAGCTAGCTGGCATTCATCAACAATATTAGAGTAGACCACTAATTAGAGAGGCATCTCTAAAACCACTCTAGGTATGGGTTGCTACAAGATTCCTCTAGGTAGCATCCTGTATGGAAGGGTAGAATCCCTCACCTAGACTCTGCCTGCGTTTGGCTACAAAAGCAGGTTCATACTATACAATAAACCACTGTTTCACCTAACATCAAGCGGCTGCTCTCTTGCTTATCCGGTCCGTGTAAACTGAAGTTCCTACCGGCTGAAATCCACAGCTAGTGAGCCTACACCTAGACAAGTTAGGCGTATCACGTTATCGGCACTCGCTCAGAAGACGCATCCACGTTCTTCTCATTTTCCTGAAGACGCATCCACGTTCTTCTCATCTCACCGGAGACGCATCCACGTTCTTCGCAACCCTCTGAAGACGCATCCACGTTCTTCAACGCATCATTTTCTTCGACATCAGCAAATCCGGAAACCGGTAAGTTCTAGCGTGGCTCGCTGAAACAGTCAGCCATTCTGCAACCGCGAAACCAGTCCCATGAAAGCTTCGTCATCACACGACTCGGAAAGCACACCAAATACCTCTTTCGAACTCATTTCTTTTTCTCTTGGCCAACAAGAATTAGTTCACGCCACCTCTGAGCAATCCCTCATGGCGGCGGCGGCAAACTCCTCGTCGAAACTTTCCAATCTTACTGCGGTCAAGCTAGACCTATCAGGCAAAAATTTCGTTTCATGGCGTACCGTTCTTGACATTCTCTTAATGGCAGAACCGAGTAGCGGCCGCTTCGATGTATACCAGTATCATCGAAGAGTTCGAGAATGTGACTAATCTCAAACAGCAAACTACGACGAAACGAGTTTTCAATTTCCGTTTCGATCCTAGCAAAACCCCGATTCAAAACGTTGTTCGTTTCCGTCAACTGGTGGCAGACGCCATCAACAGCGGCACCAAAACTAATGACTCGATTCTGATTCCGTGCCTTCTGCAAGCACTTCCCGATTCTTGGGTATTTCTTAAACAAACTTGGGGAACTCAGCCATCTGAGAATCAAACAATTACCAACTTGTATGCGATGATAGAGGCGGAGCAAACTCGTCTCTTATCAGAAGCACAATCATCCCGAACAAATACGCGAAATATTCCTGCTGTGTACTACAGTCAACTAAGCTCCCCAAATTACCGACAAAATAATCTTCGTTTCTCAAATCAAAATCAGCGCCAGTTTCAACCACGAAACCGTGGATCAAACCACAACAACAGATTTCAAAACTCCCAGTTCTCCCAACCGCAGAGAAATCAATTTTTCAATCAAAACAGAGAAAATAACCCCTCCTCATATTCTCAATCCCAGAATCAGAATCAGAGTCAATTCCAAAACCAGTACAATCCGCAGAGAGCAAACAATAACCCGCGCGGCTCTTTCAATCCAAATCGATACAATCATCCTAGAAATCAACCCCGTCGCGGTGGATCCCGAAACCAAAACCCCCGTGCTCACTGTACAGAAGTCGAAGATGCTTCCCCTTTCGAAGAAGCTCAAGCATTCACAGCATCAATTTTCGATTGCAAACCTCAGTCTCATGACTGGATATTTGATAGCGGTGCATCAAATCATTTCACAAACAATTTTGAGAACCTCTTCAACTATGAAGATTTAGAAACTCCTCTCAACATCAAGGTCGGCGGATCTGAAACACTCCAGGCAGTGGGAACTGGCAGTGTTTTACTGGAGGTAAACTCTACCGAAGGAAGGAGTCTTTTGCATCTTGATCACGTGCTATTCGCTCCAAAACTTCGCAGAAATCTAGTTTCTATGTCTGCTTTGTTGCTCGACGGCTGGTCCGTCAACGCTACAGCAGATTCGTTCATTATTTCAAACGATTCACACAGGATCCCTGCCCACTTTGATAATGGAATTGTTCTACTGGACGTATCACCCATTCGCCCTTCTTGCGAAACCGAAGTTAATATCTCAATCATCACGAAAAACCCAACTCTTCAAGAAGCCCATGAAGCTTTTGGCCACATTCACAAGAAAGCGGTTGCCACAGTTCTCAGAAAGAATGGCTTTAATTACAGAACAGATAACAGCATTTGCAAAACCTGTTTACAAGGCAAAATGAACAGAGCTTCATATCATTCAAAGCCTCCCACATCAGCTCCAACCTGTTTGGGACAAATAGTGCATACGGATCTTTGTGGACCGATGCATCCCTCTCTCGGAGGAAGCAAATATTTTCTAAACATGCATGATCAATATAGCCGATTCAATAAGCTTTACTTACTCAAAGCGAAATCGGAAGCTCCGGAGCATATCGAAAACTACCTCAAATGGTTTAAAAATCAAACTGGTCACAATGTAAAAGCGCTAATGACCGACGGTGGCCGTGAATTCATCAATGAAAAGTTGGAAAACGCATTGAAAAATATCGGTGCGGAACTCTTAGTCTCCCACCCATCAGCTCACGAAATTAACGGATTAGCGGAACGCAATAATCAAACGATTGTTAAGCTCGCACGTACAATGCGAGCGATAAGCAACAGGACCAGTTTGCAACGCGATCTTCAACTCCTGAAGATTTCGTCATCCGATTTCGATGAACAGTCTCCGATTGAATCAGACCAAGACGTCGGCGAACTCGAGATAAAGTTGAGCGAAGCCAAAGGCCTTCTAAACATCGTCCAGGAACTCGATGATCAAATTCTGGTTCATTCGCAGCTTTCCGAAGAGGAAGTCCAGCAAGAAATCGACGGAATCGACGACTTTGAGGCCCCAGTTGAGCATGCTATCGCGCGCTTGACCACAGCTATCCAACGTGAAGCCCCGACAGTTCCCTCGATGCTGTACCATACAGCAGCATCTTCGACTCCGGTTCGACATCGAGTCAAGTTCGTCGGGCCTGAACTGGAGCAGCAAAGTCAGTGTGTCAAACCTCAACAGTGTGAGTCCTCATCTTCATTCTCATCTCGCTCCGGAAGACCGCCGAAGGAGCTCGACATTGCTCCCGAGAAGTTCAGCGGTGATCGGCTTCGGTTCGCACAATTTCGTACGCAGTTTGAGTGCTGGGTGTCTAGGCAAGAAAGCGCCTCCCCTCGCGAAAAACTCATGGTTTTGCTCAAATATTTGACTGGTGAGCCCAAAGCATTGGTCGAGGAGCTAAGCCTAACGGATGCGAATTACAAAGTTGCCTGGGAGCTTCTTTCATCGAATTTCGCAAGGGTCGACACAGACCGGGAGCGCCTTTTGGCTGAACTGAGAAACATTCCGCGAGTCAACAACGCTTATGATGCTTCAGCGTTACGAAAACTGCTCAACAGTGTCCAGAAAAACATGCTGGCTCTTGAAGGGTTAGGCTTACCCTTGAGTGCTCTCGCCCCATCATTAAAATCATCATTGGAAGCCGCCCTTCCCGCGAAAATCCGACAGGATTTCCGTGAATCGCTTCGCCTCAACGCTCGTTTGTCAGCTCTCTCAATGGACATCTGTACTCAAGCGGCAGGTAGGGAAGATCGCGCAGAGTGTCAACCGGGGGGTGGCGTTGTTCAAACGATCGCTGACTCCATGGTCTCCGACACTCAGAAGCTCATCGACTATCTCAAGACGTACGTCAACGATCTTGAAGATTCCAAGCATCTCGACAAAATGCTCAATTCCTTGTCGTCGACGACTTTCAGCGCTGGTCTCGATCGCAAAAATGGTCATCATAGGAAGGATCCTCCTACCAAGCCATTGTTGGCTACGGTAGTGAGCGCCGCGCAGGGCGGAAAGCGACAGAACAATTTTCCAGTCCGACAGTGTCTCTTCTGCAAAACTTTCGACCACAACTCGTCCAGATGTCCAGCGGAGTTGTCACACGAGCACTAATCTCAACATTTAGGTCGTTTAGCGCTTCTTAGCGTTTAGGTCGAACGGAGGCTTCTTCGACCTAAACGCTTGTGAGTCGGTATACTCGCCGGGTATAATCAAAGAGTATCATACTCTTGAGAGACAGGGAAGTATTTTAAGTTCATCACCTAAAAATTCAGTCCAAGGAGGTGCCACAAAGACAGCTGTGTACCAAACAGAAAAGAAAATCAACCCAGCATACGACAAGAAAACCACTGGTGTCGGGGACTGATTCTTGAAACAGTGCGCTTTCAGCAGATTTGGGGACGGATTGGAACTGGATCAGGCGGGCTGCCCACGAGATGAGGGAAAACACATCGTTCTCGCTTTCCGATGGGCAAATCAGTCTCGTTCATTGTTAATGGTCTCGTTGCAATGAGCGTATGCCACTAGGGGGCTCTGTGAGGAACAAACGAAGCAATCGCTAACAACTGGTATCCCTCGCCACCCCTCGTCCAACGACACATCCAGTGACAATGAAGACATCAGTATCGACAGTGAGTCCGAGGTCGTCTCAGCCCCCAATTTTGGTCGTGAAACTCTAGGTCGGACCCGTGCACTTCCCTTGTCAGACTCCGATGTCGATTTCCAGATTCCGTAAGAGACCAACGACCAGTCGTAGAAAGCACCCCTGCTCCTCCGAGCACAAAGATTCTCTTCAAATCATTCGACCTGTGATGTTACCACAGGAGAGAGGATCTCTTCAAGTCTCGATTTGTACTTCTGTGTCTGGGTTTAGTCTGATATGATGACCTAAAACTGTGTCCATATCATTCCTACAGTGATTCCAAGCACACCTGATTTTGGAAGTCAAAGAGCAGCAACTTTGAGAGAGGCTCACATTAATTTGTTGTGACAATAAACACAGAAGATTCGACATCACAACTGTGATTCGCCTCAGTACCTATTTTGATTGACACTATTTGACTTCTGTTGTTGGTGGGTGAAGGGAGTCAGTATTCAAAAGTAGAGGTCGGTATTATCTATGTTTAACGTTTTTCCTAATCAACAGACTTACTGGACCCAAAATGATAATTGTGATGAACATGGGTGCAGGCGTGCAGGAACAACCACAAGATAGTATTTCAATGCAGGCTTTGGAGAGGGATGTTTAGTCGAAGTAGATATGGGCGACTGATTTGTTGTTGATTGGTTTCTTCTCACATAGTCATTCCAAATATCCTCTCATTCAGCTTCTCGGGGAATGATCTGGCTGCCTCGTGATCTCCACTCGCGGACTCGCCTTGAAAGCGTAGATTTTTCAGGCCTACGCGCTCTTTGAAGTTTTGGAACCAACCTCTGCTGGCGCAGAAACGATCTTGACTGTTGGACTCCGATTCTGGTTGATGATATCCTGCAAGGTTTTCGTAGAGACTCAAAGCTTTGCTTTGAATTTCTCGTTGGCTCACCGCAACCCTATTCCGATTAAGATCCTCGATCCATCGAGACAGAAGCTTCTCTACATGGAGCAATCGCGGATCACGGGTCATCACACTTTTGGAAGCATACGAAGCTCCGGCCTTACTTTGGGCCTTATATTCATCCGCGTGCTGAATGATTCTCCGCACAGACGATTCCGGAACCTCTTTTCGACGTCCAATTTCAGCGTAACTCAAGCCGTACCCTCGGAGTTTGATGATATCCAGCTCCTCTTAAAGCGTGAGCCATTTTCGCTTGCCTTTTGATAAACTTGACGCAGAATCCTGTGTGCCACTCATGGTGACCGTCGAACTGTCACTTGAACAATTGCCGAGTGAATGTCTTGTGGCAACGGGATCGAGCTCCGGAATGAAGCGATTCGGAAACTGACTGAGCCAGATAGAGCAATGTGCATGTCGAGCCATATGTACTTTTCTCATACCTCCCAATCAGAAGTTCAGCCGTCGAAGGCACATTGAGGCTGAACAGTGGTGAGAAGAATGATACGAGCCCCTGAGGTCTGCGCGATGTCGATGTTTTGTGTTCTGTCTACCAGCTCTGCTTGATTGTGCTTCAATCGGCACTCCACGAGTTCTTTTTGAGGCCATCCCGAACTAGAGGTATGGGAATGAGTCAATTTTCGCAAAAAAAATTTTCGTCATCACGTGACGGGAAAACCGCACTATTGTGGATCCGCACTAGTCGATGCCGCACTAGTCGAGGTATTCCTGTATATCATATTAGGTGTTCGGGCTGAAACATACACGTAAAGCATAGGAATCTCTCGCAGTAGACACATCGAATGATTGGAAAGTCGTCATGAATTGTGCAATGAGCATCAGGCGAGTTTAGTCGCGCCAGAAGAATTTGGTTCACATTCTCGAAGCCAGTGAACGGCTCGTCAACTGCACACCCTTCCTTCCGCCGAGCGTACTTCCACATGTTGCAGAATCGGGGGTGCTGTAGTTGGTTGTAGCACACGGAATGCAGTTTGATGATGAACGAACGGCTCGAAGGTTTTGTGGAGGCTCCCTCGTCGAAATGCAAACGTCGACATACTTCGGTAATGTTTTCCACTACCATCTTGAAATGGCGGGAAAGATAAACGTTTATTTTTCCACCACCATTTGCCGCCATCTTGGACGGGGAGCTTCTGACCTAGACCCCGCAACTGAGTCAATGTACGGTCGAATCCGGGTAGCGCCATCTTGGATGTCGGTATCATGACGTACACCCATGTCGTAGACGGATATACACCCTTCAGCTGAAGCCAAAAAGTTCCTCCGAATCTTCCGAAACTTGCACGCGACATTCCTTATGACGGAGCCGACCTACGCGCGAACAGACGAGTGGAAAACTAGATTCGAGTGGAAATTCCACTTGACCACACCACCAAAGAAACGCGTGCTCACAAACGGAGAACGAAGAAGTTAACAACTCTCCGAGGGAGACGATTCGAAGGGAACGCGCGAAGGAAGGCCGTCTGGTCAGTGATAAATCGTGAATAAGTGGATTTCTACCAGTGACCGATCTGACAGTTCGGTGAACATTGATTTCGTGGAGCGTTAGGAAATCATTGGATTTCACCGCCGCGTACAGAGAGGCAAGTAACACTCAGAAGAATCCGTACCAGCAACAAACACGTGCCGCGATCCCAGAGAGATTGAAAGTAGAAAAGATCAGTGATAATTCGTGAAGAAGCGGATTTCTACCAATGCCATCGACCAATCTCATAGTTCTGTGAACACTTGTTTCTTGAAGTGGATTTCACCGCCGCGCACCGGAAGGCAAGTACCACTCAGGAGAAGCCGGTTCTACGCAAAATGATTTTCATGCGTAACAGGCGCAAAAGAAATCTTTGGGTCAGACGGATTGAAAGTTGAGCCGAGAACTCGCCAACAAGCCAGGCGGCGACTTGAATATTCTTCCGGTGTGCTTTGTTCCAGGCATCTACTTGCGCGTGCCGCTCGCTACGCTCGCGGGTCCAAGTTGTTCCGCCTGCGCCCGCTGCAGCTGTCGCAGACTAGACCCCATTTTCCGTGAAACGGAAAACGTAAATCCCATAGCGCACATATAATAATATAGATAAATCGGGGAATAATAGGGGACTCTGGAATCTCCGTTTTCCTTTTGAAGGTAAATAAGCTTTATCGCAGACCCATAAGTGACGCCAGCACAGTTTCCGCTGAACTCGCTGTTGGGATTTCAGCTGGTATATCGAGCTTCACCCTGAAGACCAGTGGATCAACCTCCTAGTTGAATTCTGTAAACGAAAGAATCTTCTCGAATAACGAGGGAATAAACACAAGCAACTTCTTGGTTAGAAAAACGGTGTCTTTCAAACTAGAAAGCACTCTGAACGTTTTATTACAAGAGTATATATATGCTGTACAGCTCATAGTTTAGAAAGGGTAACTAACAGAGTGGTAACTCGGTCAAGGGTAGTCGCCGTTAAATCAGTGGTTTGAATTTATGCGCTAGATAAGCGTTGTTCGCTACCGCTGTGATTCAGGGATGAATTATTAGCTAGCGATACGGATTTGGGAAACAACAGACTTTAGAAAAAGACTTGAATTTCTAACACTCGCCATCCCTCTGTTTACGTTCAGCGATAACCCGCCTAACCGTAAAGAACTAAAAAATGTCGGGTGGTCGGTTCCGGACTTCCGTAACCAAATAACAAAGAGATGTAGAGCGCGGGAGCGATCTTCAGACTCTCGTCAGACTGGTGCGGGGTAATTTGAGGGGGACGTAAGAGCGGAGACTATCTTTGAGCGGATTCTGACTAATCCTTACGGGGCAAAATGTTTTTCAAGGTTACGATTTCCGGCGAGCCCTCATCAACATGACCTGGAGCAAATTTGGTTCCAGGTTTTCGATGTTTTGAGTGTCGGCGAAACCAACGTGAACTCCGATGAGCATGAGGTCGAGTTGATGGCAAAAGACACATTCCTGATTAGACCAACCGGTTCTCCGTGGGGCACATGTGGGAGAACAGAGAGGCAGAGTCGAAAATCTATATGTCCTGAGAATCATGGTCACAAGAGTGTATCAGGTCGGCTCCAATATCACTTCCCCACGCTTCGAAATGTGAGTACAGGTGGACTCCTGAATCATATTCGGACGTTCCGTGTCTCCGCGCTTGCTATCGATTTTTCAACTTGGGTTTTAACGTAGAACTACGTTCTATTGGCGCGGTGTTCACCAGAGTTTGGAGAGGGAAATGTAACGGAAGCTGTGCTGCCGGATGTTACGTCGGTTTCTTGTTGTCGCCACCACTCTGCGGTTCGGCGGTATGCGCAGCGCTCTCTACCTCCTCGATAGGAACAGCTCTGTTACCGCCGTCGCGGTGAACAGCGCCCTCCGTCCGTGACTGGGCGAAGCTCCACCGCGCGCGTAAATGTTACTTGTGCTTGTGAAGCTGAACGTTTTTACGTTTTTGTGATTTCAAGCTCTCGATGGCTGATCAGTGGATACGAGCTGCGCGGACGGTTACGGAATGCAAGTTACGGCGCAGTTATCGATATGAAAAACGGAGCTCATGTTCACTCTACATGTTTCACGGAGACGAAGTTCATATATATGATCATAGAGCGGAACATTTCTAGTTCCAGCCTCTCATAGACTATATCGATCACCAATGGTTGCGCCCGATTAACGGAGCTGAGCTGTCAGTGTACGATGTTCCATGTAGAACCAATAACGCTGTGGAGTCGTCGATTGCCGCGCTCAAACGTGAAGTACACTCCCATCCAGCCGTTTAGACTCTGGTAGGTAAAAGCGTTGAATGGAGATTGTTGCCCATCACCATGTGGAAAGCTCAAGCCAGCAACCCATTTTCCACCGACATCTATCGAAGATCTTTTCCGTTTCCAGCCGCTTTGAATGCCATTGCGCATGATAAAGCGATTGATGTCGCAACTCGGGCTTGTAACGTCAAGGACATACGCTCTCGACCTAGCCGATCGACGAAGAAAAACGAGAATATGATGCCATGCTCCACGGTTCTGTTGTCCTGAAGCCGGATCACCTTGAGAACAATGCTGCACCCCAAAATGAAGCCCCGCACTCCGGAGCCGATGCACCATCGAATCCGCAAACGCCCCCCATCAATGAAGACATGCGCAAGCGGCTCAAGAAAGCCCTCGACATTCCTCCAGATGAGGTCCTCGTGACCATCTCAAAGCAGGCCGTGACCTCGACACCCTTGTCGGCCTTGACTGGCTGAACGACGTCATTATAGATGTGTATTTGCAACTTATTGTCAAACGGAGCCGAGAAAATCAAACTTTGCCGAAGGTTTATGCCTTCAACACGTTCTTTTCGAAGATTTAAAACGGAAGCGATTATAACACAGTTCGTCGGTGGACGCGTCACGATAATATGTTCGGACATGATATTCTTCTCGTCCCGATACACTCGAGAGATCACTGGTCGAAGATCCTCGTGGATTTAAGCTGCAGGTAGTACTCGGTTAGGCTCCCACCCTGCATTTGAGCGGAATTGAGCGGAGAGTAGAGTCGCCGGGGCGGCGTAGGCAGGCCAGGGGCTGATGCGGCGGCCCGAACGCAGGCGGAGCGTGGCGGTAACTTTCGAAAGCTGCGCTCGGCGAAGAGCGCGAGGAAAGCAGTGGAGGATGAAAACGAATATTTTGAATTTGAAATTTCATATATTTATCTCTGAGGGTAAACATTTCGTTGTTGGAGTCTGCTGGCGGGTTTACTCATTCTTTTCGTGAGCAAGTTGAACATGTTGTTGACTGAGTTGTTGGAACTGATAAACGAGGAGGAGGCGGCAATTTCGTTTCTGAGAGCTCGAGGACTACTTCATGAAGATCGCACTTGTCCTGATGGCCATCCGATGGTCCTCGATGTTGCCAGACAGCGTTATCGATGTTTGACGTAAGGAATTCGGGCTGCGAACAGGGACTTTTCTAGAGAACACCCGAATCCCGTTGCGGGACGTGGTCATTTTCCTGTATCTCTGGGCTTCGAAGAAATCATCCCTCAAACTCGTTCGCAGTGTCCTCGGACGAGGGGACATGATTTTGTGATCACGTGGAATGCTTCGCTACGACAGCTCCTCATCGAATCATTCCAGGATCAGCCCCCCATCGGGGGTTGCGATTTCATCGTTGAAGTCGATGAGTCTCTTTTCGGCAAACGGAAGAACCATTGTGGCAGGTTACTGCCTGCCCAATGGGTTCTGGGAGGGATATGCCGCGAAACAAGAGAAATTTTTTTGTAGCCCAGGTGCCGGATCGATCGGCGGCTACATTGAACTCCATTATCGTTGAGAAAACCTCACCTGGCACAACTATTATAACGGATTGTTGGAGAGCCTACAATCGGCTTTCTCAACTGGGTTTCACCCATTCTACAGTTAACCATTCGAAAAATTTCGTCGATCCAACAACTGGAGCGCATACTCAAACAATCGAGCGACTTTGGCGGACACTGAAGGATGATAGTCGACGTCGTTCGGGAACTCACCGGAAACATTTGGATTCTTATCTCATTGAGTCCATTTGGCACGCCTCTTTAAGAGGCGATGATCCCTTTGAGAAGATTCTTCACCTCATCGCGCAACGACATCCTCCAAAATTGCTCTGATCTACCTACTTCGACGTTCGTTGCTAATTGTCAGCGAATAAACGTTTCTTTGCTGATCGGAATCTTTTATTCAATATTCGCGGGGCCACCATCAATGGAGTGATACTACCGGGGGTTTCAACCTAAACCAGTTGCGGACCACTTCAGATCGAGCATAATTCGCGCACTCTTGAAAGATGGCTTGGAGTTGGCGGCGTAGTTTCCGCAAGTGGAGTTCGTAACGGTGGCGAGCGGCTTGGTCTGGCGCGTGTCGCCAGACATACATAGGTCCATCGAGTTAGACGGGTCTTGAGGTCGGCGATGCGATCAAGCTTACGCCGCATCGCGCGCGTGAAGTGCACTTGATATTCGTTTCGCGCGGCTTCGGATTGCATGCTTGCTTTCGCGCACATGGGCTTGTTGTTTACAGTTTGCTCCTTCTCTCCCTCAATCCTTTCCAACGTCTTCGCTTTGCTGGCTTGGAACGCCACTTTGGCGACTTGTCGGCGGTGGGAGCCTAACCGAAAAATTCCAAGCTGCAAAAAAATAACTTACATGGATTCGATGGGGCGTCGGGACGACGAGTGCTCACAAGCACTGCTCGGCTACTTGGCCGAAGAGCTGGAAGATAAGAAAACGTCCGACTTCATACTTCCGAGTGGAATCTGAGACACAAGAGCACCCTCCCGCAGCAGCAGAACGGAGTCGACTGTGGAGTATTCGCCCTAAAATATGCTAACTACGGAGCCCAAGACGCTCAGATCAACTTCAGCCAAAGCGATATGCCATACTTCAGGCTCCGAATGATCTTTGAAATCCTGCACACAGCCATACTCCCGACGGGCTACGGTGACACAGGTATAATACATACATATAACTAGACATCAAATCCGTAATTACGGATTACGGAATTCGAAGGTTCATGAATGCGTATGTTTGCAAGGATGCTGGCAAGAAGAAAGATCCGAAGAAGTTTTTTGAAGAGCACATTCAACTCTACATTTTCAGTCAAATCATTTCCCTCTCCCTCTCAACGCTTTGTCGTTTATACGGCGAATTCCGAAATCCGTAATTACGGATTTGATGTCTACATATAACATCCTTGCCAGACAAACCTTTGGCGAAGCCTCTTACGCGCTGAGTTGGAGCACAGGTCTCTGAACGAAGTCCGCTGCATATTGAAACCCGACTCACTCCGAATACTTCCAGGCTAGTCGAGATGGGCGATGACGAGATTCTGAGGATGCTCGCTGACTCCGACGACACTGTACGCATGGTGATCTCGATATCGGTCGGTGAATGACTGGACTCTTGCCAAAGTTCTCTTCCAAACACGTTTTGGTCACCCCTCGGCAGGTTCAGGTACAGGAGAGTACCACAGGGCATATCCAGTGCGCCCGAGGAGTACCAGAAACGCCGGATGCAAGCGTACGAAGGGCTCAGAGGAGTTATTGTGGTCGCAGACGACACGTTGGTGTACGGAGAAGGCGAGACCCACGATGAAGCCGTAGAGGATCAGCACTTCAAGAACATCAGCTGGCGTATTCCGACGAAACAAAACCCGTGGTGCTGCAATCCGACGCCAGCAACTACGGACTCGGTGGAGTGTTGTTACTAGAAGGAAAGCCGATCGCATTCACATCTCTCACACTTTGAGCCCCGCAGGAAGGAACTACGCCGTCACCGAGAAGGATTGCCTCGCGATTCTCGTATCTTGCACAAAATTCGATAAGTACATCTACGGGCATCCTGAAGTCACCGTCCAAACCGACCACAAGCCACTGGAGGCTATCGCCACGTCAATGGACGTGGATAGGATATCACGAGTATGTTCTGGTTATTTGATCTTTTCGACCTGACTCATATCGGAATAAATTCTCTCCTAGATTCGGGAACTGAGAAATACGTGAGTTTATATGTGGGTATCGTTGGATATTAGATTTTGTAACGAATGAACATTATGGATTGCATCGCATCGGCACTCTCATGAGTTGGTAGTACTCTGGTAGGGAAGCTCCTGGCGTTGGAGTGGATCTTCTTCTTCCGACATCTGCTCGTAGCTTCTAGTAAACGGTCTCTTGATGGGACGCGACAGAGCTATAAAGACGATGATAAAGAGTACTAGGCTGATACCGATCGAGTAATCGAGAAGGGGTTTTGTCCAGCGATCGTTACATGGGATCCGAAGATTTGGAGTTGGAGCCGGTGTAGTGGGATGTATGTGGCGTTGGTATGCCTCCCAAATGTCACAATCGGCGTATTTAGAATACGCGAGTGACACTGCACATGAGCTAGCGAGTACGGTTATCAGCATTTTGAACACCGTGGCAGAGACCTACAAGTGCCAATAACGTTCGAATCGAGGTCTAGGCAAGCTCATCGTAAGAAGATCGGAAAGGTTCGATTTGCTCGGCAAATAATCGGTGGTAAGCTCTTTGCGTTGAAACTTCTCGCGAACAAAGAAGTACATTATCTCGATATGTTTGAATCTTCGAAAGAATTGGGGGGACTGAACAATCATTATGCAGGCTTGGTTGCCAACCAGTAGTTGTGGCGTCACTTCGTAACTCAATTCTTTTAGCAGGCGCGCAGTCCAAATCGCTGTTTTCACCGTCTCGGAAAGGGTTATGAGTACGGCCTCCATGGAGCTGAGCGAGATGGAGTGTTGACGCTGGCTTTAGCAGTCAATGACTCCTCCTCTGAAGCGTATCAACGAGCCGCTCGTGCTCCGGCGCGTTTGCTCGTCACCGGCATAGTCCGAGTCGCTGCAACAGTGTAGTTCTAGATCCCCGCTACTGGAGTAGAGCAATTCTTTCTTCTGACTCCCTTTCAGGTTTCGCAAGACACGAAGTGCGATATTCCAGTACAGATCTCGCCGTACGGAAGAGTAATATCAACCTCATCATCGTACGCTGATTTGCCATCATTGTCCATTGGTGTGGACGCCTCTCTGCTATTCTTCAGTTGAAATCTTTCCAACAATTAAGCAATATATTTAGATTCGTGCACATGAATCATCTTGTCAAAAAAGGAAATGTCTGTGCGTAAGCAGAGAAAGTAATCGAGCGGTCTGGAGGTAATTTCAAATGTCTTACCAAAGCCTGTGAGGAAGTCCTCGATGTCTTCTTTGAAAGATGCTGCTACGATGCCATCATCAACGTAAATGATCAAAATCAAGCGTTTGGCACCTGAGGGTACAGGCATGGATCCGAATCGCTTTTGGTTAAGTTTAATTCCAAGTGACATTTTTCCACTCACCTATTGAATTCCAGCGGAGCCTGCTTAAGATAGTAACAGGCCTTCGGCAGCCTGCAGACCCTTCCAGTACCATCGTAGAAACCTTCTGGCTGTGGGGTGTGAATCTTTTCTTTTAGTTCTGCGTTTAGGAACTCGGTGACAACGTCGAATTGATACAGCACCAGGGTCTCCTCCGCGGCGACCGCTAGAACAGCCTTTATCGTTTCAAATCTCGCCACAGGCGAGTATAGTTCATGAAAGTCTGTACCTGGTTGCTGACAGAATCCTTCAATTAATTATAAATCTCGCTTCTCGACGCTCCACCTGGCCTTCCTTTGGAAATTTCTTCTTGAAAAGCCATCGGTTAGGTATGGTGCGTTTCCCTGCTGGGAGGTCATTGAGTTCCCATTCTCTATGTGCTATAAGGGCCGCGTATTCCTTTGACATTGCGGCTAACCACTCATCTCTGTAAATTGAACTGTAAAATTCAGTTATACTCGTCGGCCGATACTTTGGCACTAGTGCTTACATTTTCAATTCCGGGCACATCAGCTTCCGCGTTGCTAGCCTGGTATCTGTCCGGGCGCTTTAGCTTCGATCTTTCTCTCAACCTTGATCTTGCGTGAATTTCCAGACTCGTTCCACTTTCCTCGAAGGCTGCTCCGGCAGCAGGCACTTCGCCGGAAGTGCCGGGAACTGGTTCACTCTCAATGGGGCCAGACTCGGCCGCTCTGTTTTTGCTTTCATCGTCAACGGGCGCGCTTCTCTCTCCACTTTCCTCAGCCGGTAACGGCTCATCCTCGAGCCGCGCAGCCTTCGAACTGAGGGTGTCTTCAAGTGGTCCTGCTTCGTCTATTTCCATGTCTTTAGCGGTGATGATCTGAGTAGTTATAGCTATTCAAATTCGATAGCTCAAGCCATCTTCCTCAATGCCTACTATTCTCCCAGGATAACTCCGATTATCAAGTTCCCTTTTCTGGAGATCTCCATTATAGAAGAAACATTTTGTTCCAAACGGACGAATTTTCTCAATATACGGTCTTTAGCCATATATCATTTCGAATGGGGATTTGTTTGTCGATTTGTTGGACTTGACGCAGTTCAGAACGTGAGCTGAAAAGTTTTCCGCTTCAGCCTACAATCCCTTCGGCAATTCGCTTTCGATCAACATGGTACGTGCCGAGTTCAACAAAGATCCATTCAGGCGCTCAGCTCAGTTCAGATCCATTCAGGCCATCCGTTCAGTTGAGGGGTATAAATAGGTGAGAAACTCATTTCAGCCTATTTATTATTCAAGATTTCTCTGACTCGTGCATTGGCAAACTCGGTTCCGTTATCTGAATGAAAGTGATAGATTTGCTTCCCAGTTTAATTGGCGGACCATTTTGTGAAGGAGTAAATGCAATTTGCTACCTGATCCTTGGATTGAATGAAGTAAACCTTTCGGTTCCTACTCAGATCATCAGTGAGGGTAAGAAAGCACAATGCGCCGCCATAGGACCTCTTGCTCATTGCGCAAACATCCGAGTGAACATATCCAATTGAGAAGCCCAGTTCCAAAACGTCACATATCCACTTTTCCGGTTCTCGAAAAAACCGCGAAAAACTGCAGGAAAAATTCTACTCGATGGATTCCCTTCATATTCCACCTTTGGTGCAGGCTTGTGAAGGTCTCTCGATTCCAGAAAGTATAATCAGAAATTCAATCAGGAACGATGCAAACCAGGCAGCGGCAAGATGGAGATGTGACGTTTTGGATCTGGACAGCTGTAAAAATAGCGATTGTCGAAGGAAAAGTCGGGAATTGAGCCGGTAAGTATGTGAACAAGTCAACGACATGATGGAGATGTGCCGTTTTGGAACTGTAAATCTTAAATTTAAGCTGTCCCGAGCAAAATTGAACTATTTTTGACACAACTTGCGGGGGTCGTAACTTGGTTTAATTGGAAGCGATCTCAGAAAACTTTTTTTTTGTGTGAGAGCTGAGAATGAGGCGCTCCTACTGCACACCGATCGCCGCACCTCGACTCGATTTCGAGAGAGTTGAGTCGGGTAAAAGCAGGAAGGACGCTTTTTAGGAGAACGATTTTTACACCAAGGATGCGCGCTGTTGATATGTACAAGATTCCGCAAAAATCTCAAAATCCGAAAATTCGGAGATGTGACGTTTTGGAACTGGACTCTTCATTTCTGGGGGCAACTACAAGTTCTGGTTCCGCTCCATTGCTAGCTAGTGGCATTTCTCCTCTTGTGCACGCGATACAACTTGTGAAGTCATTCTCATATTCGCTTGCTTCCCGCTGCAGCATTTTCTTTATCGCGTTTCATGTTGTGCTGAAGCACTGAAGACGTATGGACCAATGTGCCGTTTGGCACAGACCTCTTGATATCCTTGAATCAATCTCATTGATTCTTTGGACACCATGATCTCAAAACCATCATCAGTCAATTTTGAAACCGAAACTAGATTACAACGAGCATGACGATGGTAGTCGTTCTGTCGTTATCTACAACTGTACTTTCCGCTGTTCGGGAGCTTTGTGCACTTAGGCCTTTGGAACCTCCTAATTTCACCTCACGATTCTGATCGAACTGTTGGTATTCGATCATCCACTTGGGGGTATTAAACACTAGCGTTCCCAGTCGCGCTTCGCTGCGACAGTTCATTGGGCGGCAGATTCTTCTCCGCGAGAGTTGAACTTCTTCGCCGAAGTCGAGGACTCAGTGCCCCGAACTTCCCTTTCGTAGATGAGGCAGAACCTAAGTTTCATAGCAATTAGCCGAAGTACACGATATTTCAATATCAGAAATCGGCGTCCAATATCACGAGTTTCAAAGGTGTCTCGAATCCCTCCCTTGGAGCTGCTTGATGAATTAAATGAACACGATTGACCACTTGGCATCCC
Source organism: Neoseiulus cucumeris (assembly GCA_021527715.1). Taxonomy (NCBI): domain Eukaryota; kingdom Metazoa; phylum Arthropoda; class Arachnida; order Mesostigmata; family Phytoseiidae; genus Neoseiulus; species Neoseiulus cucumeris. The sequence goes on along the minus strand of JAJSRV010000018.1, from coordinate 299,686 downwards.
TTTGGTCACCGTTCTCTCAAGAGCGGCCAGGAAAGCAACGTTCTTGAACGACTTCTGTCCTCACAGCCAAGAGGTCATTCTCCCTCATTCGAAGGTTTCTGAAGAACTGATTGAAATCCGAAGATCCCGATTGGTGTTCAAGTTGACGCCCTGTACACAATTCATCTCTGGAGAACGGGACTAAAACCCTCATTTCAAAATGATTTCTGACTTGCTAACTTCGGGAGCGTTGGTTTCAACTGACGCCACGAAATTGTACAGTTGTGGCTCCAGAGTTCGTGCCTTTTGAACCCGAAGTCTGACCGTAACTTTTTGACCGCCAGTTTTTGAAGATGATACAGAGTTGAGTTAGATCACATACTCACATAAGAGTGTTCCCTCTCGCAGCACTCTGAAGAGAGATCGGCGTTCTCGATCGCTCCCAAGCCCTACATCGGACATCCGCAACCGATCACCGGACATTTTTTGAAGATTTGAACCTCAGATTCGAAGTTCTTTCGCGTTCAGTTTTTGACTAGTCTCTACTTTCGATAACCGTTGCTTCTTCTTATTCTGGACTCTGGACGCGTCCAATGGATCTCGACGTTGGTCAGAGACATGCCCCTTCCTCTGCTCCGACGCTACTTCTTCTGAGCTCTGCCCTGATGCGTCTATTCTTGATTTATCGATTGCAGTTCTATACAACGATTGACTGCAAGCTGGAAAGTCATCATTAGGTGAAACGATGTCGTCATCGTGGGTCTCCCCGTGCACTCGATACCACCTAAGCTGACTGCAGTGAGCGGTACAGGAAGAATTCATATGCGCACCAAATTGAGTCAACATATGACTGTCTTTCGGCAAAACCTGAGTTACCGCACTTCTCGAGAAAATCTTCGAGAAAAAAACATCTAGCATCGTAGCCCGGGCCAAGAGCTTTATTACTGACTGATTTAGAAGCGATTTTCTAACAATTTCAAGCGAAAGTCACCGATTATCTGGAGCTGGCCAGCTCGTGTGTGATTCACCGCACAGAAATAATCACACTTCGTTATTTCTCGCGAATAACGATCTTATTCGCGAAGTTTGGATTTGGCCTTGGAAAATTTGAATTCTGTTGAAATATCCGGAAAGAACAATCCAGCGTAGTAGCCTGAGTCAAGGGTTTCGATACTGGATAATTTTCGCGCGATTTTTCCACCAAGCTTCCAAACGCTCTTTATCCTCCATGGCAAGTGAGTCTTCTTTGTCAAGCATTGTGGCGTGGGTTGAGATCAGCGTGCGGCGCGCCGCGCCGTAAATCTGAAGTTATGCTCAGAGATCTCGTTGACGAATTCAGATCTGAACACATTCTTCAGTGGCTGTCCGTCCAGTTCGTTCATCAACTGTCGGTGACGGCAGTCGAGACTGCTTAGGACTTGTTCTTCCACACGGGTGTGGAAATGTGCTCTTGCGGTGTATGCGAATTTTCTTTTGTAATCATACTCGCAATATTTCCACAGCGGCATCCCATATTCGATGTCGATGCCTTGATTGTTCCACAACCATCTTCTTGGGATGTAGTCGAAGGCTGCCTCCCCAGTCCGGGGAAACCACTGCTCCATAAGCTGTGCGGTCACCGGACCGATGACATGGTAGATGTGAATACCCATCATTGGGTATGTGTCCAACGCACCCGAACAGATTCCGTGCTTCAGATTCTGACTTCATAATGGTCCTCTGGAGGCCGGGTGATTGATCAAATTGTTGAAGTTCATTTCTCCAACTTCGACACATAGGCATGGCAGCCTATTATCACGGTAGTCTGTGATCACTTCCAATGTGTCCTTCCTTGTTACTTTGGATTCAAGAGATTTTCACGCAGGTCATTTCGACACCCACAATTCTGATCGTTGAAAGTGATCCGGTTCAACACATTGGGTTAGCTGATTCCCATGAAAAAAATTGTCAAGTTCACCTTTGTCCAGCTGACGCACCAAAACTACTCCGCCTTCTCGATCATCTAGCTTGGATTCCCGAACCGTCAGAGTGATGATTGCTAGGCTGCTATCGACGAGTCGGACATTTTGTCGACTTTTCAATTTACCTTGGCAAGTAACGTCGCAAGGTGTCTGAGATTTGTACACGATTGCGATGACGTCCACTGAGATATCAGGTTCAATCCACAGATGTTCCGCGGTAGGGATGCTCTTGGAAGTACGCCATCGGGGATCGGACTCACCCGCTAATCTGAAATCGTTTTTGATCAGTTGTCGTTGAATTTTTCGATGGATATGAATTGCTATTGTGAAGAACCTTTTAGTGCGTGCATACCTTGTTGATCTCGAGCTCGCATTTACGATGCGTTTATCGGAAGTTGGGATTCTGGAGCTTTGTTTTGTAGGGTGCAAAACGGTATCAGGAGCCTATTTCTATTTTGTCAAAGCGGTCCACGGCAATGTTGTCGGCCATCAGTACTCCGATTTCGTCAGTTTCGTACAATATGACGAAACACAATGAGTGGCCTTAGCCTTGACTTTTCGGGAGATTCTTCAGTGGTTTTTCAGTCTTAACTCGGCCAATAATGGGTCCGGCCTGTTATTGATATCGATTTCAGAAATTTCGGCGCGTTGAGCTGGCGAATCATCGCGACTGATTGTAAGTCTCTCTTCCGAGCTGCCCAGTATTGAACGGAAATACTTGATTGGTGTCTATTAATCGTTCAACAAATTCGCGGCTTTCAATCATATCGCGAGTTATATTCTTCGTAGAACGTGAACATCGATGAATGTTCTGTATGCCGTCACGTACACGACACCGGAGAATTTCCATCGCCATGTAGAGAACATTGTGGGCCATTGCACCGTAGCGATCCCTCCTCCGAATTTCTGACATGCACATCGTATACGGCGTAGAATGAACGGAATTCGCATCGTAAGATTTTATTTCTCGAGCAACCCCGTTTTATACACAGAAATGACAGCTCTTCTGGTCGAGTAAGAGGCTCTCTGGAGAACGATGCTGACCGGAGCCATGTCCAAACACTGATCTTCGTTCAACATTATTGTTTGTTGCATAGAATGAATCAACTCGGACTCCGGCGCTTCATTCTCATTCAGAGTCTCAATACGCGCATCAGATGGGTCGTCTGGAGTCAGATCACGCATTGAATTCCTGAAGACAAACCAACCGATTGTGATGTTTATAGAGGGGCTGCTCGATTAAGAACCGAAGCCAGGCTTCAATGATCCACTCGATCACAAACCGCCTAAGATGAGAAGATTTGTGGATGAGATTTTTCTTCAAGTTTACGTTGAAGCTTGATCATCGTCGACCGATCTCGGCAGTCTTTGACCATTGTGTCAACGTCAACGGGTGCGTTCATCACTTGACCCACGATAACGAAACAGCCCCCATGACGCAAGCGACGAATTTGCATAAATGGGATTCACGGCGAAATGAGCCGTTCACTCAGAAAATCTAACTTCGGTAAATACATCGGTTTCGGCGGATTTCGGCGGGTTCATCCAGAACCATTCGGGTCCTTGACGGGAGGTCATCGGAAGCTTGATCAATTAATGAACTGGTACCAGGCGGCGACCACACCGCGTCCGTCCTCGTCTGCCTCCCGAAGTCGCGTCCGAAGCGCTTGTACTCGTTCAGCACTCGTGCTGGGCTGTTTCGTCGGCCGTGTTTTTATTCGCAGCCTTCCTTTTCCTTTCATTGAGACTTTTCCGTTTCGGCCGCGCCGTCCTAGCAATGCCGCCCCAACGCTGCTTTGGATTTCTCAAGCCGGCGACGTTCGATTCGTCTTTCCGCATTCATTTGATCTCAATTTGTCAGAATGAAAACAATTATGTACTTCAAAACTCATCAGTTCTTTATTTCATCGATAGGGTCGATATGTAAAAATATATTAGCAACAAGACTCGACGTTGTGCGTTGAGACGTCAGCGGTTCGCTGTGTGGATCACGAGTCCTTTACAATCGTCGTAAGAGGTACGTTGCTTCTGCAGCGTATCAGATGGTACCTATCATTCTCCTCTCCACAGAATTTACATGTACACATCGGCGCCGGGTCGTGGAAACCCTCCCTCGTGCAGCTGAGGTGGTGAAACCCGTGCGTCGCAAAGCGCGTGGTCAGGTGTCTGTTCTTGACGTTGTCTTCCTTCCATCGATCTGTAGTCATCGCGTCTGTTTGGAAGAAATCCGGCTCAACCCTTGCCTCTTTCGCCTTGCACCCTTCCGAGTATCGCTCGAACTCTGGTGTCGTCGGGAGGCGGTGGCGTTCTCGGGTTTCCTCGGCGAGTCTCGGTGTCGCGGCCATCAGGAATGTTTTAGTGGCGCTGGCGTTCGTAGGCAGGCAGAGGGTTCGTTTGAGATAGGCCGATTTTGCCCGATCCAGTGTCTTGAAGTCGGAGGTCCTGAGGTGGTTCCAAATTAGCGGTATACCATATTCGGCCATTGGAGCGACTTTCATATCGAAGAGGGAGAGCGCGGTTCGGAGAGAGAGGAGGTGGGGGGACTTGATCTCCCTGGCGCCGACTATCGCCTTGCGAACCCTTTCCCTTACGTGATCTCCGAATGCGATCCCGTTCGTTGGCAGTTTGATTCCAAGGTAGTCGAAACGATTCACGTACTCTATCTTGGTTCCGTCCAGTGAGATGCTATCCGTCCGAGCCATCTTTCCACCTCTCCGGAATTTCATAGCGAACGTCTTCTCAATGTTGATTCTGAGGTGTAGTTTCTCCGCTTCCCTTCGAAGAAGAGCCAGAGCCTGCTCAAGTTTGAATCGGTTCGTGCTGTAGAGTACCATGTCATCAGCGTACATAAGTACTTTGACCATGTCGTATTTCTCTTGGATCTGGCGGGGGAGGTTACCGACCAGTACAATGAAACATAAGGGGCTCAGATTATCTCCCTGGGGGTATCCCGTGGATTGAACAAACGGGTCGTGTATCGCCACGCCATCGTCAAGGAAGATTCTGTTCTCCTGGAGGATTCTGGCTAGCAGTCGGAGCATTCGTTGGGTCACTCCCGCTGATGCCAACTTCTGGATCACGATGTCTCGGGAGCCCGTTTCAAAAGCTGAGCGGAAATCTACAAACACGGCGTATTGCCTGCCGCCCGCGGCGCTCAGAGATTGTTGTATGTCGCCGAGGAGGATTTCACAGGCTGTCAGCGTGCTTCTTCCGGCCCTGAAGCCGTGCTGTTCCTCGGGCAGGGTGTCCAGTGATTCCAGAAACAGCGACAATCGACGAGCGATGAGCCCCGCCAGGAGTTTGTAGGGGCAGCATTTCTTCGCTATTCCCCTCCAAGCCGAGGTGCTGAGCGGGTCACCTTTCCCTTTGGGGATCACGAGAAGTTCGGCATCATTCCATCGAGCGGGAAGCTCGGCTCTCTGCAGACAAGCATTGAAGAGTCTTGTCCAGCATGGTATCAGAGCGTCGGCTTGTCGGATGAATTCGTTCTTGATGCCGTCTGGGCCGACTGCCTTGTTGGTTGGTAGTCTTCGGATCGCCTCTGCCACCTCCGATATGCTGAAGTCCCTGTCCAGCTCATCTCTCAGGCTTTCGGTCCATTCCGGCCACACACCGCTCAGCATGTAGTCTGGGGACGGGGTTGTGTTGGAGGAGCTCAGGAGGTCGTTGAAATGCCGGGTGAGATCGTCTGAGGGGATCTGGCATGCCACGCGGGATGTGCCCGAAGCGTGAAGCCATGTGTGCGGGGTTTGGGCCGCCGCGGCGATCATTCTCAGTTCTCTCTGTCTGTTGTGTTCCTTCTTTGCCTCCCTCAGTGTTCTTCGGTATAGCGCTCTGGCTCTCCTATATTCGACGCTTCTCGCTGCTTCCTGTGAGTCGAACTTCTGACGGAACATTTCGCGCCGGGCGGAGTAGCACGCGGAGTCGAACCATGGTCTGTCTTTGGGAGGGCGGCGAGTCGTCGCGGCTTCCAGCAACGCGGATGTCATCCTCTCCGAGTACTCATCGACGTCTAGCTCCGTCTCGGACTCCAGTGGGAAGAATGGAGCGACGGCCCTGAGGAGTTTTGACGCGTCAAGGATCTTGGACAGCGGTTGGGGTCGCGTCTTCCTTTGTCGCGATGTCGGGATCTGTAGTATGGCGCCAACGGGGACGTGAGGCTTCAGACCGATGGCCTCACGTAATACGTGCGTCGAGCCCTGATAGAGAGCCAGGTGATCTGGGATATTTGTGGCGAATATGTCCACGATGGAGCTCCCGTTGGCTCCTTCGAAGGTGTAGACTGAGCAGTCCGTGAGAATCCGGAGTCCGAAGTCGCTCAGGGTTTCCTTTAGAGCCTCCGTTCTGCTGTCTGGCGCATCCAGTCTCGCGTTCAGGTCTCCGGCAATGAGCGTCGGGGAGGTAGTGTCTACTAGTGCAAGGCAAGTCACCAGTTTATCGATCAGATTTGTGCCATCTTCGCCGGATGGCCCGTGTGGCTTGACATACATGGCCACAACGTTCAGATCACGACCTCTGAGGACCACGCAGTTTTCTTCCTGGCGGACCACTCTAGTGTCTCCCAACTTGGTATTGTAGAAGACCGTGACGCCACCGCTTGGACGACCGGGGCCACTCGTCTGTGTCGCCACACAGTTAGCGCTGTAGAAACCAGAAAGGGACAGCGGACTGGTGGCGAAAGTTTCAGTTAAGATGAGGATGTCGAGCTTGTTAAGCTGCGAGCGGGGGAGTAGGGCTAATGTGCTCGCCGCGCCTTCGATATTCCATTGTACAATCGACAGGCGTTGCTCGATCGGCGAGTCCCCCTCGCCTTCTTCTATCGTCGTCTCGTCGTGGAGCGGGAGCGCCCATGGTTCTCGCTCCGAGTGCTCTTGCGCTGGAGATCCCTCGCGGCCGCTTTTATCAAGTCGCTCAGGGTGACTCTCGGGGGCAGGTCGAGATACATGTTGAGGTCCTCCGACTGTACACCACTCCGTTCCGGTTGAAAGTTGGACCTCCTTGGGGCTCTTGATTGCGTCAGGTTTTTCCGTCCTGGTCGCTGTCGGTCGGGGAGGTTCTGCCAATATCCCGGTTGTTGTCCAAACCCCGGTGGTGGTCGCGTCGCTTTCTCCCGTCTCCTGTCTGCCTCCGTGGCCTGGTGCTGTTTCTTGTCAACCTTCGTGTCGCCTTTCGACAGGGGCTTGGGGCACAAAGCACGCGTTTTAACTCCCAAGAATGATGCGGCTTGTCTGGCGATGGCCTTTGAGCAGGCTTCAGCCACCGATTCGTTGGTCGCAGAGTATGTGTAGGAGCCTCTGTTGACCATTTCACGATGAGGATGGGTCATGTCTAGGACATTCACTTACTGTTCCTCCTGTTGAGATAGGAGAGCGTCGTTAGCATCTTTACATTCCCGAGTGAACTGAGGGATCGTGATGATTGTCAGCGAGCAGTCGGGTCTGGATGTAGCGAGCTGGTGTGTGAAGTCCTTCACTGCGTGAAGGAATTCGTCCTTCTTGAAGGAAGCGCATTCCTCGTATCCGGAATGTAGTATCACGTTGGTCGGTTGAGGGTTTTTGGCGAGGAAGGCAGTTGCTTCTTCCAGCACCTGTCTCGTCGCCGTTTTCGAGACTGGTTTGAAGAATACCGAGCTCTTTTTCGGTAGTTGTGCGAACACTTTACCTCTCAACCGACGGATGGTTTTGTCCCCGAGGATCATGACGGTTTTCGCCGGGGTCGGTGATGGCTTTTCACCGGCCGCGGAGCCGTGGGGTTGGCAAACAGCTGATCGAAGGAGCGAATCGTTTTGGGGGACGGTACCTGCTGTTCCGGTATAGTTGGCGCGTAGTGCAGTCACCTCTTCCTCTAGTCGTCGTGTCCTGGCCAGAAGATGTACCACGAAGTTCATCACTTCTCCCTCGAGACTCTGCTGCTTGTCAAGCACTGACATTAGTTGATCCGCCGTCATCCTCGAGGCTGGGACGGAGCACACGCGGCAGTTCCACTTGGAACCTGGCACTTCCGGAGGAATTTGTTCGTCTGCGGTCCTGCATGCAGTATGAAAGAAGCGCCTGCACGATGAACATCTCAGCGTGATAACCCCGAGTGCCTCATTGCACCGTGGGCAAGTGAGGTCGACCTCCATCGTGTTTGCTCGTTTCGTGTTTACAAACACGCGATCGTCCTCAGCGAACGAAACTGCCCTGTCGGAGGCAGTTCGCTTCCGCGGTTTAGCGCTAATTGTCGGAACCTCCCGCGGGTCGGCGTGGGTCACGGTGCCTCCGATCTGGATCGCTGAACTTGCGTGTCCTGATGGTCCTGTATCTCCCATGAGCTTTTCGGGAGCACTGCCCTTTTGGGCGGGGGGTCCCCGGTTGTTCGGGAGCCACTCCCGAGCACGAGAGCCGTAAGGAAACCGGCGGCGCCAAAGGCTGGTGTCGCCGTCGAGTTTCTTGAGTCCGGCGCTGTTGCTGACTGTGATCCCAGTCCAGCTTCTGCAGTGTAGCGTTGGATGATCGTCGGTGCACGGCACAGCGCTCACAGGGTTCAGATCACCTCTATTTCGGGTCCAAATCCGGAGCTGACAGAAATGTTGACCACTCGTCGCCTAGCAGACGACGAGCTACTTCAAAACTCAAAAGCTGTTAGAGATTCGCAAGCTGAGACGCTCCCGGTCGATCATATCCGCATTGGTCATATGTAGTGCCGCAATTCAGTCTGGTTTCTGGCAATCGTGCCAACGTCAGCCGGTTCGCCGAGGACAGCGAGCACTTCCTTTCTAGGTCTTCCGAAGATATATTTCATCATCCATATCGAGAACTTTCACCCGAATCGTTTCTTTTCGTCGACCAAAGTGGAGTTGGTCCACGCGGAACGCATCTGTGGTGGTATTCGTTGTAGCAGCAGATTCAGGTCGTGATTTGTTTGCGGGTGGTTTGCCTTCAACGGTTCTGTTTCGTGTGGATATTTGACGCTCCGTCATTTTTGATAATGAACACTGACGTTTCTCGACCGTCATGAAAACACCTTGTTTTATTTCTCTGTCACAACTGGGTGAGAACTTTTCGTGTGTGCGCAGTCTATTTCCGGTTTTCCAGGAGAAACTTTTGAAGCTCCTTTACGATGCTGACGAAGTGTTCTCCAGTTTTCTGAGGGTAGATTCGCGCTCAATCATTGTTGGAAGCTCCCGCGTGTGGGGACTTTGATCATCACACGAGATCGTAGGCTCTCCGACCGTAATTACTCCCGCGCATTCATCCACCGCAAGTGGGTACATGGCGGCAAGATCTGTCATCCTGATTGATGATACAATCTGAGCTAGTATCATTTAGTCTCCATTCCTATTCGCACGTTCCAACTGGAAAAGTTCTTCTGCAACCGACGTCTATCTACGAATCTTCAAGTAACCTGGGATGGCGCTCCCCCGAGAAATGGAAAAAGCTGAAATCTTTGCAGTGAAGAGTTACTTGTGGGGGTATATGATCAAAGCACGTTTATTCACAGCTTTGGCAGAATGAATAAGGGCCTATGATAAACGAAATAGCTGACACTATTCAGACGGGCAACCGATTCGAGGTTATTTTAAACCAGACATGAAGTGTCCGCGCAAGCGCGGACACAGGCCTGGATCGAATCATGAATGCATTGTTAGAAGTGTTGGATTATTTTCTAGTTCTGGTGCTCGATGAAGTGTAGGGTGGGGGTTTAGTAGCGTTTGGAGGATCGCCATGATGAATTGCATTAAATTGCGGCAGGCCATCTCATTCTCTTCAGGAGGTCGCCGTCGGAGAACGCCACGGATGAGGATGTTTTCCTGATAGGCGCGTTTACACTGTAGCAACTTGCTTGTTACCAACAACCAAACCATGCTAACTCTATGGAGCGGATGATCTACTTCGTCATTCTCAGCACAGCTCCGGTGGTTGAGAAGCCTCTTCAGTATGGTTGGTTGCCGCATGCAACCAATATTGCCTCCAAGCAATGTTGGTTGCACGCCACCGTTCAACCATAGTGAGGAGGCTTCCGAGCCGCCGCGCTGTGCTGAGAATGACGAAGTTGATCAACCGCTCCATAGAGTAAGCATGGTTTGGTTGTACAACCAAGTTGCTACAGTGTAAACGCGCCCTTTTACTGGTTGAACCGCGGTCGCCTAACGCTTCTCCGAATCGCTTCGGGTATTGAGCTCCAACCGGTCGCCGAAGCTTGAGAGGCATTGTGGCAATACGAAATCGTAACAACTGCTTCTGACCGAACTTAATCCATGATTGGAACAAACCGGAAAATTCGACATCCGAATATGGAGTACGAAGACGGTGTAGCGAACTCTGTAGGAGACAGAACTTGACCATCAGGCTCCGCCGTGAAATTGCGTTCGCTGAACATCAATCAGTCAGGCATCCAGTGCCCGACATGCCGCACCCTCTCATGGCGCGTGTAGAGTCGGAGATGAGTGGCGTGTTGGGTAACTGTGGGAATGGAATTGAAGGCTCACTGCTGACAATTTTTCGAGTTCCGATAGTAGTTATTCAATGAATTGATATCCACATTCTCTCATTGTTCTGAGGCGCCTAGATGGCCGTGGGAAGCCGCGGAATCCACCTGCTTTCAGCTGTTATGCCGCACCCTCTCTAATGCAGCCGTGAATGAACAGCGCCATCTGGCGGGAACTTCTTCAGATGCTTTTATCTAGGGACCCGGATTGAAGTTCGCGCCTTGGGGGGAGCCCTGCGGTTCTGAGTTGGCCTCCCACCGAGTGTTGCAATTTGATCGATTTCCAAGCATATTTAAGGCGACAGACATCCGCTCTTTATGTAGAGTATGGATGGATGGATGGATGGATATGGATGGATGGATATGGATGGATGGATACTCATTCTCTATCTTCTTGCATGACAAGTGTCACCTCCGGAGTGGCTGAAGAAAACACCTGTCTCGGGCTGATGGCAAGTCTACATATTTTTATTCCAGAAATAATAATATATCAAAGATCTGTTTGCGAGAAGAGTTTTTCCTCGACGGACTTCAACGCCAGGGGTCCGATCGGGTTTGAACCTCCTACATCGTGTAGAGCAGGTCACAGGAACGCAAATAGGCTACTCTCCCCCTTCGCCAACCGCCTTCCGTGCCCCCACATTGAAAACACCATCTGCATATGATAGTTTTATCACAAAGCATAGGCATCGAGGATTTCTCGAGGCCATGAGTTGAAGGTGGCCGTGGACTGGCCATCCGCCCGAGATAGATGGTTTTTTGACCACTCCTGATGTGACAATCATGATGTAAAAAGAGTCGCCTCGATTGGCGGGTTACAGTCCGTGGACCTCCCTTTTAAGATAAATGAGGCTTTTCTCAGAACATGAGGAATGAAGTTCTGGTTTCTCATAGCATCGACTCCTCCTGTTCTATGGGGCCTTATTTCTGTATGATTGAACGAATCCAGCTATGGGTATTCGAAGTTTCGTTCGACATCCAAGTTTCCGCGAAACAAAAGATGGAGGCTGTCATCAGGATATCATCGGTTGTAATGTCTTCGATTTGAGCATGAATGCTTTGAACATTAAAATTCAAAAGGACGCAATAATATTGGTGTAATTCTTCGAGTATCTAATGATCTCAAAAAAGTAATTGTCAGGTCTCGCATGATAAAATGTGGAATCGTTTTTTGGATTGGTAATGAGCAAGCCATCTATCGTGCTCACTCGCGAAAGTGCCACAAGAACTAATTGCTGTTGTGGAGTACGAGCATACTCCAAAACGATTTTATCGAGAGCACCACCCCGTGGTTCGGGAGTCGTCATAGTCAGGCTGGGCTCAAGGGGGAATTGGTCCGTCGGCATTTCAGAGTTCTGCTGAAATCGACCGAAAATGTTGAGCTTCTTTTGAAATAGTTTTGAAACCGGAAAATAGCCCATCTTGAGCTGGAGATGACGAAATTCGGATCCCGGGCCAAAATGGACTATTTTCCGGTTTTGAATTTTTTTTCAGCTCAAAAAGTAGGCGCCTGGTGGATTTCCAGGTATCATTGTGCTAGTTGAGTTGAAAACTTTCAGAAAAAATAGGTTTGGGGACACGAACATTCCGGTTCTTCAAAAAACATGTTTACTTTTCAGAAGGCCGATAGCCCCGTTTACAATACCGTCACCTAGATCTGTGTTGCAAGTAATCATGTAAGGTTTCCACAGTCCGAGTGGAATGTCTTATAGTAGATTCCCAGTCTTACTCATTGTCAATTTGTGCACACAATTTCGAACACTTGCCAACTGCTTTTGATTCTGGTGTCCAGTGTGGGCATCGAATTCTGTGGAATGCCATTGTGCGGTGACTTTCGCTCGATTGTATCTGTCAACGTCGATGTTCTTGAGGTACAATCGGAAGGCATCCTCTATGTTAACATCACACCGGAATCGGCTCTCGAATGTGTCAGGAATCGGCTCTCAATGAAATTTCACTCGTCCGTCGAGAGTCCTTGGCCATTCTCTATTTTAGTCAAGACATTCTGGGGATATGCGTGGGTTTGTCTCATCATCAATGAATCATGATTATGTTTTTCGTGTCATCGAATTTCGTGTTCGATTTGCCATCAAGGAGTCAACATTAGCGGCTTGGCGGTAAGTGTCGCAGATCGCCCCAAAAGATAATATCCATCCCGTCAAATCGAAGTTCAAACTCGTAGTTGATACTCTTCATAAGCTCCTTGATGGTGTTCAATCCCGGATGTTAGAGAAGGCGTTTTGATACATTTACAGCGTCTCGATGTCGAGTGGCGGAGTGTACAGTTATACCTCCAGTGGCAACAGCTGCTTTCCCCGTCGAAGCTGCAGCAATGTAGACGTTCTTGGAAGAATCATGCATCTGTGCAAATCGGTTATAGGTCTCCATCAAAAAGTTCAACGGAAAAGTTTCCCGTGATCCGGTTGGTCCCATGGAAAACATTTGACACGGACATATTTTGAGATCGAGTAGTCTAGGGATGCAGTGCCTCAACAAAGCTCTTTGTTCAATATTGGTGAAAAGCATTTGTGCAAAGCAGTCTGCTGCAGTCAAGACATCTTGTACTTGTTTCACAACTGCGCTCAATGAAGAAGATAAAACTGCCTTTCGAATGTCTTCGTTATGATCTTGTAGGAGGTCATTATTGTAAACATATCGCTCGACTTCAGGTGCTTCTGAATTCTGAACTCTCATTGTCTCCTTGAGATTCCCAGGCCGATCGAATCTCTTCAATTCTCCTTCTGAGAGCTCCATACTTCTTGAATTTCTGCCTTGGTCTCATGATATGAGCCTGATATTCTTCTCAAATTTTCAGGAACTCATCATTGTCCAAAATATCATTATGCTCGTTTCCAAACCGATGGAACAATAATACTTTTGAAGTTCACTTCGTCGGTCCCGTATCGCCAGCATATGAACGGACAAGCGGAGCGTTCTCACAGAACAATCTTGAATCATGTCAGAGCAATTCTGATGAGTGCAAGTTTGGAAAGCAAGTAATTTCTTTGGGACGAATGCGTGAATTATTCTGTTGACGTTCATAACACGAAAATTCACGAAGAGTCTAGACAGACTGCTTACGAGATCTTTTACAAAAAGAGACCGTATCCTGGTAATAAATAAACTCTACCCATTCGGAACCAAATGCTTGGTGCGCAATCGGACTCCAAAAGCGGAAAATTTGGGACGTCATAGTCAACCCGCAAGATTGGTCGGATTCTCAGAATTCGGCCTCGGCTATAAAAAGGACGAACACAATTATCCGTTCCAAGGACGTCACGTTCTTGAAACCGTCAGCCCTTTTGGCTACGTCAGCCCGCAACATTGAACAACCCGAAAATCGGGAGTCGCCACAAGTTAACCCTGAGATACAGCAGGAAGATAAGTCTGACGATGATGAAAGCTACGTGGAAACACTGCCAGAAGGCAAAGCAATTACCGCTTCATCCAAGGCCAAGGTCAAACAAGATTTGTCGAAGGACAACGACCACAAGAACGGCAAGGAGCCAGAAACGACCACTCCAAGGCCATCAGCCTCTCATGCCGAAAGTCAAGGCAAGGAAAGACAACAGCTATCGCAGCTTTGAATATGATTGTGATAATGATACAGAAACACAAGGCTGAAACGATCCCACATCGTACCTTGACGCAATAAACAGCCCAAATCAAATGCATTGATTTTAGGACTAACTAAGAGATTTAAGGCTCGTTTAGTCCTCCGCGGTTTTCGCCAGATCGGAGGCGAACATTTCTCCGCTGAGAAGATATTTCACCCTGTTGCCCGTCAAGAGGAATTGCACAATACTGAGCATTGCACCACAGGAGAAGCTATACCTCCATCATTTCGATGTGAAGACCGCTTTCCCGAACTCAGAACTTTCGGAGGAAAACATGAAGCCTTCAGAGGGGAGCAACTACAAGCCCAATGAAGTGCCTGGACTCTTACGCTCAATTCGCGGACTCTGCCAGTCATCTTACAATTTCAACAAGAAATCGACGCAGATTCTGCTCCGCAAAGGATTAGAAGAAATCGAAAATGAATCCTTGCATATTTTTCAAAAATGGTAAGGACAGACTTCTGATTTTCATTCACGTAAACGACGCTCTTTGCACTGGAGCATCAAAGGACTCAGTCCTCAAGTTCAGCGATTCACTCGGACAAGAGCTAAAAATCACATCACAGCCTCTGCCCTACTTTCTTGGTATTCAAATTGAGACCAACGAGAATCATGATTATCATCTCCATCAAACAAAGTACGTCCATAGAGAAATTCGGTATGTCCGATTGTAAACCAGCACAGACTCCATGCGATGCGGGGATTTATTCAATCAAATCAGAAGGTCCAAACTCCGAAAGTGAATTTAGATGTTTGATTGGAAGCCCCATGTACTTAGCTACAGGCTGTCGCGTCGATCTTTGCTTTGTGGTAGCATACCTAAGCAGATATCTGGATAAGTGCACTCAAGAACACATGGAGCTCGGAAAACGAGTTCTTCGATATCTCAAGTCAGCGCTTCTTCGAAGGAGCCCAGCGGCTCGTATTGTTTCGAATCCGTAGTAAAAGAACAAACACTGAACTGACAAAAGGGGAGGTCAGTTTTGCAAGCTGGGAGGGACAAGGTTGAACCAATTTCTAAAAATTGAACGATGCACCATAACGACGAAGCATGGAGCACTGAAAGGCATGAAGAAGAGACTAAAATTATTTCAGAGGGACGTGCCAGTCACATCGGACCGGCAGACTTTCTTTATTTACGAGTAAAATGATGGTTTGGGTCCGAACAGGCATCACGAGGATAACTTGTTCGTCAGGATCATAGGTCAAAGGCCAAATCATCCTCGAGGCGGTCCTCCTCTATTTCCTTTCGGTGGGTAGAGTATAACTCCAGCACCAACAACCCCCAAACGGCGCAACAGACCCCGCGGATCTCCCATCAGGACCGCTGCGCCGGTCGTCGCCGCCGCGTCTCCGGCTCATCATTTCCTCGGCTGTGCATCCATTAACATTCCAACAATCCATCAACATTGTCGTTTTTGAAGTCTCGAATTCTTCGAGATACGAAGTGAATTAACCTGTTTGCTTTTATGGGATACAAATTCCGGCATATGAGATTCCGGCATCTGAGAATTCTTGCATCCGACACCTAACCAACCAGACTCTTCGAAATCAAACAAAGGCTCAATGTCGTCACCCCTTGATGTTGGGGTGTATACGAATAATTTCTTCATACTCGCTGCGAGTCCACATTTGATTGGGTTGAGTCCGTAGATGAATCATTACCTACCCCGTAGCTCTCGAAAAAGTCTCACTTTCCCAGGTGACATAACGGCGTCGTATGAAGCGGGGCGCTGCTTGATGAATTCTCGATTCATCCTCCCTGTCCGTCTCCGTCGTTCGGTCGTTTCCCGCTTCACCGTGTTATTGAGTTAGGATCTGGAAACATTCTGGATTCTGGAAGTGCAGTTTGATTTAGGAGTACGGGGTAAGGAGGGGATGGTCCTTCGGAATTCATGAACGCGGCCTGCCGCTTATACCGACGTCGTGGGTGTTGCAGGTTACGTCGAATGGGTTCCTTCTTCTTGAGTGTGTCGCAACAACGGAGCGTGACACGGGCGAAATTACGGTTTTTCAAGCAGTCACGCGATACAGAGCGTTCTGGAAGCATGGCTAAAACCACGCCGAGCCCACAACGGACCTGTGTGGCGAATTTCACAGCGATCTGCATCGGTTCTGTCTCGATTTGTCATACCCACAAAGATTGCTTCGACATTTGGAACCTGGGAGGAATTCACGGCGCCGGCGCTACCCCGGTCCACAGTCTACCTCTTAACAGTTCATCTGGCATTTGAATCGCAAACGGAGTCTGAACGACTCTCAATTGAACAGAATCCTCGTACACTTTGAGGGATCCGCTTTTGCCAGGTTCACGACCCGGCTCCGCTGGTAGATCTATAATTTGCTTCGCCATCCGGTTTGAGAGCAAAAATCGTGAGTTTGATGATTTAAAGCGAATAATCAATCAGAGAGGATGATTGAAATAGAATCAGTTGACAAAAAGTTTCTTCAGGCTGTTCGCCTCTGTCCTCCTAGTTGTTCACAGATTTGAGGACGATGTCGCGAAGGCTTCCCTCATTCCCAATCCGGGGGACCGCGGTCCCAGTGATTATGGAAGAGGCCCTCGTTCAAGGTCTCTTTCTCACTGCTCTTTGACTTCAATAGTATCCTTGATATGGTCTGAGATGAGGTTCCAGTTCTCTGAGCCTGGAGTATGCGTTCATGCGGTCATCGACTGAAGTATGCGTGAGGTCTGCATTGTTCGTCTTCGACGTTTCGTTGATTCAGCTGCTCCTGGATTTATCGCTCTCCAGATCCCAATACGAGAGTCTGCGAGCTGCTACCGAAGAGCTCGATCTCGATATCTTTCCATCTCACAATCGTGTCAGAGAAGCCTCTTCCAATTGTTCCAAGTGTAGATTTTATCAACCCCAACGACGTGGGAGTTGGATAGTGCCCTTCTGAGACCCGACGAGGAGTTGAGTAAGTTTGATCATCTCTTGGGACACTGTTATGGGGGGACACGGTTCTGGTCGTGAACGTTTTGCAGCCGGCTCTTCAAGAAGCGGGTTTGCTCGGGTGGAGATGGTACGGTCTCCGGGCGCGTTCGAGAATTTCGAGGATGAGGGTCGATCTCTTTCAGCCATATCTTCTCGGGGACATTTATATCGATGGAGCGTAGACTTCGATGAAAACTGCGAATTTTCGCTTCATTGAATTGAGCGCATCAAGTGCGCGCAGAAGTGTACTCGCTTCCTCACCCTTTGTCACCGGTTGGATTTGGTAATTGTAGTAAATCGGGGCTCCTGTCCGCCGAAATATCCGGAGGTCAGACCCAGAATAGTACTGGGTTTGAACTGGGTCCCGGCTGATACTGAGTTCAGACCCCGGATTACAATAACCAAGTAATTGTTTCGAACGACTGACTTGGATTGAGGCATACGCAAGGGACAATACGTGGAACTTTGAGGTGAACCCCAACACCCGAGATGTCCCCGTCATCTCCTTTCTGTGATTGAGGTTGTTATAGAGGGGTAGTTGCCACTCGCCCTGTTCTTCCGGTTTTTTTTTCGTTCCGTGTGATCAGGCGTGAACATCCCAAATTAACTTTGGGGATAAGACTGGTTTTGCGTGATGGAAAGTGAAGTGAATGTTGATGTAGCAGAGCATAGCAGGGATAGCTCCACAAACCGAACCACCAAGGACATGGAATCGATTCGGGAATCCGGGGAGCTAACTTTCGGCCTCGGAAAATTGGGCAAAAAACGCGATGAGTACCCGTACCAAGTGATAATGATGGAGGGAAAAAAATAATTTCGAATAATAACGAAACTTTCATGGAACCGTGCTTTGAACTGTCTTCAATTTTGTTCATACTCTTGCAAACACGAGAACAGGCTCGTGATAGCTGAAATGATTGATGTTGTTCGAATATCATGTCACTCTGAATTTTTTTGCGAATGTGAGATCTACACAAGAATCATGTCGAGTAGCAGATCTCGAGGGGTCGGTTTCAAGTTGGAATAGTATTACTACTAAACTATACTAAGAATAGTATGTATATCAGGAAGAACTCAACAATCCAAAATCCCTAGTACATATAAGGAACCTTCGTTCTCAGGAAAGTATCCCTCAGATAAGGAACCTCTGAGATCTGCGTTTCTTATACGCGGCATTCTAGGGTAATTGTTTCGAACGACTGAACGACAATCCGATTTCCAGTTGAATCAACTTTGGAGATGAGACTGGTTTCGCGTGATAAGGTGCATTTACACTGTTTCACTTTGGAGGCGCCTCCGCAGTGAAAGCTCGCGTTCACTGCGGATGAAAGCAAGGAATCGCTTTCATCGCGGATGAACGTGTCGGTGGCTTCGGAGGCGGTGGCGCGTACTGAGAGGCTGGAGCGGTGCATCTCAGCCGTGGAGTTGTAGAAGAAGACGAAGACTCCTGCGTGAACACAACGGCCGCGGAGCCGTGAGCGAGGCTGAGGAAGAATTTCTAAAAATCACGCGAACGTCAGCCTCGGACAGCAAACTATAACACCACCCTGTTAAAGCTTTGCTACCGTCGCGCTTGAACTGCACCGTCCAGACTCGTCAGGGCGTCAGTTCCAACACTCCACGGCTGAGCTGCATGGCTCCAGCTTCTCACTCCGCGCCACAGCCTCCAGGGCCACCGACACGTTCATCCGCGGTGAAAGCGATTCCTTGCTTTCATCCGCAGTGAACGCGAGCTTTCACTGCGGAGGCGCCTCCAAAGTGAAACAGTGTAAATGCACCTTTAGATTGTGAAATCGTTCTTCGGATTGGTGATGAACAAACCGTCTATGGATTGTACTCTCGACAGCGCCACGTATACTGATTATTATTGTTCTAAATTGCGTGTAGAGTATACTCGAAGACTAATTTTCCGAAAGTAGTCTCAAGTTTCGCCTTGAGATTTGCGCGTCGTCATAGCACTTGCAGGAGTCAAGGGGCGGCATTTCATTGCCTTACTGTTATTGAGTATGGATGTAGCGGTGCGTTCAAAAATAAATGCTCATGAAGGCTCTAATTCGAGTCTTCTTAGAATCGTTGGTCGACATTCACTTCTAATGAGTTGTCCAATCATACGATTCTCTGTGAATTCGAGCCATAAACAAGTACCATTAGATTCCTTGCCCGTTTCCGGGGAACCAGATTCAATGGGTTGTCGACATCGAAGTTCGTGATCCTCAAGAACGGAGTAACTCAACTTGACTTCAGCATTGATGGAAACCCGATACCATCCGGTAATGTAACCCGTGACCTCGGTGTCTGGATGACTGCCGATCTCAATTGCCCTGACCTGAGCACATCATTCGCTCCACCACGGCACCAGGGGTTCTAAACGACTCGATCTCCCGATGCTTCTGCTTCGGAACTCGGGGATATGGTCCTCGAAATCATTTCGGATCATCAGTCTGAATGCATAGTATCTCGCAAGCATGTCCGAATTCGTTCTTCACGAAATTATCCTGGAAACACGTCCCCATACCTGAGTGGGTTTACACCGTCGGACCTCGACGTTCCCGTCAATATTTATCGTTGATCCCGGTCCGTGACTATTCTGTCCGCCTCTGGTTTCACTTCGCTGGTCGCTGGTTTACCCGTCTCGAATTTCTCGTTCGTTTCCCGTTCCGACTAGATCGTCCAATATCTCGTCGCTTTCTCGGCATCGAACGGAGAATGTACACTTCGGACAGCACTTTAACTTCACTGTTTCCATTGCTCGTCAGGCGTATTGTCGTGCGGAGTGAACCATCAGGAGTGAGACTTCGTTGTCAATGTCGAAAAATGATTCCTTTGCCGTGGTCGAACAATAACGAAGTAACCTACCTCCAGTCACACTCCGTAACGTTTCGGTGCCACGTACCGGGAACGAGTGCGGTAGGTTCGATACTAAAAAGGAACCCCTCGCCCGGGTGCCCCCTGGAACCCTCAAACAAACGCCGTCACTACCGGGAGCCAGTGGCGTGACTTGAGCGGGGGGCGGCGTCTTCCGAAAGTTCGGAGTTCCCGCCACGGGCGGCTCACAGCCCAGTTACGCGCCTGCCGGGAGCCCTACCACTCCAAGATCCTATCACTTCAATACACGGGAGCCCTACCGCGGATCCTCTATCTGCAGTCAAGACCCGAAACACATCTAAGACGATATCGGCCGCATCCAGGCCAAGTACGCTGAGCACGGTCTCGAGGTCAACCCTTTGAAATGCGAGATCTTCATGAAGGGATTCTCTGCGTCCGAGGAGCGAGAC
Source organism: Neoseiulus cucumeris (assembly GCA_021527715.1). Lineage (NCBI taxonomy): Eukaryota > Metazoa > Arthropoda > Arachnida > Mesostigmata > Phytoseiidae > Neoseiulus > Neoseiulus cucumeris. Next base: position 279,446 of record JAJSRV010000018.1, on the reverse strand, counting down.
GTACTCCGAAGCATACGCGAGGTCCTGCCGGGATGCCGCCACTTATCCGAGGAAGCGGAGATCGACTTGCTGGGAGCTCCGGTCTTCGAGAACGGGGTCCCTCGCGCTCTGGAGGCTAAGGGCCATGCGTTCGATTGCACATTCCGCCGACTCCAACATGTGGGCAGTCACGTCGCAACGCACATACTGCAGAGAGCAGCAGGAGTTCAGAAACTAACTTATCTCCTTCGCACGAGCCCTGCCTACCGAGCCAGGGGACTCCTACAGCAACTCGATGACAAGTTTGCGACTGCGTTCGAGGGCATTTTGAAAATCTCCTTATCTGGAGATGCCCTCACCCAGCTTTCGCTTCCCACATTTCTTGGTGGAATGGGTATACCGACGCCGTCCCGGGTAGCTTTGCCCGCTTTCGCCGCGTCCACCCATGCCGCCGAACCCGACGTTCTCAGCATCTTGGCGCCACGCGCGGATCGAGTCTATCTCCGTGAGGAGGCACTCAGCCAATTCATAGAGGCGTACGGTCAGGCCCCGAATGACGACGGACGACCGACCGCGTCAGGCCAAATGGACTACCCTGGCGAGCGAGAGCATCCTCACGGAGCTGCGACTGAGGGTGGCGGACTCGGAAGTGGACTCCATACGGCTTACCTGCGCAGGGCTCCCAGAGTCTGGATGGTGGCTCCAGGCCCTCCCATCCGTCAACCTCGGCACACTGCTTTCGGATATTGACTTCATTCGAGCGGCGGGGCTGCGACTCGGCCTGCCTGTCGTCGAGGAGAGCCTCTGCCCATGTGGGACACAGATTGACCGCCTCGGTCTCCATAGACTGAGCTGCTACAAATTGGCATCCGGACGATTGGCGCGCCACGCAGCCATCAACGATCTACTGACTCGTGCGCTTCGCCAGGCAGGGACTCCCTGCTCCAATTAGCCGCGGCACCTATCTCCCAATGATGAACTCCGTCCCGACGGTATGACACTGGAGCCGTGGTCAAGAGGCAAGCGCCTCATCTGGGACGTTGCTGTTAAGGATTCCTACGCACCAAGCTATCGCGCCGTCCGCGTCGCCAGAAATATCCGCGCCGTCGCTGCGCGGGGTGAGGGCGAAAAACGAGCCAAGTACGAGTCTCTCACGAACGAGTTCACCCTCGTCCCCTTTGTGCTGGAGTCAACCGGTGTATGGGGTCAGGTGGCTCTCAAACTCGTCAAAGAGATCGGCAACAGGATCACCGCCAGGGACGGCGACAAGCGAGCAGCGTCTTACATTCGGCAGAGGATCGCCATAGAGGTACAAAGAGGAAACGCAAGGCTCATCGCTGGCGGTGTGCTGCAGAGCGGAGCCCTCGGGGAATTGCAATCCCTGAGCGGCTAATTAACCCTTAAAATCTCCAATGCAACACGCGGCATAACCATGTTAACCATTCATCGATCTATTTTCCCTAAGAACCTGCTCGCATGGGATACTCGAAGACATCGACTCAGTTCCTTTTCACGACATCGGTACTCGGAACTGTTTCTTTGTCATTTTTTTTGTTCCAATCGACCCGCATTTTTTCAATCGTCCCGCGGTCCATGTAGACAAACGTTTTGCAAATTTCATTTCCTTGATCGTTGTTTTTTCACTAAAGAAACATAAAACATCCCCGATCGGCGGAAAACTTGTTTTGTCCATCGAGTCAGAGAACACATCCATCCTTAGTCGTTTTTGTATTTGTTTAATTACGAAAAATCATCATGACGTTCGATATTTTACCATGACTACCTTCTTTCTAACACACACCGGTATTCTTCTCGTCGTCTCCTAGAACTCAGTCTCTGAAGTTTGTTACTCCGTCGAGATGGTTCCCAGACCAGGCTTCAGTGTTTATGTCGTGTTCTATCTCATTCAATCTTCTACGAGTGCCCCGGGTCGAAGGAGCCCGATTCAAGAAGTTCAATCGATTTGTGAAACAATTTGCTCCCAGACGCCGGCACACCTTCGTCCAACCTTTGTCTTCTCATTGTTCGCGAGAGCAGACAAGAGACATTCATTCGATTTCCTATGGAGTCTACCCAACGCTCACGTCTACTTGTCGAGCGAGCAATTCCCACTGAAACCAAATGACAGAGAGATAACGATATCGTGGGAAGAAGACAACTACTGGTTCAGTCATTGGATACACATGGGTGAGTGCGGTCTCCGTGATTGCCAGAACGTCTATCAGAACATCCTACACCTGCATTTGGAGAGACACGTTCTCATCCAAATCCGGAAACGCCCACAATCGGATGTCAGCCGTTCTCCACTTACACTTCGAACCGCGCTTAGACTTTCTTCTTTGCTTCTGCGTAGCTTCTTGAACCTTTATCGGAGCACCTTCGTTATCTTTGCGGAGTTCGATGAGGAGGTTTTGCATTCAAGCCTTATAGCCAAGCGATCGGGTCAAATCGTGGGCAATATCATGATGAAAACCATCATCAGCAAGTATGACGCGGACAGGCCCGAGAGCGGTTTCGGACCCGGGAAGTACGTCGGCAACCTTACCCGCAGCCTAATGATACGGTTTCATGACATCACACTCCATAGCAAAGATATGTCCTCTAGGATCCTACTCAAGGCTTGCAAATATGTGAGTATACATATATTGGAGGGTGTAATTCTCTATCATAATTTTTTTTTGTAGAGCCCGTGCCGTTGAAACTTGGAAAAGTCAAAACTATGCATGCAAAGATGCGCCAAAAAATAGAGAAATTATGCACTCAGACAGTGAAGATATGCATTTTGAAATGCACTGATACAAAACAATCACCGTTCAAGGCAACGCTGGAAATGATTTTCTTGAATGACTTTTTTCGCGATCGCCTGACGCACAGTCACTCGCCGATTTAGTAAACGTGGTTCCGGCCGCACAAAGTGTTCACTAAATCGAAAGGTGCCCCCTGACCAGTTTTTTCAAACAATGACACGGAATCCGAGCGAAAGCAACGTCTCCGAACGGAGAGTAGCGCTTCATGGCCTCCAAAACTCCGAATTTGGCAAATGAGATGGCTTCTAGATCGTGTGTTCACCAAATCGAGAAGTGACTGTATTCCGATTCGCTCCGGGCCCTTCAAAGTCATGGCAGCGATTTCTTTATTTTTGATTGAATAGAACCATCTCTTTATTGTTCATCATCAGAAACGGACAGACGGAAAAACTGATCGACCGACAGACAGACAGACAGACAGACGGACGGACAGAGTTAGCCGATTATCATTAGTAGGGACAGGGATAGGGATTGGTTCTCGTCTTACATCAATATTTAGGCTCGTTTATTGCCTCCGGGACAGTATCCATTGGCGGTAGCAGCCCATTTCGCCGAAAACCGACTTCGCCGAAAGCCTTGTTTTTGGCCCGCTAACACGGCGAAGGACGCCCTCTCCACTACGCCACCTATGCCGCGGCAAGCCGCTGGCAAATCCAACGCTAACGCGTCAGGATGGCGAAATCGCGAAATTCGTGATTCAGTCGAGCCCGGCCTGGAAGAAAGAAGGAGACTCTTGTTCTTGTTGCTCCATAAAACTGCCATGGGATATCATACCATTCTTAATTGTAGAATCACGCCAGGCGAATTGCATGAAGCTTAGGTTGGGACCTTCGCGATCCGGGCTTGACACTCGGCGTCGTGGCCGGGATCGACGTCGGGCTTGGATTTCGTCGAAATTGCCGAAAACTTCCGCCATATCATTGCAGGAGGTCATCGACGCCCCTCAGCTGCATTCCAGGTGTCAATAAAGCTATGCTTTGGGAGAGGGCACTCTCCGCTGTGCTAGCGGTCCAAATGCGAAGCTTTCGGCGAATTAGGTTTTCGGCGAAATGGGCTGTAGCCCCATTTGCTGTTCTTTTGTTAGTCGCAACAGGGATTGCGGATGAGAACCGCCCCGCATTCTCTCTTCATTAATTCGCCGACGGAACTGAGAGTATTCTTTTTATCGTTCTGTATTCTGAGAAACACGCCTCCTTAGCTTTTCGATTATTCTTTGCCGGCTCCGAAGACATGAGTAAGCGGGTGTCCATTCTTGGAAATTATTTTGCTTCACTTGATGCTGTTAGGGACGCCCTGCTAAGCTCAGTTGCGTTCATGGCATCCATGTCAGTTGAAAAGAACAATCCGGAAAACTTTCTGATCTACCTTCGATCAGCTCAAGCTCACGATGCAAGTTCATGCGCTAATCCCCATTTCATGCATTTTTGGCGCTCAAGTGCATTTTTTTGCGTTTGAAGAATTTTGCATGAACGTACGGGCTCTGTTTTTTAGGTATCTCACTCTAACGATGGTTTTAGCTTGAGCAGTGTTTTGTTTTGCAGAACAACACCTATGTGTACGCCTACAATTACCTCCCAGTGAGGTTAGCAGTTCCTCTTCCGTGGCAAGTCAGACTAATCTCTACGTTCCCACGTTACCTGAAACTCGAAATACCATTGACGATCGCATCAATCATAGCGATCCCAGTCATGCTGTCACTACGACATCATCGTTCCTTCTTTGCATCGTCAACTTGGAGTAGCAGCTACCACATCTTCACCGGCATTCAAGGCAGTTCTCTCATCCGTTCATCAGATCAGAGGACTCTGATGTTACTCATCTGTGGCGTTGTTTCTCTCTTGATTCAGTTTCCAATCAACTTGTTGAAAGGGGAGGTCGTTTCGATGCCCTTCGAACAACGAATCCAACCTTCGGACTGCTCTCCGCGCTCATGTGAAACAGAGGATACGCTCAAATGGTTCGTCTCCGATCACAGAGGATTGACCTTCAACATTATACGGCTGGGGGAAACCAACAATTCACAAGGTTCAGTAATTGAGGAAAATCTCCGAAAAGGTTGCTCGAACGTTTCCGTATCGTCAATCGGTATGATTAAGTGGACCGCTTTCGGTTTTCTATTCCAATACCTCACTTTATGCAATGACCCAGAGCTATTGAAACTTCAGCTACAGCACTGGAATAGAAAATTAGTATTCGAAAATCTAGTTGGTCATCGAGGCGTTCAGGCAATGTGCTCTTCAGGCCGAATTCAGGGTGGCCAACTCATTTTTCATAGACATCGTAAACTCATACAACGAATTTTGGAGCACGATTTGATAAAGTTCCATCATGTGAATGCATCGTTATATGACTTCGAGTTCTTTCAGAATACAGCTTGGGTAAAGGGGATATCCCAGGGCCAAGAAGGTCACACAGCTGACCCAAATATTGTGAAGCGGAGGATCGTTGCTATAGCCGGGGTTCTCGAACAGAAATATCACACATTCTCTATGTCTGATGAGCAGGAAGAATTCTCAGTCGTAGGATTCTCTAACGTCAAGGTAGTTTTTGAGATGCTCATCGGCGCTGCACTCACTCTTGTCGTTTGTTCTATGTGCATCGATTGGGCAGTTCCATTCAGTTGGAAGACTCTCGAATCGTGCGGCTTCCTCAATCGGAATCCGTAAACGTTGCTGTTTGAGTCGGAAATTGTTCAGCCGTGGGAGGACTCACGAACTCTCTCCAAACCTCCATAATGGTCAGGGCTCGCTCATTACCGACTTCTACGGGAGCTGTTGTCTATCTTACGTTTCGCCACACGATATTCCACTTCTTATGGATGATTTTCGTGAGAAGAATCAAGCTTGCGGACTATCTCAACGAGGTCCTGTTTGTCGTGCTTAGTGGTGTTATAGATCCGAGAGAATAAAGATCACTCTGGGACGAGACTTATCCGCATGATATACTTTGATTGATGGGCTGAATTGAGGTGGACTCGTGTTCATACTCCGCGTGCGAGGCTCTTTCAGCGGCCTTCTCCCGACGGGGAACGCTTCCAATCAAATGAAAGTATGTACGCCCTATCTCCACATCTCTTGAGAGACTTAAGAATCATTCAGAGATGGTCTTGGCAGACTCCTGGAAATGTCTGACGGTGTGGCGGTGCTCTGCTCGAAAATATTTCTTGAATGGTCCAATAATACCCTCAGAAAACCCCAATTATTTTTCTCTTCTTGATTGTATGAATAAAATGATGTGTATCCATGTGTGATTTAAATCGGTTTTTAATCAGCGCCGTCGCGTATAAATACATATGACAACAGAGCAACTAACCTTTATTTTCAATAAAGCGTTGTTATTATTATTACAACGAATGAATAGAAAACGCTGCGAGCGCACTTTGTGTCCACACCTGTGTCCTGATCTTCCTCGAAAAATACAGAAGTTCCTTGATCGCGCTACTGGCGGCGCACAGCGGGACAAAATGACCTTTCGTTGGTAGCGAGTCTGTGTTGCTTCAAAAGTGAGCGAAAACAATTTCAAAGGCCAAATCAAACGATGTGAGACAATTTCAACCGTCTCGCGCGGGAAAATCGGCGTGTCGGGTAAATAGTGATGAAGGCACTTCTCAATGACCAAGCCAACCCCGAAAAGTATGCTTGCATCCAAACTTCTCCTTGAGAGCTACGCCGCGCCGTCAAGTACATAAGCAATCTTTTCGAAGATCCCGCACCATCCGACGCCGTCAAGGTTTCTGCCGAAGAGACGACGCTGTTATCGATGAAAGATAAGCTAATCAAACTTGATTCAGAACTCGAGAATTTGTTTGCGGTTTCAACAACGGAGGAAGAAGTCTTGAACAGAAATACTTGGTCAGACAGATTTGAATACGAGCTAGCCATCAATGAGGCTCTCGGTGAACTAAAAGTAATGGAGAAAAGGTTCGGCGAGGAGAAGCCAAAGTAATCTCAAGACTCGACTATACATTCTCGAAGGGCAAGCAGCTCGTCACAAGCCACAGCGCCGGCCGGAGAGCTTAGAGGCGACGAAAAAAAAGCCAGTAACTAGACTGAATCGAACTCTTCTGGTTCATTGAAGGAAGTGATGTTCTTGGACTGTTGTGAATACAAGACGTTGTTTTGGAATCGAACCCTGAATTGGTTGAGAATCATCGTCCGAATATATCACTGTTTGATCAACTTGATCTTCTCAACACCGCTATGTTCCACTATCGGTTCCAACACCCTGAGTTTTGAATGAGGTATCAGCTTGTCATCACGTCGCACTTGGAGCTCGTGAATGGCGCAAAATGTTCTCGTCCTGATTTAGAGTTGATTTGATGTGTTCGAAAGTGGAACCCTGTGATTTTCTCGTAGACGGGTTTACGCGGACTCTTAGGACCACCTCCTCCAACGTTGCTGTCGATCAATCCACTCGGCGCTTGGAAGATGCTGTTGTGACCCAGCGGCAGGTTCCAAACTCCTCACGAAAACCTCGCTACGACCCGAGTTCGTGCTGCCGATATTCGAATGCTCGTCTGAAAGGTTCTGAATCTGAATCCATCCCGCCAACGTCAAAGAAAAAGGTGCTGCTTCAAGACGCGAAACACCATCTTAGCATTTGCCGCTGTGGTTGTCGTGGCCAAAGTAGCCAACGCTCAAACGATATTCCTCGCCCGAACCGAGCACGTCAAGAACTCTTTCACCTTTGCGAATCTGTTCCAGTATCGCGGAGGGGAACATCCAGAGTTGAATATTTTCATTAACAGTAATAACAAGGACAACGGATGGAGGAGTGAGAAGAGAGCACTCACCTGACAAGGTTGATCAGATCGCAACACACAGGAATCGTGCCGCTTTGGTTCGATACCCTTCCACCCTGGAAGGAGTTCTTCTTGTCAGAGAGACTTAGGTAGCACCCGGTTGCAACTCACAACCACGGGTATATGTACAGTCAAGCCTCACCAAGTCATATTTTTCGGGGGTCCCTTTCTGGAAATTTTTTGGCTTTCTGGACTTGTGAGTTATCGAAGTACGAGTTCGAACTGAGTGAGAAGAGTCCTTAACATCGATTTCGGACGGGAATAGATGGATAAACTCCTTCCGCGGTGCGCGCTGGGACTGGTCATTGGCTAGGAGTAATTCTGAGGAGAGGGGCCATGGAAAACACCAATGAGCTTTAGAAAAGGCAAAGACATATCGATTTGTATTCACATTTCTTGATCTCGTAGTAAACGCTAGTTCGACGAGACTACTCCGACGAGCTCGCAAAGAAGGAGCGGATACCCAATTGCCTTTTATTCCTCAAGCAGTCTGCCAGGACTGTGTCCCGGTACCTTTGTAATGCATCACACTATCCAGGTATAATTTCTGCTCTTTGGGAGCAGTGACTGATCACGCAGTTTGGGACACAAATCGCGGTCGACACTGAACGCGCAAAAGTTCGAGCCAAGGCGGAACGAGGCTCGCAAAAACACATCCCTTCCATGGAATTCGAATGTCCCCGACGGAATGTTTAAGCGGTCCTTCTCTCTCGTGAGTATTATCAGCTGGACTCGATATTGATCCCGCTGCTGGGACGCGAAAAACTGCCGAATTCTCGCAGAAACCCGATTCGAGAAACACTGATGTGAGCTTCATTTCAATTTTGAGTCAGCGACACAGAATTCTTTGTGTTCAGAGTTATGAGTTATCGGCGATTTTCTGAGTGAAGGAGCATGCTCAACATTGAGTCTATGCGATGACTCATGACACACCGAGCTAGATCGATTATGAGTTATGACTTGGCGAAGGTTCACGAGTTAAAGGCGTTATGAGTAAGTGAGACTTGACTGTACCTGTGAGAGACCGGTATCTCAACCGGTTGAAGCGGTCTATCTCTCATAACTGGGTGCGCTGCTCTGGCAGGGCATTGCGTTCCTTCAGTTGATAAATCTGAGTTCAAGAAATAGCTTCGTGTATCCGCTTGAACGCGGACGCAAACACGAAATTGATGTTTCGAGAATGTGTGATTTTAGGATCAATCTCGGGGAACATTCCTGAGAAACGAGTACGCGTCCAGTTCGCACAACCGAGTTGACAACGCTTCCAATAGCTTACTTAGTCGCAGCTTCAATTTCAAAACATTACCGAGATTCTTGTCAAGATTTGTCCTTCGAGTCGACAATTGAATCTGTCCGCGTTGACGATGACATTCACAATGATAAGGGCTGAGAGTTTCCGCGTCAAAAAAACGGCCGCGTGAAGACCGCGGCGAAACCGTGGAGTACGCGCGGGAACCACGTGAATTCAACACCTCCGGTCTAGAACACAGTGAATCTTCCAACCAGCTGACTTCAACTCTGAATACCGTTTTCTCTTATTTTTGTCGTGAATTTCTCGCCAGCTCTAACAATGATCGTCGATGAGTGACTGAAACACGCTCGACCTTGACTTTGTCACGCGTCGATGTTCGATTTGTTCATCAGTGACACGACAACAGAATCGAGTCCGCGGGCCGTGATCTGGTTCAACTGTATGATCATCAACCAGAAAACAGGAAGTGTTCGGCAGATTGCGCTGACAGGGTTTCAGCTCAGGTTTCCTCTCTTTCCTTCAGACAGGAAGCAGAGAATAATACCCGGCTTTCAGAAAATTCGCGTTATCTATCGCTGACCATCCTCACTCGATGTTTCCGTGTGTTAGGGAATTGGAGTGATAACCTTGGCTCTAGTGAGGCAAGTGATTTCCGGAATTGAAGGACCTCCGCGGAATCTTTCAGGAAGTTCTTGACATGCTTCGGAAACCCTGCCGCCACATTCCACGCAAAACTTGAGCTGAATCATCGCTCTGCTACGAAGGATCTCAACCCTTCGAGTTAAGTGCTCGTCGTCCCGGGAGTGGAGCTTGTAGAGGTTAGCCTTCGATGTATTTTTTGATTCCTCGATTCGCTGTCTAATGTCCTTGAACGAATACGTGAACGCAAATCGGTCGAGAGTCTGTATCGAGTGTCGACGAGCAGACATCCACTTCAAGGCGAGTGATTCGAATCCTCGAGCTCTCCGCCTGTGCTCCGCCACGATACCGATCGGTTGACCGCGTTGAACCAACGAGGGGTTGAAGTTCGCCTAATTGGCAAAGAGTTCCGCTCGGGGATCAAGCAGTTGGAAACAGTTATGCGGATAATCACGCTCGGACCGTTGGACTCTTCAAATGAGAGTTTGTATTCTGGATGGTTCAACGACAAGTTCCATTTCCGAAACCGATGAGTGGAATACACTGTAGACTAGGAGACCTTGGGAACCTCCCGATCGCAGGCGTTCCGCATGTTGATTATAATTTCAGTCTAATCAAATTGGATCGGATGATCCAGAATCTCGCGGTCAAGCTCGCGAGGAATCCGCTCATAATCGAATCAAATTCTATCTACCCCTTCGTCTGACAGGATCCATAGCTTTGAAGAAATTGAGCGTGTTCAATTTGAATCCCGGCTTTTCAATATCGCTCCTCAAAAAACAGATTTTTGGAGAATTCGAATGGACTGCCAAGAAGATGAATGAGATCACGGCCCACCTTGGAAGCAGCTCAAGTTGGGTTGCACTGGGCAGCAAGCATAGTAACTGCCGCAAACTTTCGAATGAGGTCTCCCCCGCATCTGATTCTCGTCTAGACAGCTCCTCGAATCACCAACACAGCTTCCTCGATGCCGGACCCTCCTGAAGCTCCGAAAACCACACGAGAACGATAGGGGATGGAGGTTTGACTGAACTTCCGATGAAGATCGAGATCCAATAATCTCTTATGGTGTCTCGTCCAGGGGTTCTTCTCCCTCAAATGAACAACAGAGCTTTCTCGATGCCAAAAAGTGAGCCGTAGGCAGTGGCGGATTTCTAAATAGGCTTACTATTTCCGATAGGCTGTGAATTTTCAATGTACGTTGAATTGAGATATACCTCTACGGAGATACAAATCCACGGCTACCAACAATTGCTCGTCGGAGCCTTCCCTCTCTTGTTTGAAGCTTATTTGCGGTTGGCTTCGTCTGACCATTGATTGATTTGGCCATCTTGAACACGAGGTCGGAAACGGCTGAATCTGTTTTTCACGGGAGAGTTGAAACATTGAACTAAATGAGCCAGAGAAAGCAATCAATGAATCAATACAAATCAATAGCGATCGCATCAGAGCACCACTTGAATCATTTTGATGCATCTGTGGTCTGTTCTCGAATCGAAGAAGAGTGCATCCGAGGATTTCAAACCCTTTCCGACTGTCTGCAATAAAGCTCGTGAGGTGAAAGCTCTGAACGCCACTTTCATTTCTCAACGTCGATACGCGAGTCATTCCGTCAGAATCTCTATAATAACAAAGGTGAGCTTCGAATATATCCGTTTAGGACATCGTTTTACTGATTTTATTTGAATTCGGATGAATATTCAGTAGAAACTCACGTTGGGAGATCTTTCTTGCAGGAAGACATCAAAATGGTTGGATACATGAGAGTTGGAGAATTCTACGCCGGAAAAACTCTCTTCATCACTGGATGCACCGGATTTGTCGGCAAAGTGCTTCTGGAGAAAATTCTTCGCTCTTGTCCCGCAGTGAAGGCAGTGTACGTCCTCGGTCGCCCAAAACGCGATCTTTCGCTCGAGCAAAGGTTCCGGGAGATCTTTAAGAGTGCCCTCTTCGAGTGACTCCAGAAAAAATCGCCCGCGGTGCTCGAGAAAGTTAAATACATCAACGGTGACATGCTGCTCGAAGGACTCGGTCTCAGTGCGGACATCCTCAAGCTCCTCCAAGAATAGGTGGATGTCGTTGTGCATTCTGCGGCATCGGTTCGATTCGACGCTCCGCTCCGAGATGCCGTCAACATGAACTTGCAAGGCACCAAGGAACTGCTCGACATCCTTCGCTCATTCAGACGACTCGAGGTGTTCGTCCACGTTTCCACCTGTTACGCGAACTGCGACAACGAGGTCGTCGAGGAACGCATCTACGAGAATGTCTACGACAGCGAGAAGATCATGGACATAACTAAATGGTTGGACGACGAGGCTCTTGAAGCGATCCAGGACAAACTTCTGGCCGAGAAACCAAACACTTACACCTTCACGAAGCATCTTACCGAGCTGATGATTCAAAAGTACAAGGAGACGGTGCCGTTCTCGATAACCATCGTGAGACCCTCGATCGTCGTGGCCTCGATGTCTGAGCCTTTCCCCGGTTGGGTGGACAACTTCAACGGACCTGGTGGGATGATTTGCGCGAGCGTCTGTGGCTTCCTGCGGTCGATCTATTCGATTCGCTCCATGAGAACCGACCTTATTCCTGTGGACGTTGTTGCCAAAACGATCATCATGGCGGCTTGGCACGCTGGGATCTCAAAGTCGCAGAAAATCGAAGTCTACAACTGTGCCATGGGTGATCGAGCGCCGACTTTCACCTGGTGCGACTTCGAAAGCTATCAGACGAATCTTGCTGAGAAAGTCATGTTCAACAACGCCATCCGCTACCCGGCGCTCATCCTCCGGAGCAACTGGACCATGCACAGAGCCTCCATGTTCTTCGAGCACTTTCTCCCGGCCTATGTTGGAGACCAGGTGTGCAAGATGATTGGCAAACCGCCAAACTGCATTAGAGTCTACGAGAAACTCGAAGCCATGCAATCGGCGCTCACGTTTTTCACAACTCACGAGTGGACTTTTAGAACAGAGAACCTCGAGCGTCTCTCAGAACTCCTCGACGAGCATGACCGCGAGGAGTTCAACATCGACGTGAGCTCGTTGGTTTGGGACGATTTCCTGCTAGATTACGTGCGCGGAATCCGTGATTTCGTTCTGAAGGAAAATCAGAGGACCCCGTCGGCGTGGTTCCGTAAACTCTACATCTTGGAACAGTTCCAGCGAGCCGTTCTAGTTCTCGGCGTTTACAAGATGTTCGGAGTCGGAGAGTTGGTCGCGAATGCCCTCGATTCGTATCTTTAAGAAAGATCGTCAAAGAGGTCAAAGGTTCTCGGCGAATGAGAAACTGAACTCGCCGAACAGAAGCTGTGCGAAACAAAGGCTCTTCGAATAAAACTCCTTCATTCTAATATAACAGAAACTCCCGTCTCATAGAACGATTAATTGTGAACAGGCATTTTTTGACTCTAAATTAGACACGCTTCCTTTTTCATTTCTCAGACGAAAGAGGAAAACCTGAACAAAACTGATTTGTATTGATTGCGGAGTTTCAAAGGAATCTCTTGCGCTCGAGACTCGGGCTTCGAGAGCATTCCGCCGACTGCTTGCTGTTTCCAATGAGAGCAGCGTCACAGACATACCCCTAGCAGACATGAAATTGATCTGAGGAAGTTCAACTGAGTTGCGAGGAGCTCACTTCCATCCACTCAACTCCGCGCGTTTCCGAAGCTCAATAATCCTTGTTTCCGTTTGGGTTTTCCCTCGAATTTAAAGTTCGTTTCTGTCTTTCCACCTCATAGCCCCGGCGCGGCGTCGCGTCGTGCGAAGGATGAAAAGTCATTTCACAGTGCGCTCTGCTGGGAGCTTAATCCCGCTAATCTCTAGTTTTGGTCGAGCTCGGCAGATTCTAGATGCGTTCCACAAACCAACCGGCGCTCTGTTTTCGACGTAATCGGAACAGTGTCAAAAATCAGGATGAACTGTGGTGACACAATCTGGGTCCTGAGTGTTCTTGTTCTGTACTCTGCTTCTCAAGGATGCCGTTCGTGGACTGATGAATCCACACTTTTGGAAAAATTCTCGTTTCGAATGGATAATCCAGGTGGGTTCGCCTCGGAGTCCGTTTTTCGAGAAGTCGAAGCGCGGAGAGTGGCAGTGCAGCCTGCGCATTTCGTACTTTCCGGAAGACTGACACCGGAAACTGACCGCTGACTCCAGGAACGAATTCCCATTATTTCCAGATGACGCGGAGTTCGGATGGAATAACTCGCTCTGGAGGCTTGAAGGCAGCGCGCTGGTGAATCCCGTCTCGTTTGAATTTCTTCGCCGATCGATTCTCCTGTGACAAGTACGCTAAGAAGCTTTTCGTGGGAGCTTTCAGGTCGACGGCTCCGAAATTGTTCTGACATCAGACGCGCGACAGATCGGCTCAGTGTGGCACCGTTCACCCTTGGAAGCCGCAAACTGGGAAGTCGAAGTGGAATTCAGGCTCCCTGATGTTTGGTTGAAAGCAGACGGTTTCGGATTCCTCTACACCGAAAAACCCCAACACGGCAGGGCGTACGGCGCAGCTCTGGATTTCACCGGACTCGTGGTGGCGGTCGATACTTACCAAAATCGGGAAAACGAGAAATACCCCTGCCCGTTGACCATCCAAATATTCAACGGATCTCAAACGCTGAACTTATGGACCGATGGCGTCGACACCGCGATTGTCGCGCATCCGGTGTCTCTCAATGGACAAGAAATCTTGCCGGTGATGATGAAAATTCGTTATCAAGACTATGTTCTGACCGTATGGCTCACCGTTGAAGGTAAACCGGTTGCAACGTTTGTTTCCTCTTCCCGAGAATGAATTGACTCTAGTAAGCTGATGAAGGAATTCAAAAGAGTTCAAATGACACGAACAAGAGAGTCGACAGCTTCAAACTTCGGCGCTACGGCCCAGGAAGAGGATGATATGTCGATGTTTGTCGACGCAAAGGACCGATGAGAATGAACAGGAGATCAGGAACTTCGAGTGGCTACAAGTAATGTCTCTTTGTCGCAGGTTCGGAGAAGAGTGACTCGTACGGGCCGTTCCGGATCGACGGCGTCAACATTCCAAAGGGATACTATCTGGGGTTTGGAGCTTTCTGCGGTGATTTCTGGAATAAACATTCTGTTGTGCGATTCGAAGTCCGGGAGTTGGACGGACCCGACGACACTTTCGTTCATGGGCTCCCTCAAATCGACCTGTTGGAGTCAATTTATGGTAAGAAAGCAGAGAACTTCTCTCTGCTGATGATTTCTTATTCTGTTCTCATATCTCAAGATCGATGTAGCGGGTCAATTTTTTTCCAAACAGAGAACCCTTTCGTTGCTTGGAATCAAGTGGAAAACGGCACACAGCCTTTTGACGGAGTCGTTCTGGATCTCGAATCGGGGAGCTCGAATCCCATCTACTTGGCTCGGAGCTACCAGCAGGGTCGATACGTCCTAGCATTGTATAATTCAGTGACTGGTATCATACCAAGGGACAGTTTCAAAGATATTTCATCGATTCAGGTGCGACACTTCACAAAATATTGAGGTTTCTGCCTAGAGAAAGCCTTTCGCGGCTCAAAACGCTGAGTTATCGAATTCCAGAACGGTTTTCAACTTCAGGTGCTCAGCTACCGCCAAAAGCGGAACACCGTCATCTCTTGGGCTGCATTCTCTGACGAACAGCTGGAAATCTCGGGAATGCTTGACCGAATGGTGCCAACAGGTTATTCCGCTGATGGAGACATCCTGTATGTTTGTAAGGCGCCGGCTGAGGAATCCGCAAAGTCACCATCCAGAATCGGCGTGCTTTCCCTCACTGCGGGGTCTTGCATCTTCTCAGATGAAACTTCCAGCGTTGCTTCGACGAAATTCCTCGTTCTGCTCACTCCTTGAGAACAACGGATCCGAGGCTGCGATTCATCTGATTATGGACACCGAGTGCAATAAATGGCTGAAAACTGATGTGAGATCCACTCTTTGGTTTCTGAATAGACACTTCCTGACAATAACGGGAATGAGAACGGACCTAACGGTAAAATTTGACCGGCTCCCCAAAAATCCCAGGAGGCACCCTCATGAGTTCACAATTTCGACTCTGAGTTGTCGCGTGGAGCTACATACCATGGAATGGACTCGAAACTCAGGGAGAGCACAAGGAATAGATCAAGCTCGGACGAATTGTTGAAATCATTGAGCAGTCGGCTTTGGCGATTCAGTGTCGGCATCGCACCCGTTGAGATCATCGATCGAGAGAACCGTTGCATTCCCGATTTCCAAAATACCGTGAATTTGAATTGAAATTTACCGTGAAGATGATCGTGGCGCTCAAGTGCGAAAAACGAAATGCTTCTTTGCGTTGCTTCATGAGTTTTCGGAGCTCGTTCGGAACGGAGCCTAAGTATTGCGAGTATTCCGTTCCTGTGGAACGCGGAGTCCGAACTAAGTTTGATGCATTCGGCTCCGATCATTTCCAGAAACGGGATTTCAATCAGCCTTTGCAGTTGATTTTCGGGTGGATTTCCGTCGTTGTAAATTAAATAGCAAATTTCCTGCGGAAACACAAAACCCTTTCAGTCGACTAGTCTGTCATTAACTCTAAAACTCTCTGACGAAGAAGGATCTAATTGCGCGCCACAGAACATTCGAGAACCCAGAATGGATCCCGTGAAATCGAAACGGAACCGATCCGTTAAGGATTTCCTCGGGGAATGATCGATTACCTCTGTTTCGTCAACGACTGAGTAGATCGAGCGAGAAAGCGGTCGGCGAAGTGCAGAAGATTTATTTCCTTGAAAACATGAAACGGTAACTCGACATCATCGAGACATGCTGTCATGCCTTCGATCTCCAGCTCCGGAACCACCGAGTCTTCGGAAACAGCTGATCATCCGCTCTGGACAATAGCATTTGAGTATTCGAGGAACTTCAGATGGAACTCGATTTCCAGAAACCTCGTTGCCTTCTCCCTTCATTCAACAAAAAGATGAAGGATGCAGCGTGTCGAGCAATGCCTACAAACAAGTAGTCGCATCTTGAGGCTTGAATCGCCCTCACTGACATGAAGCAGTTTTATTCGATCGGGGTTTGCATTATACAATGATTTCAGTTCAAGTGCATGAACATAGTCAGAATTGGTTCATATATATAAAAAAAAAACAACTTAAAAAGCCATGAAGGCGAAGTCCGCTTCTGTAGTGGCTGCTCGACACGTTCACTCACTTGTTGCTAAAAATCTCCTACCGGGTATGGCTTCCATTTCTAAAGATATGTATCTAAGGCATTTGCCACTATCTCTCCAACGCCGAACATTTTGTAGAAGCCGAAAACGAGAGCAACTCGTTGGAACTGCTCGAAAAGATAGAGTCTTTGGAACCATGTCGACGGAGTTTTGTGAGATTCTTTCAAAACAAAGTCACGAAGTCCACGAACGTAATCCAGCAAGTAGTCCTCCCAAACCAACGAGCTCACTTCGATGTTGAACTCTTTGTGGTCTTGCTCACTGAGCAGTCCCGAGAGACGCTCGAGGTTCTCTGTTCTAAAAGTCCACTCGTGAGTTGTGAAAAACGTGAGCGCCGACTGCATGGCTTCGAATTTCTCGTAGACTCTAATGCAGTTTGGCGGTTTGCCAATCATCTTGCACACCTGGTCTCCAACATAGGCCGGGAGAAAGTGCTCGAAGAACATGGAGGCTCTGTGCATGGTCCAGTTGCTCCGGAGGATGAGCGCCGGGTAGCGGATGGCGTTGTTGAACATGACTTTCTCAGCTAGTTTCGTCTGATAGCTTTCGAGGTCGCTCCAGGTGAAAGTCGGCGCTCGATCACCCATGGCACAGTTGTAGACTTCGATTTTCTGCGACTTTGAGATCCCAGCGTGCCAAGCCGCCATGATGATCGTTTTGGCAACAACGTCCACAGGAATAAGGTCGGTTCTCATGGAGCGAATCGAATAGATCGACCGCAGGAAGCCACAGACGCTCGCGCAAATCATCCCACCGGGTCCGTTGAAGTTGTCCACCCAACCGGGGAAAGGCTCAGACATCGAGGCCACGACGATCGAGGGTCTCACGATGGTGATCGAGAACGGCACCGTCTCCTTGTACTTTTGAATCATCAGCTCGGTGAGATGCTTCGTGAAGGTGTAAGTGTTTGGTTTCTCGGCCAGAAGTTTGTCCTGGATCGCTTCAAGAGCCTCGTCGTCCAACCATTTCGTTATGTCCATGATCTTCTCGCTGTCGTAGACATTCTCGTAGATGCGTTCCTCGACGACCTCGTTGTCGCAGTTCGCGTAACAGGTGGAAACGTGAACGAACACCTCGAGTCGTCTGAATGAGCTTGCGATCTCGAGCAGTTTCTTGGTGCCTTGCAAGTTCATGTTGACGGCATCTCGGAGCGGAGCGTCGAATCGAACCGACGCCGCCGAATGCACAACAACATTCACCTCTTCTTGGAGGAGCTTGAGGTTGTCTGCACTGAGACCGAGACCTTCGAGCAGCATGTCACCGTTGACGTATTTGACCTTGCTGAACACATGCGGCGATTCTTTCTGGAGTTTGTTGAAAAGCGCACTCTTGAATATTTCACTGAACCGCTGCTCGAGACTGTGGCCGCGTTTGGCCCGACCGAGGACGTACACGGCGTTCACATCGGGACACGAGCGGAGAATTTTCTCCAGCAGCACTTTTCCCACAAATCCTGTGCATCCCGTGAGGAAGAGAGTTTTTCCGGCGTAGAATTCTCCAACTCTCATGTATCCAACCATTTTGATGTCTTCCTGCAAGAAAGATCTCCCTACGTGAGTTTCTACTGCATATTCATCCGAATTCACTTAAATTCAGTAATACGATGTCCTAAACGGTTTTCTTCGGAGCTCACCTTTGTTATTCTGGAGATTCTGACGGAATGACTCGCGTATCGACGTTGAGAAATGAAAGTGGCGTTCAGAGCTTTCACCTCACGAGCTTTATTGCAGACAGTCGGAAAGGGTTTGGAATCCTCAGATGCACTCTTCTTCGATTCGAGAACGGACCACAGATGGGTCGGGACCGCAGAGCACAAACCGACACTTCTCAATCTCCGCTCGGAAAACTCAATTCGGAGGTACCTTTCGGCAAAACCATTTGCCCTATCTGGTGGAGTCCATATAGCTCGAAGACGAGTTGTCACCAGTGACACACAAACGATTGGACGATCGGATCCCCCCCCCCTCCCCTATTCACTTCGTTATGCCTCCCAGGTTCTGAGCGGCCCGATGGCGGGTACCTTTGGTGGTTCTTCGTCCGGTGTGAACCGCTGTCGTCCTTGCTGTGACCCAGACTCGTGCGATCTGAAACTAGTTGTTCAAGAAACAAAGTGTTCCCGGAATCGTATTCTCATCGAGCTACTCGCCAATTTTTGGGGAACATCAGATGAATCTGAAGCACACTGCCCGAAGAAGAATCCTTTCAAAATTAATCACGGGTTCGCTGGCGGAAACGTTTCGCGGTCACAAACAGAATCTGAGATTTGCTCGACCCCAACATTGAGTGAATCGACTTTGAAATCGAGAATCGTCCATCGACAGAAACGCCCATTTTTAATTGAAGAATTCTTGAACCTAAGAGCTACCGAGAAGTCGAGGGTTAGGGCGCAAGAAAAGAGTTCATAGACATTTTCAAATCAGGTTCACGTATTTGCAGAACTGTGTTCTAGAGCGAACCAGCGGGTCTCCGAAACTTCCGATATTTTTTCTTAATTCGCTTGCTGGGAAGGTTCAAACGTTCTCTGTTTCATTCTCAAGGTCTCCTGGTCTTCAGTGTATTCCACTCATCGGTTTCGGAAATGGAACTTGTCGTTGAACCATCCAGAATACAAACTCTCATTTGAAGAGTCCAACGGTCCGAGCGTGATTTTCCGCATTACTGTTTCCAACTGCTTGATCCCCGAGCGGAACTCTTTGCCAATTAGGCGAACTTCAACCCCTCGTTGGTTCTACGCGGTCAACCGATCGGTGTCGTGGCGGAGCACAGGCGGAGAGCTCGAGGATTCGAATCACTCGCCTTGAAGTGGATGTCTGC
The DNA here is from genome assembly GCA_021527715.1 of Neoseiulus cucumeris. Classification (NCBI taxonomy): domain Eukaryota; kingdom Metazoa; phylum Arthropoda; class Arachnida; order Mesostigmata; family Phytoseiidae; genus Neoseiulus; species Neoseiulus cucumeris. The sequence goes on along the minus strand of JAJSRV010000018.1, from coordinate 259,945 downwards.
TCGTCGACACTCGATACAGACTCTCGACCGATTTGCGTTCACGTATTCGTTCAAGGACATTAGACAGCGAATCGAGGAATCAAAAA